>CM055406.1:49975280-50040218 GCA_029228625.1 Pseudolycoriella hygida
AACGTTGAATACGGGGTAAGTGGAATACGGGGGAAGTGGAAAACGGGGAACGTTGCATACACGTTTTTCACGGAGGAAGTGGAATACGGGGGAAGTGGAGTAATTTTGCGGCAAAGAAAGTATTTTGATTTATAGTACCTTTCTCGCCCACTTTGATTTTAGTATTATTAGCGGTAATATCAACGAAGTGATATAATGATATGAAACATTACGCATCATTATTTAAAACGGAAAAAAATATGCTTTGACTCGCTGAATAGACAACACGCGAAAATGATAAAGCCTGCGGAGCCCCTAGGGGCGGGGGTTCGACTAGTGTGTAGGTATAATGAACACGTACGGTGTTACGCTCTACTAGTATTAGCGACAAGACTAGCATATACAATTTACGTGTACAATTTAGCAATTCTTTTATTATTTTAGATTTTTTTGACATGGACTGGACACTTCAGTAGTCTCAAGTCCCGAACCAAAAAAAATTGCATCGTACGTCCAACATAATCAACGCTTTAGTTGAAGGAACACATCAAAGTGTGTCCGTTTCCTTTCCTAACTAAATGCACATTTTTCAAAGTAAGTTCGCTGAGGTAAAAAAGCTTAACCTTCAAACATACAGAAAGTTTTTTAACGGAAGGAAGATTGACTGTATATTCAAACAGATGGAGTTGAACGAAATATATGGTTGGTTTGAGTCTCTTATGAGATCTTCACTAAATAAGAAAATAATAATTTAACCAATGTGTACCAGCTGTAATGGGAAGGCCGGGAGATTTCGAGAAAAAAAACGAAAGGTATAAACTTATGGGCGAGGTTCTACATTCCTACCTCAAATCTTCTACAATGAGATGTCGATTAGGCTATGAATAGGCACTGAATATGTTTAACTGTTATTCAGAAAGCTATTATCTCCATGAGGGTTCCTCTATCCGCTCCAGATATAAATGTTTTTAAAAAACTAAAAATGGAAGAATTCTTTCAAATGTTACGCGTATGGAGACCTCGTCTCTGGAATAAGATATTTCACAGAAACGAATATACTAGAGAATGGTAAGTAAACTCCTCTTGTTATTATCTTTATTATTTACAGGGAAATTGTTATTGTTCCTTAGACTAAAAAATTTTCATATTATCTTATCCTGTTACTCAATCGGCGGACTGGATGAAGCTGCTCATTAAGTCGACCAATTCTTCATTCAAATGTTCACTAGGTTCCGACGAGCTTTCAGTTTTCGGAAAACCTTTCCACTTGATTAGATATTCAGACTGAAAAGTACGTTTTCAGTTGTTTTATTTCAATACTAATTTTCATCTGCCCAACCTTTCTATTTCAAATTCGACGGTTCAAGACTTTTCCAACGATGTGAAAGTTAGACTTCGATACACCAGCGTTCTTGTGTTCGTGATGTTCTTTTGTGATGAAGCTGTTTCGCAAGTATTCCAAATTTTCATCTAAATCTGTGGAATTAGTTTTTCATTTTTAAATTATCGTAAACTTACTTCAACGTCGTCGTCACAGTCTAGTACCTCTACTGTTTCCACCTCAATGGGGAGATTGAGACAATCAGATCTTATAACCTAGTCCACAAAAAATAAATGAAATAAATTCTTTATCCAAATTCTACGACTTACTTCCTCGTTATTGTTAATGCTCTCTGGAATTTCCATCTCTACAGCTGGGTATTCATCTCTCTCAAATAATCTGCATAATTATTTCAAAAGTTGAGCAAAGTCAGCAAATATAGCTAGAAAAAAGATCTGGTATGGTGACAGTGCGCCGTGAGGCTATTCGAATATTGCTAAAAAGTTCTACTAACATTTTTTTTGGATTCTGAATAAAACGACGAACTTGTCTCTTAAACAGTGGTGTTCATTAAACAACTGAAATAAAATACCGACGAACAGGAGAGAGAAGCACACAGTTCATGTGAACTAAAGTAAATGTTACTGTGCGATTTCTCTTATAGAAATGGTAAATTTGCTGCCCAGATTGCAGTTCAATTAAATATTTTGTTGAAGTATCGCGTTAGAGGATTCGTAATTAATTTGTTTTTTTTTTTTTTTGATAGATTTTTGGTGTCAAAGGGAAATTTTTTGGGATTGCTGTATTGTGTATCGCGGTGCCCACCAAAATGACCCTCATTAGTGTAATTAACTTTTGACTGAAGATTCAGGCGGTGGGTTCATCTCCTTCACTGCCAGCTGTTGGTTCGTTTCACCAATCTGGTTAAAATTTGCGATGATGCGAATGAAATATAGGCGAGGAGCAAATCGAGCCAAAGGACTCAATCAGAGCGAGAGCATTTGTACATTTGCTAATCTGCACGAGGTTGGAGTTATCAAGGGTGTGAATGGACATAATTGTGCTTGCTGTTTAAATGGCAGAGCTTGCTTATAGGTGTAGCAAGACACGGTCTGAGCGGCCCAATTTACGGAACACGTAAACTACGATACAATCCATGGCATCCCATGGATTCCCACTCAGTTCATACTTCAACAAATTGCGAACATACGGCCAGCCAATATTATAGAGATATTGTAAGTGTGATGTTACGAATACCCGTACGACTAAAAAAATAGAAAACTGTTGAAAAGACTCAGCTCGTCATGTCTTAATCTCAGCCTCTACTAGCCACTTGCTGAGATTTTCAATTGAACAATAGAAAATTTTAGGATGTGTGCGTGTGGTAATTCAAAGTCTCGAGTCGAATTTTTTCTACAAAATCTCAAAAAAAAAAAAAAAATGGACAAAAATGAAAGCCTCAAACAACCTTTACTCATATCCGCACTGCCTCAGGTCTGTTGCTACGGAATATATGGGTGGCTGGCCTCACCTGAATGTCTCGGGCCCTCCTAGAAATTTCTACAGAATTTTTCAACAAAAAGTTTTCATTTTTGCTCGGCGAAAAACTATTAAGATTTCGTACAATGTTTCTGTTCACTTTTTCGACCATGTCTCCGGACCGATTTTGCTCATCTTTAACTTGAATCATTGGACATTTGTACCTGTGAAAAAAAGATTAGGGTGATCGGTGCAGCCCTTTAGCAAAAAATGACGGGACGGGCAAACAGACAGACGGAGAATTCTTTCCCTGATTCGTCATCTCTTGACGATGATAAATGCATCCCCCTGACTCTCACCTCGATTTACCACATGTTACAATAAAATGTCTTGTAGTAAACGTATAGGACCTTTGTAGGTACTTCGTACGGTCCAATAATCTAAAAATCTATAAATCAACATTACTTGGTTTGCACACACATCGCCTTAGTTAATTTTATTATTTTTGTCACCTTTCTACGTTAACGATTTCAATATTCATATTAATAAACACAGAGCACGGAAGCTTAGGGGATAGTTGAAATGTCTAATACTATTTTTTAAGGCATAAGTTAGTATGAATTTGAGAAAAAAATAACTGACTACATTGGCTTTTGGGGGAGAAATTTCTCGCTTTATCAATTCGAAGTACATTGTGTTTAGTAAACGTTTGGCAGTGTTTGTATCGTTCATTAGAACCGTTATGATAACTGATTTTGTTAACTGATGAAGGGAGACTAAATAAGCTGGGAGCGCTAAGTCCATCAACTTTCTAATTCGCGAAACGGCAGAAGTCACTGGGAGCGTTACTTGAGTCCGAGATCTATTTTTTGGTTGTTGGTGTGTGGTTTGAATCGTGGTTAATTTAAAATTTTTAATTATGTAATAAGTTATGGGAGATTGAGGTGGGAGCAGGAGGGGAGTAAGGTGGAAGTGGAAAACGGTGAATGTGGAATACGGGGGAATCTTCACCCACCTCAAGTAAAGGAAAGTTTCACGGGAGATTGATACCGTAATGGATGGAAGAACCCACAAGGATCTCAAAACAGGATTTACTGACTTTCAACCACATCCTTTCCCTTGGTCGAATGTTAGGAAAACGATTTTTTGCATACATTTTCAATGATTTTCTAAAACAAAATGTTCCCTAAAATTTTTTTTTTATTTTAGATGGATTTCATACAAAAAATCGTACTTCGGCTTGTCCATCAGCATTTTAATTGCGCTGACCAATTTTTCGTTCAAATGTTCACTCGGCTCCCACGAGTTTTCTTTTTGTGGAAAATCTTTCAGGTATTCAGTCTGCAAAGTACATTTTAGTTGTTTTAGTAAAATGCTAACTTTAATCTGTCTAACCTTTCTATTTCGAATTCGATGACCCAAGACTTTTTCAACGACGTGACTGTCAGGACTCGTTTCATCACATTCGGGACCCTCCTTTGTGATTTCATTATTCGTCGTATTTCTCATCTAAATATGTGGATTGTGGAATTAGCTCTTCATTTTAAAATTATCGTAAACTTACTTCTACGTCATCATCACTGTCTAGCACCTCTATTGTTTCCACCTCAGGTGTTATTACCATAACCTAAGTACACAAAATATAATCAAATACATTCATTGCCCAAATTTTAAGTTTAACGACTTACATCGTCGTTATCGCTCTTGTCTTCAAAAATTTCCATCTCTTCAGCAGACTCGTTCATCTCTGTCTCCAATTCATCTGTCTCAAATTCATCTCTCTTAAATTCCCTGAAAATTGTTTTGAATTGGCATGACTATCTATTCTGATACGTACTGGTCTTTGGCTATGTTTTCTAATCATGTATTTTGTTAGTGTAGCAGTCCATCTTGACTCTAGGCCTTCAAATGAAAGCACGTTGAACTGTCAAAATATTCACTAGAGTCTACACTTCGTCAGTAACTGATGTGCTTGCTGTGTCATATGATCAAACCGAGGATCAAACTGTCTTTAATAGGAGATAAAAGCTACAAAATCGGTTGATAGGTTAGCTGTTCTTTTTTTCGGGCAAAATCAATTTTTCATGAATATTTCCTTGAGGTTATGTGTTCTAGTGAACGGAAGTTGTTGACGTGGCGGATTGCAATCACGATTTCACGTAGAGCACGAAAAATAGAGAAATGCTAAGTTGGCACCACTGTGTCTGGATAGGATGCGCATGTTGAATGACATTTTGGTTTGCATATAACCAACATGTCAAATTGCATGCACTATTGAGAGAATTCTCTCCCATGAAAAATACGTCTGTCGACATGTACATTTTATCCAGGCACACAGCGGTGCCAACTATGCTGACGAAAGTCCTCATCGAAATGAGAATCTATAATTAGGAATTCAATATATAATTAATAAAATAATAAATAAAATATAATTAGAACCGTTATGATAACTGATTTTGTTTACTATAAACCGATTTCTGTGTGACGTTTCGTTGGGGAGAACAGATGTCTTTCCGATTTTACTGGTTATGACCAGTATGGTAGAGAAAAAAGTCGCAGTAAATTCTCAAAAAAGTATTGCCTACATTTTTGCCCAATTTCGCTAATTTCCAATGCCCTTTCATGATTTTTTTTGACTACCGTATTTTCGAATATTTCTGCGCAGCTTCGTGTAGGGCACCAGGCACCACACATCAAAGTAAAACCTTACCTGACATTCAAGTCGTTAGAGAAGGAAACTCGTTTAAACTTTGGTTTCGGAATACAGTTTGGAGAATTCTTCAAAATCTGAAACAAAATTTGAGGTTATCTCCTGAATTGAAAGGTAAATAAAAGATAACTTTTTATTATCTACAATAAATCACAATTACAACTTGTATAAATAAACTAATTTTCTCTGTAAATCTTTTTGTCGTTTCAGAACATTGGCATCTTTGGTTTTTGGATGAAAAACTTTTTATCGTAAAACAAATTACTTACCGATAAAGAAGCGAATGAAGACATTTTTGAATCGGGAATCGTTCCTCGTTTGCAACTTTGTTGCGCTGGATAAACGAGTCAGTTTTTAAACAAGACGCAGTTTTTAACGATAGAAATGGTTTTTGTTGAAACAAATGCAAAATGATGCCGTAAATGTGATATGTACAGTTAGTTTGATTTGAATATAATGTGACTTATTGTTCGCTCTATGTTTTGTTGTTTTTTTTTGTCATTCGTGACCTTCGTACTTCTAAAATTTTTGCGAAGATTCACGAAAATTCCTTAAGTCAGGCCAGGCCCGAACTGGCGACCGAAGGGCGCACCGGGCAAGCCGACTGAAGGGCGCCAATCTAAGAATTTTTTTACATGCCAAGGGTGTCGTTTATCGTGTTGTAGTTTTCGTGATAATTGTACCCAGATTACATCTGCATGTAGAGTTTTGTGGTGCTGGTCTGCTTGGAAACTGTTTGTTGAGACTCGAAGAATTACAGTATTCGTCGTCGGCTCAAGTACCCAGGAACAAACAATGTCCAAGCAGGCAAGTAAATAAAAATTACTATATAAAGACAAGAGCGCTTCTGTGTATACCAATAGCTTTATTATGGCAGTAAGTAAAAAGTAAAAGATACAAAAAGTATTGTGCATTCGCTCTAAAATTGGAGTGAGAATATTATTGAGCCGTGTATTTCTTATGGCGCAATAACATTCTCACTCCAATTTTAGAGCGAATGTACTATAATTATTCAATCAAATGACGCTGCAGTTCTTTCGATGACTGCCCTATCCAACTGGCGGTCGATCAAACCAACCGGCGGTCGATCAAACCAACCGGCGGTCGATCAAACCAACTGGCGGTCGATCAAACCAACCGGCGGTCGATCAAACCAACCGGCGGTCGATCAAACCAACCGGCGGTCGATCAAACCAACCGGCGGTCGATCAAACCAACCGGCGGTCGATCAAACCAACCGGCGGTCGATCAAACCAACTGGCGGTCGATAGAACCAACGGCGGTCGGTTAAACCAACCGGCGGTCGGTTAAACCAACCGGCGGTCGGTTAAACCAACCGGCGGTCGGTTAAACCAACCGGCGGTCGGTTAAACCAACCGGCGGTCGGTTAAACCAACCGGCGGTCGGTTAAACCAACCGGCGGTCGGTTAAACCAACCGGCGGTCGGTTAAACCAACCGGCGGCCGGTTAAACCAACCGGCGGTCGGTTAAACCAACCGGCGGTCGGTTAAACCAACCGGCGGTCGATTAAACCAACCGGCGGTCGATTAAACCAACCAGCGCTCGATTAAAATCAACCGGCGACGATTAAAATCAACTTGACCGATTTTCTAAATCTTTTTTTTTTCCCTGAAAGGTAATCGAAAAAGCTTTTATGGGATTGAATATGGGCATTGTCGGCCCAAGGGCCGCCGAGCTAGGGCCGTTTAAGTGGTTTTTGGTCTTTTGTACATAACACGAGTAAATCTTTTCCAATTTTCAAAAACTTTTTTTGTTAGAAAGGTCTGGGTATGGCCGACAATTTATGGAAGAAGCTGTTTTGATCTTGAGCCCTTCCACTTAGCTAGGGCACTAAAAACTAGTCACTACTAGGGCCAAACGTGTTTTTGTACATTACTCGAGTAAATCTTTTCCGATTTTCAAAATTTGCTTTTTAAACGAAAGGTCTAGGAATGTCCAACAATTTATGGAAGAAAAATTTGTTCACTTTGGGTCGCTGGACCTAGCTATAGCCCTAAAGAGGCGGACTGACTAGGGCCCTACTTGTTTTTTATACATAAATCGAGTAAATTCCATCCAATTTTCGTGATTTTTTTTCTATTCGATAGGTAATCAAAACCTTAAGAGCATCCAAGAAAAAATTTGGGCCCGGGCCGAGCCTAAGATGGCCGCTAACGCTAGGGTGGATCCATCTCGACGAAATATTTTGAAAAACTCAAATATTTTGAAAACTATTAGAGGTAGAAGTTCGGTATCAAAGGCAAAGTTGTTGGTTTCGGTTAGGCGCATGTTATTATGCCTCCCAATATGGCCGCTAATGTTAGAGTGAATCGATCAAGTCAAAATGTTTTCGAAAAATTCAATTCAATTTTAATTTTTAAGGTTTCTTGAATATTTGGAGAGACTTTTACACCGTTTCTTCGGACAAGTTTTTGAATATTGCCCTTTCGGCAACACGCTCAATTTGAATTTTGATACTATTCTGTTTGATACGTACTGAGACTGATGAAGGGAGACTAAATAAGCTGGGGCTAAGTCCATCAACTTTCTAATTCGCGAAACGGCAGAAGTCACTGGGAGCGTTACTTGAGTCCGAGATCTATTTTTTGGTTGTTGGTGTGTGGTTTGAATCGTGGTTAATTTAAAATTTTTAATTATGTAATAAGTTATGGGAGATTGAGGTGGGAGCAGGAGGGGAGTAAGGTGGAAGTGGAAAACGGTGAATGTGGAATACGGGGGAATCTTCACCCACCTCAAGTAAAGGAAAGTTTCACGGGAGATTGATACCGTAATGGATGGAAGAACCCACAAGGATCTCAAAACAGGATTTACTGACTTTCAACCACATCCTTTCCCTTGGTCGAATGTTAGGAAAACGATTTTTTGCATACATTTTCAATGATTTTCTAAAACAAAATGTTCCCTAAAATTTTTTTTTTATTTTAGATGGATTTCATACAAAAAATCGTACTTCGGCTTGTCCATCAGCATTTTAATTGCGCTGACCAATTTTTCGTTCAAATGTTCACTCGGCTCCCACGAGTTTTCTTTTTGTGGAAAATCTTTCAGGTATTCAGTCTGCAAAGTACATTTTAGTTGTTTTAGTAAAATGCTAACTTTAATCTGTCTAACCTTTCTATTTCGAATTCGATGACCCAAGACTTTTTCAACGACGTGACTGTCAGGACTCGTTTCATCACATTCGGGACCCTCCTTTGTGATTTCATTATTCGTCGTATTTCTCATCTAAATATGTGGATTGTGGAATTAGCTCTTCATTTTAAAATTATCGTAAACTTACTTCTACGTCATCATCACTGTCTAGCACCTCTATTGTTTCCACCTCAGGTGTTATTACCATAACCTAAGTACACAAAATATAATCAAATACATTCATTGCCCAAATTTTAAGTTTAACGACTTACATCGTCGTTATCGCTCTTGTCTTCAAAAATTTCCATCTCTTCAGCAGACTCGTTCATCTCTGTCTCCAATTCATCTGTCTCAAATTCATCTCTCTTAAATTCCCTGAAAATTGTTTTGAATTGGCATGACTATCTATTCTGATACGTACTGGTCTTTGGCTATGTTTTCTAATCATGTATTTTGTTAGTGTAGCAGTCCATCTTGACTCTAGGCCTTCAAATGAAAGCACGTTGAACTGTCAAAATATTCACTAGAGTCTACACTTCGTCAGTAACTGATGTGCTTGCTGTGTCATATGATCAAACCGAGGATCAAACTGTCTTTAATAGGAGATAAAAGCTACAAAATCGGTTGATAGGTTAGCTGTTCTTTTTTTCGGGCAAAATCAATTTTTCATGAATATTTCCTTGAGGTTATGTGTTCTAGTGAACGGAAGTTGTTGACGTGGCGGATTGCAATCACGATTTCACGTAGAGCACGAAAAATAGAGAAATGCTAAGTTGGCACCACTGTGTCTGGATAGGATGCGCATGTTGAATGACATTTTGGTTTGCATACACAATCGTCAAATCTGTGCAGAGGTTTGAATTGGTTCATTTCTCTATTGTCTTTCTTTTGTTAAATTTGACGTTTCACATCTGTGCTGCACTGTGTCGAACGAAGTTTATTGGGGGAACCAACATGTCAAATTGCATGCACTATTGAGAGAATTCTCTCCCATGAAAAATACGTCTGTCGACATGTACATTTTATCCAGGCACATAGCGGTGCCAACTATGCTGACGAAAGTCCTCATCGAAATGAGAATCTATAATTAGGAATTCAATAGGGACAAAAAATTTCTTTTTTATATTTTTTTCGATAAATTTCGTTTTCTTTTTCGTTCTTCTACGATATATGGAAATAATACATAAGCAAAATCCATCAATAACTTTTGAAGTTGCGCTCGAAAAAGTGGTAGAAACGTGGTTTTTACATCTCTGTGAAATTGAAACGATAGTGGCGATAGTGATAGTGATAATGGCAACGAGCAGAACAACTGAGACACCAATATGTCCGCTGAAGTTTCGAATCGTCAACTGATCGGTTACATCAAGCGGGTATCTAACGGCAGATTCACAAAGCAAACCTTCCAAACGTTATATCTAGCGTACGTGAGATCGAAGCTTGATTTCGCGTCAATTATTTGGAATCCGTATCAGCAAGTGTACACTGATGACACCGAATCTGTTCAGAAACAGTTTGTTATTGATGTGTTAGATAACCGTAGAAACGCGAGTTCGTATAGATTGGCTCCATATAGCAAACGATGTGAAATTCTGAACATTCAGCCGTTGAAACTGCGAAGACAAATAACTGACACTATGTTCGCATTTGATGTTTATCGTGGTAACGTGTATAACGATATTCTGAGAAATAAAATTATTACCAAGGTCGCAGTGCGCGGATTACGGTGCAATAGGATAGTCGAAAACAGGTTTTATAGATCGGACTATTTGAGTAATCAGCCGCTTTCGCGGTTGATAGATATTATGAACAAATTTTCAAACGAACTAAAAAATTTAAAGAACAGGAGTGAATTTAAGAGTTCAATTACAAAAATCTTAACGGCGGATTACGTAAAGAATGAGGCAGATGAATAACCCTCACACTTCGTTTTAAACTTACTTGGTAACTATTGTGATATTGTGTTAAATTATTGAATTTTAATGTTTTTTTTAATTATTGTAAACTGTAAATTGTAAATTTTGTACAGCCAATTTCATGGCGGTGAATAAATAAATAAAAATCTGTCTGTAGAGCTAGTCGATGCTTTGGGAAGGCGTATCTCAGAAAGGCATACGTATCTGTCTGGTATTCTGAAGCGTATACACCAGGGAGACTTTTCATCTTTGGGCGATAGTGACAACGAGCAGAACAGCAGAACAACTCAGACACCAATATGTCCGCTGAAGTTTCGAATCGCAAAACAGTAGAATCTGCCGGAGAACAGGTAAAACTTCACAAATAACGAGCATCCTCTCCTCTTTACGTATAACTATATTGATTTTTTACAAAATTACCCGTCACAGCTGTAGTTCCTCATACAAAAATGACTGTTGTGACGGCTAATTTTAGAAAAATAAAATACCTGGAGACAAATTACCTGCCACAGCTTCAGTATAGATCGTACCATCGGCAGATGTTTAATCTATGTCATACAACAACGACTGCTTTTCGGTTCCCTTCACTCACACTCTTGATGTCACATAAATCTGTGAATTCAAAACTAGACCCATGTGGCTTATGTTCGCTTATGCCAAAGTATACAAAATTTCATGACGAAATTCATAATTTTTCAAGCAACGTGAAATTGTGTGTTTGTCAGCTTATCCACTTTATCATGAAATTTCGTATGTTATGACATGAGTCAACATGGATTAAAAGCCGACGTCGCACTAAACATGTGGATTGCTCGGACATGCGTTGGCATTGTTCGATAATCCACCACAGTTCCATTTTTCATTTGAATAAGTAATTTGTGAGAAAAAATGAGGACATTCGCTTAAAATGACGTTCATTGCATGTTTCTAATTTCAGATTTCTCTATTGTCGGCAACGTTTAACAATCCATGCTTTTAGAGTGACATCGGTTTTCATAATTTTTATTTTGGTAGTATGATGTTTACTTTGCTATACTTCGACAAAAGCCGATGACGCTACAAATGCGTAGATCCACGCTATTAGTACGGCGCGGCGTCGGCTTATGTCAAAGTATACGTTATTTCATAATCTGTCAAGCTGTGAAATATGGTGTGGTTGTCAAATCATGCATTTCGACATGAAATTTCGTATACTTTGACATAAGCCGAGTGGATTGTTGAAACTTTTCGTTGAAAAGACGGATAAGGGCGATGAACTTTCAACGCGTAAGGTGCAGTCGTCTTGACAGAACCAAATAAAAAATTGTTTCTCTTAATCTCATCTCATTTCTGTATTTAGTCTTTTTTTTTGTTCTGCGAAAATGTAAATAGACATCACTTTCATCCAATCCATGGCTTCGTCAAAATATATTTGGCATTACAAATTATCGAACAAGTCAGTTGCTATTAGTGCATGTATGCATATCGAGTAATGAACATAACTTGATGCATGCGCTAACACCTCACCTGTTGCGATCAAATATTTTACAAAACAACGAAGTATACAACTTGTTGTGTGCTAGCACTTGTTGACGCGCATCACTTGCATATACTTCGCTGTGTCTTAATTTACTATTATTTGCATGTTTGATGAAATGGGTAATTGGTTTGCCGTTAAGAGACTTCTCTTAACATTCCAACTTTTCAAGAGGTACACTTTTCCAAACTTTAAAAGCATATCCTTAGCTGACATATAAAAGTGCATGGCTTTTCGGAAGAATAGTTACAATCAAATAACGACTTGTTTAAGATGTATTACCTCACGGCTATTGTTTCCCTTAACAGGTTCACGAGCCATACAAGATGGGGATTACGAAGTGATTGTTGTGGACGAAAATAATTCATCCGTTTTAGCTGATCACGATTCACATTCCAGTGGACCACCTTCAATGAAGGTAAGTTCTATTTGCTTTAACACGACAAATATGAAAGTTGTCTTGAGAAAAGGGGTATCAAAGCATGTTTATTGAATGTATGACGTTTTTAAGAGCTGTTCAAACATTTAAAAGAAACTTATTCAATTACGTAGCTAAATTATAAAACAACAACAAAATCTCTTTCTCTTTACGCGCTTAATTGAATTTGATTTTTGTATGTAAAACTAATTTTCGAAACTGGTGTTATTTAAGGCATTCTTTGTGCTTTTATTAATTTTATTTTTAACAAAACAATTAAAATATTAAATGCATGACACTACAACAGACAACGAGTATAACAAAAAGCGTTTCGTCACTAAGTGGTAACATTCAAATTCAACCATTATCACCACCGAAACCAATACTACCCAAAAAGTTGACAAAGGTAAATTTTTGATTTAAAACTTTTAGTTTCATTTTGAGTCAGGTTTGCTATACAACATTCAAGAGTGATTTGGTGAAAATTTCGTACAATTTTTGTACAGATTGTCAAATTTTGAGGGTCACACAATTTTCTATATCACTGTACTCTGTACAACTTTGGAACTTTCGGGAATTTTACCGGTAGACTGTGTCTCAGTTCGCATCTCTTGGAACAATCACACCTACCGCAAAATCTCCGAAACACACCTCCCTCCCCATCAATCGACGAAAGGTTATCCCACCGATATAATAATAACCGAAGTTCTCCTCATTGAGGCTTAGGACTCTGTGCTCGTGTGGACTTATGGTCGTCATGTGGTCCAATCCGCAACAGTGACCAACATGGGAGCTGCCGCTCTGAATAGGTTCCTAACCGTTACTGCTAGGTTTTTGAGATCTACATGATGGACAGGTAACGAAACAAAGGATCGCTAGATCTGTGTTTCATGCACATATAGTCCAATTCAAACTGATAAATCTATTCCACCATTAATCCCATCGAGAAATTCCGGATTTTTTTTCTATGTCACTGTATGTACATAATCTTTCTAGTGTTCCACGTGCCCCTCTGGTTTACCCAATCTCCTAGCCAAGGTTTTAGCTAATTTTTTAGAGCTCTAGAGCTTTCCTTAGCCAACTCATCACACCTGAAATTTTTGTGGTCTCTACACTCTTTCAGCGGTGTGAAAATTCTAATGTGGTACGAGAGCTTCATCATTTTTCTCAACACTTTATTGTCAGAACAGATAAGAGTCTTCCCTTCTGAAGTTTCTATTAGCAGAGTGATCTCTGGCTCACATACCGAGGCGGAACCGATTTTCTTTTGCATCGTATTATATACGCCGACGACGTATTATATGCGCCAACGACGTATTATATACGTCGACGATCCGACACCGATGCTTACTTACTTACTTTACCGGCACTACAACCCATTAAGGGTCTTGGCCTTCTCCAACATGCTTCTCCAACCGGGCCTATCTGCAGCTAACGTCTCCCAGCTGGTTACTCCCACAGTTCTTAAGTTGGCAAAAGCCGCGTCGCTCCACCTGGACTTGGGTCGCCCTGCACTCCTTTTGCCTTCAGGTTTGGACTTCAGAATTTTTTTTGGAATACGATGTTCATTCATTCGTTGTACGTGACCGAGCCAACGTAGTCTATTTATTTTTGTTGTTCTGACTATGTCGGGCTCTCCAAAAAGCTCTATGAGCTCGTGATTATATCGTCTGCGCCATCGGTTCAGTTTTCGGTCAAATACTGGTCCAAATATTGTACGCAGTACCTTTCGCTCGAACGTATGCAGAGATTGTTCATTTTTCTGTGTCAAGCACCACGACTCCGAACCGTACGTAACTACCGGTCTGATCACAATTTTATAAAGTGCGCATTTTGAATTTCGGCTTACTGACTTGGACTTTAGAATTTTCAGCAGGCTGTAATAACTCCGGTTGCCCAAAGTTACTCGCCTTTTTATTTCGTCCGCAATGTCGTTGTTTATGTTCAGCTCTGATCCAAGGTATACGAACTTATTGACCATTTTGAAGGTGTGTGTGTCGATCGTTACGTTATCTTCCCGATATCGATTCGTAGGTGGGATGATCATGTATTCCGTTTTTCCGTCATTGACCTTCAACCCAAGGTCGGTACCTTTCCTCTCCAAGGCCATAAACTTATCTTTAACAACATCCATAGAGAAAATGGTGCCGCTGGAGTCTATGTCCATGGTTTGAACAGCTGCTTCGAGTGTTAAATTGAAAAGCAGCGTTGCAAGAGGATCTCCTTGACGTAGGCCTTCCTCAATGTCGAAAGTCTCTGACATTTGATTGCGGATCCTGACTCGGCTGTTAGCTCCGTTTAGTGTTAGCTTCGTTAGCGAGATCAGTTTGTTGGGAATTCCGAACTCCTCCATGACTCTCCATAGCTTACTTCTTCTAACACTGTCATAGGCTGCCTTGAAGTCAACGAACAAATGGTGTGTTTCAATGTTGTACTCCTTGTACTTCTCCAAGATCTGTCTGATATTAAACATCTGGTCCGATGTTGAACGACCTACACGAAAACCACTTTGGTATTCACCTATCGTAGATTCCGTGTATGGATGAAGGCGCTGATATAGAATATTTGCAAATATCTTGTAAGCAATATTCAGCAGAGCGATTCCTCGAAAATTGCCACACTCCAATTTGTCACCTTTTTTGTATATGGGACAAAGTATGCTGGTCTTCCAATCTTCCGGTAGCTCCTCGTTATTCCAGATGCGTATGATGAGCTCGTGCATCTCCATACATAGCGCGTTGCCGCCGTTCTTGAAAAGTTCACCGGGTAGGTTGTCAGTCCCCGGGGCTTTGAAATTTTGAGCTTTAAAATTTCAGCTTCAACTTCTTGCATCGTTGGTTCTTCTATGTATGGTTGCGCAGTCTGAAATGGCAATTCGTCGTTTTCGTCGTCTCGGTTGAGCGGTCTGTTCGGGTTAAGCAGTTCCTTAAAGTACTCAGCCCATCTCGCGATACACCTTTCCTCATCTGCTAAGACCAATGCATGCTTGTCCTTACACAGCAAATGTTGTTGACTGTAACCGTTTCTGGATTCGTTCACTTTCCGGTAAAAGTTCCGAGTCTCCTTCCGATTGCCAAACTTCTCAATTTCGATCAAAACTTCCTTGTCACGCTGTCGCTTTTTCCGTCGGAAGAGTTTTCTCTCGAAATTTCTTTTAGAACGGTACTCTTCCTGGCCAGCTCGAGTGAATCTACTTAGAGTTTTCAGGCGAGCTGCTTTTTTGTCGTCCATGGCCTTCTGGCATTCATCGTCAAACCAGATATTTCTTTTATTTCCCGTTCTCGTTCCCACTGCCTCTGCTGCGGCGCTCTCTACATTCCGTCTAATTTGATTCCACGCATCGTCTACGCTTCGTTGTTCGCTGACCATTCCGCCAATAATATTCATCTCCAGCCTGTCAACATATTGACGTTTAATGTCTTCGTTCTGTAGTTTTTCCACGTCCCACCTTTCCAATGCCGGTTGTCGATTGTGTTGAACCGATATTCGAGACCTAACTGCCGCTCTCACCAGGTAGTGATCGGACTCTACATTCGGTCCTCTACAGCTTCTGACATTCAACATATTTGAACAGTGACGTGCATCTATCAAAATATGGTCAATCTGGTTTTTGGTTCGTTTATCCGGTGATACCCATGTCGCTTTGTGGATGTCTTTATGTTGGAAATAGGTACTGCTGACAACCATGTTTCTCGATGCTGCAAAATCAACCACCCGCGTTCCATTTTCGTTCGAGTTTTCGTGAAGGCTATGTTTAACGATTGTGGGACGATAAAATACTTCGCGGCCTATCTTAGCATTAAAATCTCCAAGCACAATTTTAATGTCGTTTCGGCGCTCCATCATATACATCCACCAGTTTCTCGTAGAATAGCTCCTTCGCCTCGTTGTCGCTTTCCTCCGTAGGCGCATAAACGTTTATAAGAGTGTAATTGAAAAATTTTCCTCTTATCCGTAGAGAGCACAATCACTCGTCAACAGGACTGAAACCAATCACCGCGTTTCTAGCTCTGCCGAGAACCATGAAGCCTGTTCCATACTCTCTTGGACTGTCGTTACTCTTCCCACTATAGTAGAACTTATAGTCGCTACTGGTCATGGTGTCCTTTCCAGGCCATATCGTTTCTTGCACAGCTGTTATGTCAATTTTTGCCGCTCTTAGCGCACTTGTGAGAGATCTCAATCCTCCTGGCCGCAACAAAGATCTTACATTCCATGTTCCTAATTGTAAATCGTTGTCCTTTTTCCGATGCTTGAGGCGTTGCCGTTTATCCTGTCCGATCCGAGGCTGTGTTGGGGAATTCATAACAAGACTGTTTTTACGGTGTCTGGGAGTTAGCCAAGCGCCCAACCTACTTTCCTTCTCCCGATGACCCGTAGGGAAGTCACCAGGTGGTGATGGTAGCCCATCTGACTAGGGCTGTGTATGCTGCCGTTGTCTCTTGCTGTTGAGATCATCCGCCACCATACTAAGTCGCCATCCCATCTTGATAGCGCCTAGCTGCCTTCGGTCGTCCCTATACGTGCCGTTTAGGTACTACCCGAAGGCAGCCCCCCTCATCCTTATGCTAAGTGACCCACACTACTACACCAGGGTTGGTTACCTGATCGTTCATGCGGGTTGCTCACTATAACAGGTGTCACCACGGGTAGGATAGGATGTAGGAGTAGGTGGACAGAGGCTAAGGTACATAAAGGAGTACTATATTACGCTTAACACACCATTTGTCACCCGATGCGGATGTCACTAAAAAAGGTAAAATAACCAACGGTTCCGTTCAGTCTTACATCAGGAATTGGATAACGCTATTGCATTGATTGATTGATTTATTTTTCAGGTATAAAAGCTACAATTGATCACAATTATTAGCACTGAGGCCATCTTCGTTGGGCCCATTGTGCTGCTCCCGATTTGTGTGTGTGTGTGGTGTAGCGTGATGGGGTGAGTTTTATGGTTCCTGGCTATTGTTCGTGTATGATGATTGTAATGGTTATGTGGCGCTGACCTCCAACCAATTGTTCCCTGGGATAAAAGAGAGGACTTTTGGGAGTGGTACTTTACGGAATTCTTCTATTGTTAGGTAGAAGTCCCCCAGACATTGCGCCCTGAGTCCCGCTAAAGCGGGACAGTGACATAGGTGCATAGGTGCATTGCTGTTTCCGGCACGTCTCCGCACCTCCTGCAGTTCGGGTCATCACTGAGTCCCATCTTGTTTCGATGATATCTCAGATTATTGTGACCCGGCAGCACTCCTACTATCCTTCTTAAGGATCTCTTGTCCAGGCTCAAAAGATATTTAGTAGTGTGCTCGTTGCAACCTGCCAAAAATTCCTTTGCGCCTGTCTGCACGTATTTAGGTTTTCCCAAACACGCTGGTGCCTTTCTTTTGTTCTACGCCTTATCAGCGTCGATATTAGTCCCTCGTGTAATCCGATTACCGGTTCCGGGCCTATGAGCTCTTTCTCACTGCCTCTTCTCGCTAGTTCGTCTGCAATTTCGTTACCCGGGACATCTGAGTGGCCTGGGACCCAAACACTATTGCATTGAGTGAGACTGATGAAGTTGAAAAAATTCAATCGAAGGCGTTTCTCTCAGAAATTATCAGACAAGTAATGAAATTCATGGAGGCTGGAGGTAGTCGTAGGCGGTATTTGACTAAATATTGCGGATACCTTTTAGAAGCAAAATCTACGAGTATAGAGTCAGAACAAGCTTTCCCGTGTTGTGTTTATCGGAAACCGAAGATTTGGTGCAAAAAGTCTGACAACACACTTGATTTAACTTTCTTTCGTAAATTTTTTCAAGAAATTAAAGCTGTAGAATCTGAAAATTTAAAACACTAAAAAAAATTTACATTTATTGGTTCAGGTACCAAAATCGTATTTTTTTATACCAAAACACTGTGAATTAAGCATATCGAAATTTAACGGTAAGTTTTTTTCGAAAAGACTTTATTACCGTATGCCGGTTTTTAAAAAAGAGACGGTTTTTGCAATCCCTATGTCTACCCAACGGGTTAGCTAAGTGGTATCGTACTGGCTTTTCACCAAGAATATCCGGGTTATATTCTGGAAGATGCGGTGAATCGCAATAAAAATGCATTAACAACAAAAATTTGCTTTTTTTGACGTAGCCTCATGTCGCAATAGTTTTCATAATTATTCGTCTCTTCAAAAAATTAAATGTTTCCAATTTAAAAAGTTTTAAGATTTAAATTCGCCATGCACACTCTTCAAATTGTCATGCCTATTAGGAAGCCGATCCACACCGGGTAAACGCTTTAAACCTTAAATACAAAACTAAATTTCTAACTGAAATATTGCCAAATTCAATAAAAAAACAAAAAATTGTAATAGGGTCACATGAGCTCCTCCTGATGAAGATCTTCCTTCTATTTTTAGGCCATTTGGAATGAAAATCCTTTGCGACTTGTGTACTTTCAAAGAGCTCGAAAAAGTTCACCAAAGTGCACTATTGAACCCGAACAAATGTAAGCACAAGTCACACACTGCTCCTTTTGAAATTCTTGAAAAATTCGTAGTGGGACCCCAATGTTCAGTGACGGAGCCTGGGACTCCGACCAACTTTTTTTCGGGTTCAAAGGTGTACTTTGGTGAACTTTATGGCTCTCTTTCAAGAAATTTAAGTCACAACGTTTTCGTATTTGTAATAGCTGCAGAATTCAAGCGTACGTTTTTGTAATCTTATTACACAAAATGTAATGATATTACAAAAAATGTAATAATATTACATTGTAACGAAAACGCACTCTCGATTTACTCGGCCATTTGGAAAGATAAAGCTTCCGAATTGGTGTACCTTGAAAGAGCATGAAAAAGTTCACCAAAGTTCGCTCTTGAACCCAAAATATGTTGGTCTATGTCCTTCAGTTCGGTCACTGAACCTTGCGAAAAACGTAATAAAACGCGTTTTTCGCAAGGTTCAGTGACCGAACTCAAGGGCATGGACCAACGTTTTTTTGGATTCAAGAGCGAACTTTGGTGAACTCTTTTATGCCCTTTCAAAGTACACCAGTCACGAAGCTGTATCTTTCCGAATGGTCTTGGAAATTGAAGGTGCGTTTTTGCAACTTTGTAATGTTACAAACGTAATCTTATTACATTTTTTGTAATAAGATTACACTATGTGTACGCATGAATTCGAAAGTTATTGTTGATGCAGAAACTTTCCGGTGTGGCTATATCGAAAGAGCATGAAAAAGTTCACCAAAGTTCACCAATGAGCCCAAAAAAAAGTTAGTCCTAGTCCTTAGGATCTCTCACTGAATTTTGTGAAATTCTTGAGACCGTGAAAAAATGTGAACGTTCTGCAAGGGAACGCAAGGACTCGGATCTACTTTTTGTGGTTTCAATAGCTTAACTTAGTTCAATTTTTCAACCCGGACCGAGCGCGACCCGATAAAATTTTTCGAAACCCGAAACCCGAACTGTTTCAAAACCCGACCCGGACCGAACTAGACACTCAACTTTTTCGAAACTCATAACCCAAATTACTTCGAAACAAAAATTATTTCAAGGCCCTACGTCTGCATTCTTCACGTACCTTAGACTAAAACAAAATTCGTGAAATGTAAGATGATAAAATTTAGACGAGTTTTGTAAAATACAAAAAGTCAATAAAGTATCGGGACCCGAATAAAATGATACAACAACCCGACCCGGACCGAACCCAACCCGATAAAATTTTTCGAAGCCCGAAGCCCGACCCGATTAAAATTTTCGAAACCCGAAACCCATTAACCCGAAGTTTCGAAGTTTCGGGCAACCCGCTCATCCCTAATGCATCAGAAGAAATCCTAATGGTAAAATGCTAGCTACCGTTAGGCGTGGTTCGGAATTCACGTTAAGCATGTGGTCCAAAAAATGCCTGCCGGTAAAACACATTGATGGGGCAAACCAGCATTCTAAGCCCTGCTAGTTTCCGCCCTAGTATACATCAATGATGACACTAGGTTTGTGTGCAATTTACCACAGACACACTAAAAACTTTGGTAACGAAATGATTTCTAAGAGAATCCATGTGAGCAAAAAGCTCACAAAAAAATTGCAAAACTAGTAAACAAAATGATCTAGCCTCTGACCCAGACGATTATTATTATTATTATGTCTACCCACAGCGGTGGAAAAAGTGTGCGAACCAAACATTTTGGTTCGTGAGAAATTAGGTCTTTTTTATAATTTTTAAAATTTTTATAATTACAGAACGGAAAATGAGTAGTGAACGGGAAATAATGGGAAATGCCTAGTGAACGGAGAATAATGGGAAATGACTATTGAACGGGAAAAAATGGGGAGTCGGTGGGAAATTATTAAGAACGGGAAGTTGGCAGTCGTCGGGAAATTATTACGAACGGGAAGTTGGAAGTCGGCGGGATACTATGAAGAACGGTAAGTGGACAGTCGGAGAAAAAATTTTTAAAAAAAGGGAAGTGGACGGCTGGCGGGAAATTATTAAGCACGGGAAGTTCGTAGTCGGCGGGAAGTTGTTGGGAACGGGAAAAGGGCAGCCGGCGGGAAATTATTAAGAACGGCAAGAGACTAGTCTACGAGAAATTACTAAGAACGGGAATAAATGGGAAATGAAAATGTCGTCTATTCGAAAATGTTAACAGAACGGGAAATTAATATACAACGAGAAAATGTTGATATTGAGAAAGCAAAATTTTTCATTTCTGCTTTAAACTCGTTTCAACATTTTTATGAACTTTTTATTTCTGCGCAGGTCATTAACACCCCAAAACCTAAGTTCATAAAATATTGAAACGAGTTTAATCAAAAAAAAAGTCCCATGTTAAAATCGGTAAAATTTCTCGCTCGCTCCGCGACTTTTGCTTTCTTTCTAATATTCACTGAGTTGAAATCAGACTTACAAAAATTTTTCGCTCGCTTCGCTTGAGATTTTTACTTTCTTTCTAAGAAATATTATCTCAGCTGAAATCAGCGCGCTCCGCTCGCGATTTTTCTTTTGTTTCCTAATATTCGAAAACATCTTTCCTGAACCAGAACCAGATACCCGAAACGCAATTTTGTAGTCATTGCTACGAAGGATTCTTTTAAAAAAGAGCCTGCCGAAATCGGATGGTGTCGAAGAACTTAGCGTCATATTTACACCTTAAAAGGAGACCCAGCGCGACAGTACCCATATAGGTTTGGTATTATTGGAATGGTTTGAAGTTAGCCGAAATAATCAAAGTTTTACCCCTACTTTCAACTGCTCATAACTCATTGTGGATGAATTTTAAGCCCAACAAGACCCTTTTGCCCCAAAACAACGTGCAATTACCTTTCCAACGAGCCCCTACTCGACTTTGTACGCTTCTTCTAGCCGGAGAAATTTCTGTAAGAAAAGTGCATGTTTTCGGTTTTTGAACACCTCTCAATAGCCACACAAACATCGATGATTTTTTAAAAAAATATTTTTGAATTCTAGGGATCAGTACCTATTCAGGAAAGTATAAAAAAATCCGCTGGGAGATGCATCCGATTTCGGCAGGATCTTTTTCAAAAGAATCCCTCTACAGTAAAGTTTATAAAACTAAAATTATTTTTCATAATGAAAAATCTGTGTTTAACATGGCGTAAAATCGGCGTCAGTACGGCGGGAAATCAGAGTTGCCAAGGCGGGAAATAATTGAGAAAATTGTCGGTTTGCGGAAAGTTCCGGATATTGGTTCCCGGAAAGGAAACATTTTTTCCATTCCTGTGACTACCTGTCCCATGTTTTTTTTCTGATTTTTTAGACTTAAATTTATGAATTTTACAAAGAAAGATCTTACCTGACTTCATCGACGTCAGAGAAGGAAACTCTTTTTTTCTCATAAATTGAAGTCTTTCTCAAAATCTGGAAAAATTTTGAGGTTATGAATGTGAAACAATATAAATAAAACTATTATTTTGTTAATAATAACAAATTACTTACCGATACCAAAATCGGAGAAGGATTTCCAGCCATTTTTTTTTTGTTTAACTTTAAGCCCTTTTTCATTAATTGTTTATATTAATGCTGTCAACACGCTTGGTGTTTCAAAAATGTCCGGGATAGTGGTAGCGCCAGTTTCGTCGTTTCCGTCTATGTTCTAAAAGTTGCAATACTTTTTAGCACAAAACCAGAGAAATAATAAAACAACATCTCCAGCACGTGATGGCGAAATCTTGTAAAATGAGAAGAGGATGATGAATATGTGAAACGATACGAAGTTAAGTACTCGGCAAAATGTGAAAAATAAAAATTACTTCCATAAAAAAGAATTGTGCCCTAAAAAACGAAATTTCCCCGTACAAATTTAACGTTTTGTCATCATTTCATCGGTAAAGAAAACAAAATTGTGCGAGTGTAATAGCTTTTTTGCTTGACAGTTTTTGGTTCTTTTGCGAAAAGTGTGTTCGATTCAGTCTGGTAACATCGGTAACATCGACGACTATTACATCATTTAAAGAAACTGAATCGCCAGTTAGGAGTTACAAAGAAAAGGCAGCATAGAATCTGTAGCCCCATGGAGTCCGATTATGTGTGCAATTTGTGCCATTCAAAGGCGAAATTGATTTGTTATCGTTGTCGCGATCCATATTGTTCGAAAGCGTGCCAGGAAATAGATTGGCCTCAACATAAATTGAGTTGTTTTACGCTTCCGTAAGTGGAGATCAGTTTTCTATTTTTATATTTGGTTTGAAATTTATAATATAGGTTATGACTAAAGTCAGAAAAAAACCTAAGTTTAAGTCTGCGTCTTCGCTTATTTCTCCGAGACTCATACACCAATTTTTTTAAGAACTTTACACCATGTAAGCAAGTAAGCAAAACAGAGCTGAAATGGAAAGTCCTGTTAGGCAGGAAATGTTGCTTCTGTTTTGCCGTGAAAGTAGAGAATAAGTTGAATAAACAGCTGTGTTTTCGACTAGCATAGAAATGTACATATTACAAAAGTATAACCTTAAAGTTTTGCTCTAAATACGGATTCATTTAGAAAGTCACATAGGGTAATCATGCGTATCATGTTAAAATGCATATGCCAACTACACCCGCGCGATGTAGACAACACTTATATACTCATTATTTACGAAGACAAATGCCGGGTTACTTCATTTTTCGAAGTTTTTCTGTTTATTATTTACAAGCATTACAACGTATGGGTTGTCACTTGAATTTTCACCCGCTAGAGTGTGACATATTGCGACACCAAAATGATGTGAAATTTAATAATGTGTTTGCAAAAGAAAAACATCTTTGAATTGAATTAAATATTTCCGAAAAATATTTTCATTTACGTTGCTTTTTTGTTAATAATTAATTCATTCCAGATCATTGTGGATAGGTTTTGATAAATCACAAGTTTTTCACAAATTGACATGGTCAATCGCATCGCTCGTCTATACAATGAAAGCTTTTAGACTGTATCTTTGCCATATTTTTGAATTCCTAGCTGTAACTTTTTTCGACGTAGCTCTTAAGTAGGTTTTTTCAAAACTAGACTTGTCCACTGGAACTACGATCCAGTAGTAAACATACTAAAGTGAAAGAATGTCCGAAAGTTCGAAAATACCTGACTTCACTTGATTTCCATTATTCATGCTGGCTCCATGAAGAACATTGTGTCCTAATCCTCCCTCTTCGTTCTCCATGACGACGTTCAGAGTACAATATTTTGAGCGAGGCGCCATCGTTTGCACTCTAAGGCTCGTTTCGACTTATTATGAATTACTTTAACGTTTACAACTGATTTCGACAAGATTCTGACGAAAATATGGAAAATATATTTTTTTGAGGTTATGTATGGGGAGAAATCAAACCTGTCACTTTGTCTAACAACTTTACGACTATTAATCTGCGGCCTACATGCACAAATATTTTTCCCGACATTTTTGAACATTCTCAAATCACGTTTTAAGAATTCCTACATTTAAATTGTGAATATTTCACGAGATATAGATTTTTGAACATGAATATAACGGAACTATTGCGGTAAAAGCGTTAATTATATTGGACGCGACAAGCGATTTTTTTCGCCTACCACAAGCAAATATTCGCTGAAATTCATGTCGCAGCACCTTCAAGAAGTCACATATTGCACACAATCTATAAGAAAATAGCATGTCCCGTATACAGGCAATCATTGATATGAATCGTATAAATTATTTTTATTGAAAAATCCAACACAATTAATTTATCAATAAACTCAAGCGATGTGTGACAGGCGTTCTTTGTATTTTGTATATGTATAGTGACAAGCAATTGCTTCTAATTGCTTCTGGTTTTTTGCCGTCGTTGCGGAAGAGTGCTGTCGGTTCCAAAGTTGAACTGAAATTAGTCGCATTCAGGGTTTGACACAATATTCGATTGATTTCAGTATGTCGCGAAGATCGTCCGGCGCTATTTTGGCAGCTTAATCCATACGTGGCGAATTTATTGATGTATGAGCCGCATTTGCAGACGCGTCCGACGAAAAAAAGATGGATTTCTTGGTTGATACTTTCATTTTGATACTGACTGTCTTTGAGTCTCAGAGCGCTGAACAACAATTCGCTTTAAAACCACTAGGAAATTCATCCCTTTTTCGTCGGACTAAGCTCGTTTCGACTTATTATGAAATAATTTAACGTTTACAACTGATTTCGACAAGATTCTGACGAAAATATGCTATTTTATCTGCCGAGAAAAGTTATATCGAGAAAAACAATTTTGCCCTAGGGAGAAAAATGCGAGATTATCGTTCTAGGCAGATAAAATGTATTTTTTGAGGTTATGTATGGGGAGAAATCAAACCTGTCACTTTGTCTAACAACTTTACGACTATTAATCTGCGGCCTACATGCACAAATATTTTTCCCGACATTTTTGAACATTCTTAAATCACGTTTTAAGAATTCTTACATTTAAATTGTGAATATTTCACGAGATATAGATTTTTGAACATGAATATAACGGATTAGACTACTGTGAGACGTGAGGGCGGCAGATGCGAGCACGAAGGCGCGAGTCCATACAAAGTCGGAGCGAGTTGTTATCCAGTGCAGTGCCAATATTTTTTGAAGGATATGCATTCAACCAAGCATTGGCTTCGGAGCATTGAATCTGGCAACGTCATGTAGGCTTGTAAAGTTGAGCTTCCCCTTGATGATTCGTGCTACGTTTATCGAGTCCCAGTTTTTTTGATCGTTTCGCTCTGATGGAATGATTTGGTTGCACACGTTCCAGGATTCGAGAGCGCTGTCCAAATTGCTGATCGAAATTCCGTCTGAAGAGTTAAGTATTTGAGAGGAGAGTTGATGCACCATGGACTGAGCTGATGAATGCTGACAGTGAAATATCTGCTAGGAGGCGAGTTCCTAATGGTAACTCCGCTTGCGTCCAAATTTTGCTTACGAGATTGATGTTCAGGATAGATTCCAACGTGTCATATAACAGTGAATCGAACGAATTGATGAACTCATCAAATTTTCATGCGGGGCACGAGCGGACAAGGTAAGTTTAGGAATTGCAAAACAGTTCTTCAGGAGAAAATATGCCGAGTGTGCGTGTAATTTTTCCAGGCGAGATTTATTGAAATTTATAATCAGGGGGATTGCTTGTCACTGTATGATTTGTTCGGAGAATGTACGATAACTTTTTGGACTCCAAGTATATTTTGTGCGCAGTTTATTCGCTCGCGTCCAGTATAATTACTTACCTTTGCGACAGCGATACAAGTGTGCCTAGGATAGCAGTCTCTTTTTCTTCTTCGTATTTCTGCGTTACGATTCGCAATCGCGTAAGTTATAAAGAGGGCCTAAGTGCGAACTAATTCAATCTACTTTTGTGATTAAAATATGAATTTGCATTTTATTTATTTATATTCTTTACAAAAATTATGGCGATAGGACAAGATTGACTCGTAACTAGAAGCTTTTCAGATATTCTCCCGACGATTACTTTAAATATAATTTGTTCAATTTACAGACGTTTGGTCAAAGCGATATACCTACAAAAAGCTAAACCAAAGCTCGGTACTCTAAACTCACTTCTAGTGAATGAAGGCCTGAATTCACCATCAGATGTAACAGCGGCAATGCAAAAATTGAATTTGTCAATAAAATCTTGTAAGAGTTGCGATGGTAAATTGAGTGGAAGTGAAGAAAACATCATAAAAGTCGAATCTAATGACTTAATACCAGAGCTCGATACTATAGTGAATGTACGCCTAAATTCACCATCAGATGTAACAGCGGAAATGCAAAAATTGAGTTTGTCAACAAAACCTGGTGAGAATTGCAACGGTAAATTGAGTGGCGACGAAGCAGACATTACGAAAGTCGATTCGAATGACTTATTGATCAATACCAATGACTGCAACGACTCCTCCTCGGTGAACATTTCATCTTTTGACAGAAATGGAAAGATCGAGAAACCACTCGCCGAAATTAATGTATTCTGCCCTGGCTGCATCAACCAAGCAGAAAATATAAATCCGATTGCGCAGACGATAGAACTGTCAAAGCAAATACAGACTGAACAGAAAAAATGTGTAGCACCTAAGCCAACTAATGAGCTACCGAAGCCCATCAGGGTCGAACCAATACCACAGGAAAAAGAGTTAACAACTGATGCTTGGATGGAGTCATTTCCGATCAATGAAAATGAATTTGTTGAAGTCCTTGTTCAGTACATAGCTCCAGACAATACGGTATGGGTAACACCCGTGCAATATGATGCCGCGAACAATAATCTTCTACGCGAAATCAACAAAAAAAGGTCCACTACATCAAGGCCGAATCTAAAGGACATCACAGTAAATTCCCTGTTCTGCGTTCCGTTCGAAGGTATTCACTACCGCGGTGTGGTTGTAAAGCCAGTGTCCTCGAAAGGTACCGTTTTGCTTCGATTGGTCGACTTCGGCAACGAAATTGAATTGCCAGTTGGTGAACTTCGGAAACCGTTACCAGTTATGAACGATCAGAAAGCGTATGCGTTTCCAATAACATTTAAAAAATCCCATAATGTTGAAATTGCAAACCTAATTAGCATTAAGAAGGATAGTATGGAAGGTGATGTTATGTCGGTTATTGTGAAAGGCAAAAATGCCATTTATACAATGGCAAACATCGAAACCGTACCCATTCCACTTGGTTCGACGGTAAAACTTTACTGCTTGGACTTTACCAACATCGAATGTGGATACATTAGTGCATGTATTCTAGATGAGGACGCTCTGAAACATATTGATGAAATGACAGTGACTATCTCCGATTACTGTGATGACTGTTATCTGGAAGATGGCTATCGTCCACAAGTTGGTGAATTATGTCTGGCTAAATTCAAAGACGACATTTGGTATCGGGCAGTTACACTTCAAACGGTCGACACTGACAGTTTCGAAATTCAGTTAATTGATTACGGAAACATATTCACGGTAAAAAGTGCTTCCATAAGGAAGATGCCCGACGACTTCATGCATCGCTGCTTAATGAACCTCTGTTACATAAAACGTGAGTAATAGCTTTAAATGAAATCCGCATTTTTTTTAACTTCATTTTCATCTCAGATTTACAACTAACCTCCAAAGAACAAGTTTATAAAATAGCTCATTACTTCAACGATAACCAAACGTTCGAAGCCGCTACTGTAGAGAAAGAGAATGGAAAATACGTCATACAAATTAATGTAAATTAAAGACAAAGCAACATCAACTCTCTTTCTGATTAGATATTTTCACTGGTTTTACTCTCTCGGACAATGAACATAATCTTCATATTTACAACTTTGCATATTTTCAATTTGTATTTTAAAAGCTCTTGAAACTTAGAAGCTTTAGGATTTGAATTTACATATATTATGAAAATCTCGCTTGAAACTGTTTACACATTTGATGCAAAATAAGGTGCAGCTAAACAAACCTGCTCTTTCACTTGCATTTTCTAGGTTTTATTGTAGGAAATAAATGTTTCTAGAGAAGAAAAGAATGCAAATAAACCAAAAACAAAAATTGGACATATTTTCAAAGTTAAAGTTATGTTTATTACGGATTGTGCTCATTGTAGCTATCAAATTTCTCTCGCAGGGCTAGGAGGGCTTAGGACATTAGTAAGATTTGGCCCTGTTATCATTGTTGTCTACTGTAAGCTACAATTGTTAAATGTCAAATTTAACAAAGAGAAAAAATTCACCACAGTATACAACAAATTGACAAATTAACGTGCTATTGCACTCAAAAGTTGAAAATAAAAGCCACGTTTTCCGGTTAAACCGTACGTCTGACAATGCTTTTTTTGTATGTTAGAGTTATAGATAAGGTTTTTCCTGAAAAATGTTTCATACATCACAACTCTCGCACCTTTTTACACTTCAGGAGATTGACACATATACAAAATTCATTGCATGAGGTATGTATATTTCTCAATTTTGACGATTGTGGATGTGGCTACCGCTCCAACGTGATAATAATCAGTTTTCATCAGGCAACGCAACATTCATAAATGATAAGCGGCAACTCACCGCAGGGATAGAGCGTGCCTGACTTGAAAAATTGGAAGAACATGCAAACCAGCGTGTAAAACCAAACGATATTGTGACAATATTGTAACAATCACTGTGAAAGCTGTGCAAAAATTTGACATTTCATCGTTTCCATGAAAAATTAAGTCGGGCGCGTTGTATCCCTGCGATGAGTAGCCGCTTATCATTTCTCTAGAAGTAATGTGAAGAATGGCAGCTTGTATACATGGGAGAGAATCGAAGGAATCGAATCAATTTGTTTGCATTTTTGAGAAAATACTCTCCCACATACAACTGTCATTCACATGTTCCTTCTATCTGGCCGCAGGCGTACCAACTTATCACTTCTATGTGTTTTTCGTACATTCATACGGTTCTATACTGAAGCTAAGCCGCGTTTCTAATCAGTAGCGCCATCACTGTTTTACAGGATTAATGTTGTTGGCAAACTTATCGTACATTCAAGACTTCGTTGCTTCCATTAAGATCGTTTTGCATCGGGCAATAGCCAAAAATAGTCACCGAACATTTACGAAGTGTGTGAAAAAACACGAAAATCGGTGAATATGTAGACTTTAGAAAAATTGATCATAACTAACAGATGATAAATACTTTTGTGAAAGTAAAATCGTTGATTCCTCTTCGGAATACTCTAAATAAAAGGATTCAGAGGTTTATTGGTGCATCTGAACGTTTGGAGTGCGCTGAGAGTCAGTCAATGTGGCAAATTGATGGGACCAGTCTAGGAGTCTTACCATCACTTTTTCATGTTTTAAATCCGAAACCCAAACGCTTTTTAGGTCAATTTCGACTCAGAAGCTATGTTTTAGACTTTTACCAGCAGTCATAGAAGATCTGAATGGGAAAAATTTGGGAAAATGTCTTAAAACGACTTTTCTCCATACATTTTTTCAAAAATGATTGGACCCGTACGAAGTACAAAGGTCCTATACGTTTACTACAAACAATTTTATTGTAACATGGGGTAGATCGAGGTGGAGGGGAGGGGATGCATCTATTATCGTCTGTCCGTCTCCATTTTTTTTCCAAGCGGCTCAACCGATCAGCCTAAACTTTTTTTTTCCTGAAAGGTACATGACTCTTATGATTCAAGTTCGAAGATGAGCAAAATCGATCAAGTGGTGAAACAATTTTTAGAGGAAGAAAAACCCCAGAACACAAGCTCATTAGCAAGAATATTCGGACACTTGCCAACGAAGATATTGATGCTCGGATTTCGGTCATTTTTCTCCTTTAACGCCATTGAGCACCCATTAAATCGCTCCGGATTTCATTCGATCCATAGAAACTTTTTTTCGGTGGACCATTTGGCACCGTTTTCCGGGCGGGCCCCTAACTTTTCGAAAACTTAATTTTACCGTACATTTTTGGACAGGTCTAATGCTCAAAGAATTCAAGAAATTGAAGAGTGTTTTAGTTCTAGAAAGAAATTCTTACCTCGTTTATTAATTTCCGAAGTATTATTTCATTTATTTATATATTATTCATTTATTTTTTATGAATCAGAAGGGATTTGACTGCTACAAAAAAAGCACTTAAGTCGGTGTATAAACTGCATTTGAGGCACCGATGACCTATTCAACACAGTCTGTAAACACATTCGGCCTGTGGCGGAGTTGTATGAAATGGAAGTGTGCACTTTTGTATATTCATGCGTCCATAGCCGCTGCTATCACAATATCAAATTTATGAGGAGAGAGCATTCTTACCATACAAGGAATAAAGAATTACTCTATGTTCCATTGCTGAAATCTAAAATTGGTAAAAGAAGTGTGTCCCTTGCAGGACCTGTCTTGTTTAATAAATTACCAAAAATGATTAGAAGCTCTGCTAAATATATTGAATTTAAACGTTTGTTAAAAAGATCATTTGGGCGTGAATAGGAGTCGAATTTAATTTGTTGTGGAGGCACCTGGTGTTGTTTTGTGTTGTTTTCCTTCCCTTGCTGGAATTAAGTTTTTTCGCAGCGCACCCTTCCGTAAGTTCCCTTCTCTATTATTGTTTTTATCATTTAGCCTTCTCAGAAATCTAGTTTAGCTGACTTTCATAGATTTTCATAGTTTTTTGTTTTCTTCTATTTGATTTATTTTGATGTTTTCCTAATGATTCTACTGTTTCCTTCGAATTGATTATTATCATATTGGAACTGTTATTGATTTGAGGACTGATTTTTTTTAAACTAATATGTGATATTGATTTATACTTAGAATATGATGTATGTACAGAAAGATGTAATAAACTTGAAACTTGAAAACTTGACTTCTTTGACACACAATGTTTCACTTCTCATAAAATAATTTTGTCTCTTGAAACCATTGTGTCACAAATGCCGTCTTTCAGACACCTAGACTGTTATTGAACAAAATTATTGTTAACGATTTTAGTTTTCATAGATTTACCTAAATTTCTTTCGTCGGAAACTTTAATGATTTTTTAGATTTTCTAAAGAGTTTTGAAATTTTCCGAAGAATTTTCAGATTTACTGAAGATTTTCAAAGGATTTTGTAAAGATTTTCGATGATTTTGAGGATTTTATGAAGATTTTCCGGAGAAATCTGGGATTTTTGGTAGCTCGTACCCCGATTTTCCGGAGTCGTTACCCCTCCTTGTTGTTATCAGCGGCTGGCATCTCACGTATCGAAGGCAAGGAAAGGATTCGAAATAAAAGTAAAAAAAAAACGAAATCTTTTGTATTTATTTTCTTTGGAGGAATGTGTGGATTGATTTATTCGCAGCGATTTTTATTTTAACGGTTATAAAACATTTTAATTTTTTTAACAACGTCATTTTTGTATTTTTTAATTGCTTACGCATTTTTTTTTTTTTTTGTTATTTATTTTTCATACAATATTCTTAATGCTTTTATTTTATTTATATAACTATGTACTTTCATTTATTCAATCATCAAATTATTCACATTCTGATGTTTTATTTAATTTAATTTACTTTTCTTTTGTAGTTTTTCTGTGTTTATGTCATAAGGTCATCTTGGTTGTCGACTTAAATATTTATGGATCATTTCTTTCCTTCTTTTCTTTCTTTTTTTTTGACAACGATATGGGAACCTGTCCATTACTTGAGTGACTTTCTTTCTTCATATTTTTTTAAAGTTTTCTGTTAAATTTGATGTTTCATCGATACAATATTTTCATTTTTAGAATTTTCTTTAATAATTCATTTTAAAACTAATTTCGAAATTATTTTTTATGTTACATATATCTACTGCCAGTCTTTTATAAATTATTAATTATATATTTTTTTATATTTCTGATTGACTATGAAAAAACTTAATCTTGTGATAAATATTTTTTGCGCTATTTTTTACGTTGCATATCGAAGAATCATCAAATTTCTTTTTTCTTTTTTTTGCTCATTTCATTTTTTCTCAACATCATATTTTTTTTGGCTTTCATTGTTTAAGTAATTTTATTCATAATAAAGTAAATGTTTGCAATTTTCTTTGTTTTTTTTTCTTTTTAATTTGCATTTAAAAGCGAATTTTTGGATTTAAGCTTACTATAGTTCTGTGAATAAGAAAAGAATTTATTTTATTTGACATTGTATTCTTGAAATGAAAATTGATATATACTGGACATTGGACAAGAGATAATGTCTAGTACCAATACAAGTATGTCAATTATCGTAAATAATTTATTTATTTTTTTGATAAATATCTTCTTTTATTCTGTTATCCATTAAATTTTTTTTATTCGATAACTAGTTAAACGACTTCCTTCAGAATAATGTGTTCCCATCGTCTGTGAGTCACTGCAGCAAGATGTTTAACTAACACGGATAAGTTGAAGTGAATATTTTAATTGTTCTTTAATTTATATAAAAAACGATTTTACATATACAATTTACAACGAATTTTTAATTTTTTTTTTTGTATTTCAAGGTTTATTGTAATTTTTATTTCTACACACATATTTAGTTAATACACGATTCGATATGTGATTTCATTAACTAAAATTTTACGTTTTTTTTTATTTAAATTAAAATATATATTTTTTTAGATTTAATGTGTACAGAGAAACAAAATAAATTCTAAACGAAATTGAGTATTAAAAAATTGTGCTCAGCCATTTGAAATAAAAAATTTTTGAAAACCATAGACGATCACGGTCGCCATATCAACATTTCACATGCAATAGCCGTAAGTTTTATCAATATTTCTGTGGCAATGCAAAATTCCCATTCTGGAATTCTCTATTTTTTTCTCCTTTGGTTGAATCCAATTTTATTTTATGATTATTTTTAATTCATTTCCCGATTTGTAAAGGTAAGATAAATAAATTATTTATAATTTAATTGGTTCGGAAATGCGTTAAAAATGTTTAAGGCAAAACTAAGTTGTAAATATATTTGTTTGTTTATTTATTTATTTTTTTTTTGTAGGGAATCGTAGAAAAGTGAATTTCGAAATCTCACTCAAATATTGGTAAAACACATAATTGGTGTAAAACTTTATTGATTTGATCGTCTTTGCACAAAACGGGTGTGTGTATATAGCACAAGTTCGTGATCAATATTATTGTTTGTTCAACATTTTGTATTTAAATTAAGTTCCCTGTAAGGAATGAACAAACGTAGCTTTGTTTAAACATTTCTTATAAAAGTTTAACTTTTTTTTTTGTATACAAGACTTCTTTGAAGGTCATTTATTTGTTTATAAATAAACATTTATAACTAAATAAACAGTTGGTTACGTCAAATCTTTTTTAATTGAATCGATTCAAGGGCTTAAAGTCAATTTTAGTTGACAAATCCAACCGTTCTTTATCACCTATTGCGAAAGACGAAATTCCGTTTCTGCCTTTTAATAACAGAAAATCACTAGAATAATCAGGCAATGATGATACCAATACACTCTTTTAGTGCAGCGTCTGCTTACGTCAAAGTATGTACAATTTCATTACGTAATTCATAGTCACGTCGAATGACGGAAATCTTTTGCTTTATAATGATAATGGATTTATTCAACTTCAACGCCGGATGTCCTAATGAGGCGTCAAAAGGTAAGATGGATACCGTAAAAGCAACTAACTTTGACTTTGGAATCTAATATCTTTGTCAACTTTCAACCCGTGTCGTTGATTAAAAGTCCAAATTTGAGGCGATATAATAGAGAATAGAAACTACACATTGACTAGCTAAAAAAATAAATTTCTTTAATGTGGAGCTACAAAAACGAGCATTGAATTTTGTCAGCAAAACTAATTCAGGACCTGACTATCATTATAAAAACGAATCTCATCAACTTTGATGACTACAAACAATAGACCAATAAAATGAGAGCGATTCCAACACAATCGGACAAAGAGAGCGATTTTCTGGTGACGGGAATTTTCCTCTAAAGAATTATCCCCCAGACCGACAAAAATAGAAATTATCACACAGCGGGTTCAAACGAAATATCAGATGAACTAGTCAGACTGGGGGCGCTAGCGCGCTAGATGCACTAATCGGACCTGAAGCAGCAACGGGGACGCCTCACTCACATTCGAAAAATATCACTGAAACGATGAGAGATGGCACAACATCCCCACGTGTTGTCAGGCAAAGAATTGCATCAGGATAAACAAAAAGAACTCCGAATTTCTCATTTCGCATCAGACTAAAAGTTTTTACAGGTGTGACTACTGGACACTACCTAACCACAATCGGGAAACGATCGGACCCAGGGTGCGATCTGTGCGGTCACCATACAGACAGTGCCGAACGCTATCTGTATAAATGCTCGGCATTCAACACAAAAAGGCGAATACATCTAGGAAGATACACGTTAAGGTTTGACACGATAAAAAACTTAGAACTCAAAAACATCCCGAATTACATCTTACCAGAAAAGAGCTATGGAAGTATGCCTTACCAGAAAAGTGCTATATATGTATAAGTAGCACGGGCTCTCTCAGCTAATACAACGAGCCTAATCGGTGGACCCCGTGCATGTTTTACCACAGGGTAAAGCGGCTGTTTTTTAATAAAAAAATCACCCAGAGAAATGGGAATTATCAATATTACCGCTTTAAATTTGCTGGGCCATAATTCCCCGGGTGATAATTCTCATTTGTCTGAGCGATAGTTCCCGGACGATAATTCCCTGGGTGATAATTCCCATTTTTTCAGTCTGGGGTGTAATTCCCTGAAGGATAATTCATATGAACTCATTGTTTTGCCATTTTTGTAGATGTACGGGAAGGTAAAATCGATTTACAGCACAGACTTATAATGATTAAAGTAATGTTAGCCATACATACATACATAGGTATGACTTAGAAATTATTGTCTTCAAATAACCGGTCAAAGGTCAATGGTCAAGGTTAGATACATGGTCAAAGTTAGGTGGTTTTACAGTACGCCAATATCAAGCCTTTGGCTCGTTCTAGGTTCCCAGTCAATTTTTTGGAATTTTTTCTTGTTTCGAACAATTGAATTCTCAGATACATGACCTGGGAACGTCAAATGTGCCATAACCAAACGAAGAAAAAGTGTCTTACATTGTGCGTGAAAATCTCTGATGAATTATAAGTGAAATGGAGAAATAAAGGTCTTCATACCGTTATATAACAAAAGAAGATTATTTTGGTGTTACTTCACACGGAAGAATTTTTTATTTTAAATTGTACGATGGAGGTGAACTTTACACGTCAAACAGGGAACACGCGCGAGGGGGTGTTTATATTACGTCATTACGTACACTACGTAAATTATACGTGTAAAACGTTTAATTTTGTCAATTTTGTTCCACTGAAAAATATGTTTCATTCGAGTGAATAGAAAAATTCTGTTAACAATTTTTCTCTGTGTGGAAAAAAGGTAATTTCAGTAATAATTATTTTAACGCTTTGTTTAGTGAAGAATGACCTTTTATGATTATCAAAACAAAAATTTGTAAGAATGGTAATCTCGAATACGGTCAACCCTTACAGTCTTCGTCTTCTTTTCACGCAGATGGCGATCATCCTCTGTTCGTCATCGATTAATTTTTTGAACGTTTTTCTTATCACTTTTTTTTCTAAATTAATTTCTGATCAACAATAAAATATTCTTGCGTTTTAACGTCTGCTTTGCGTAATATAAACAAAATTTACGCGGTATAGACACAGAAAAGTCAAAACACTCAGATATATGGTGTCTTACACCGAATGTAAATGTAATTCAACACAAATATAAGAATTGATTTTAACTCCTAAATATTCGATTCAACCGAGTACCAAACAAACATAACTTTTTTTTAAATTTCTTTTTTTTCTTATTAATTGATAATAAAGATAAAAATATATTTTCTTTTTAAATTCCTCAAATTGTTTTTGTGTTTACGTTTTATGCAAAACTACTTACAATTTCAGTCAACATTTAAGCTTTACTCACTCATGTTCCATGGAGTAAAAACATACAACAACACTTATGTTGATAAAAGGTGATTTCCCATAATACATTTTTCAATTTCATGATATATAAAGTTTAATTTGTAAATCTCATGCAAATTCGAAAAAAAAACAAGAAACCAATTATCACACCACGTGGGGGTGATCGTCCATAAATGATGTACAGGCAAAATACATTTTCTTCCGTCGAAGAACGGAGGGTGCGGCGCTAACTTAGCCAACTGGCAAGTCAAATTTTAAACTTTTTTAAAATTTTCTAACAGAAGTATTTTTCACGAAAAAGTTTAAATTTTGTAAGATTCGTTAAGATATTACGAAGAACGACAGAACGTTTTCTTCTGTAACTTTCTTTGTGTTCTGCTAATTCTCGTGCGTAACATTCGAGGTCAAAATCTTAAACTGACAAAAAAGATTTAAAAACTTTACCTGTGGCGGGGTCTATCTGAAGAAAAGTTGGTTGTTGTAAGTGGGCGAGGAACTCCCCTGTAAGCAGAGGAATACTCTGCATCTAAGCCTCTAATTGGCCTGTTGTGCATTGCCTACATTGTGATATCGAAATTCAATTTTTTCTTTTCAAATTTCGATACACGAAACTCTTGTGTGCTTTTTCTAACAGATGGCGTTAGCAACTTGTTGTCATGATTTGCTCATGTGTCACAATGGCGATGCGTTATTAGAAATTGACCGGATTTCCAATAGCGATATATCTTTCTTTTTTATCGATGTGATTTGAAAGCTGATTGCGGTTCAATGCAATGAAAATAAACCTTTTCTGAATTTTCAGTCAGGATACCCTACATTGATCTTTGATGGTTCACAGACTGAAATCGTTGCTTCTTTAAGTTCTGGAACAGACTAACTTCAAATTGATATGCATCTGGCACTGAATTGATTTTCCTGTTTTTATGCAAGTTGATATGATTTGAGCAGCGGACCAGATCAGATAGAAGCATTGAAAACCAGATTTCAGTTTCGGATCATATTTTGACAGATCGAATTTGATCAGATGTTTCATCAGATTGATCTGATCTGTTCTGAGTCTATCTCGATATTTACATATTGCCTCAGTTCAAAATTCGTTTATCTTCGGTGACGTATCCCATTGCTCTGGATATCCATAATGATAAAACTGATATTCATTCTCTAAATGTGTCCCAACATAAATGTCAAATGTGCTTGCATAAGGTGCTTTCAGTTCAATGTGCGACCGCGTTGTTGACCGCGTTTTGACATTTATAATACATGTTAATTCATTTCACCAATGAATTCACCGTCCACTGAACTTTTCATGTAGGGACACCCTTTTTTGTTCATCGGCGTTCCTTCTCTTCTAATTCAATGTATTAAGACCATCAGGTTGCTCATTATGAATAAGATATCATCAGTTTACATTGAAAAAAAAACGTAGACTAGCAAATATCAGAGAAATGCTAACAGCACTCACTGCCCGGATAGAATGCGCATGTGAAACGTTTTTAAAAATTTTCCCTCCGCTCTCTAACAGCATAATAATATTGTGTGATAAACTGCATAAATTTTTGTGTTGTCTCCACCATAATGGTTCAAACAACCCAGCTGTCATTCACATGCGTATTCCTTGAGCGCAGTGCTGTTAGCATTTCTCTTGTATGCAATCTGCAAAATCATTGAATTCTCACCTGGGTCACGATGGGGTGACCAGAAAACTCATCGGTTAGTTCACAACACGATTCATTGAAACGAAATTAATGTACAATGGGGTACCACGGGTATGACGGTTCACAATAGTAACATAACTCCGTATAACTCATTTTTAATGCACTTTTTCGCATGTTGGGTTGATCAAAGTTTTCGTCATTTCTGACATCTTTAAAATTTGTGTGTGTGTGTTTTCCGAATACTTTGAAGAGTGTCTTGTACGTGGTACGATTCAAATTGTTGATTCCCAACAACCTAAATCTGAGAAAGTCGTATGATGGTTACGAAATGTCCAAAAATTTCTATTTGGGAAACCCAGCCGTCATATTATATTTCTATCTAATTGTATGAACCGGGTGACAGGTCATTGTTCAAATGGCAGCATAAGCTTTTTGAGTACACCCCAAGTTCACGACAAACGAATATAATTGTTATCCAGTTTTACAAAAAAAGAAATATTGGTGGGTTAAATGCACCAGTTAGTGGCCATGTAGTAGCCTCCGGCCAGCACCAGCAACTGGCCATATTTCAATGTGGCCGGTCATTAGTGAGACTATGGTTTGGCCGGAGACTACTACATCGCCGATAATTGGTGCATTTACCCTATAGAGTTTCTAAATTCACAGCTAGCTTCATATTGAATAGAATGATATTCACTGAAGTTAGCTAAAGCTTTAACATAAGTCACATCTTTTGTTTGAAAGTAATGACATGTGTACTTATTATGAAGTTGACGTCGATTCAAAAAGAGAATGCTGAATCAATGAGTCACCCACGTGAATCGTGTAAAAGGTTCCGTCCCATTGCTGCCACATCATTTATGAACAAACCCTTCGAAGTGAAACACATTAAATTGATAAAAAAGATAATTACAGCGTGTAGTTTATCAAGTTACAATTTAACCATTCATAAACACACATACAAGAATTTTTATTTTGTTAATCTTAAAAAGGAAATAAATTTGTCATGGATCGCAACCGTAAATTACCAAAATAAATAAAATTCCTTTTCCACATTTTTAAACATTTAGTTACATCGACATTGAGAATTCCATCATTTGAGAAGAATTTGAATTCTACATAAATCATGCTTTTTTTTGAACTCAACAACACCGGAATCGGAACTATTTACACTAGAGCGACTTTTTATTTTGTTTATTTGAACACATAGTATTATTTATGTATTTTTTTTTTGTTTAAATTTTTAAGTTATTTACAAGAGCAAATAAATGAAAATATTTTTTTACTCCATTTTGTTGCGATCCTGCTACGGGTAGCAATGCTTTTGTCTCTATCACTCAAGCCATTTTTTTAATGATAGTGTAATGGGTTAGAATATTTTTAGATATTATAGGCGAACTACGAGTAGTCTTTTTCTTTATTAAAACGTAGATTAACATTCTATGATATTCATTCCTCATCTTCAAAGTAAGTGATTCATTAATTTCGTTATATTTTTAGTACTCGAATTTACTGATAAATCAATCGAATGATCTTACGAAATAAATTACGGTTAGAGCCCTTTTCAAGTTGTTTTCCGTGATATAAATGTCTGCTACACGTGATTTTACGTATAGTTACAGACCGTTTTTACCTGACTAGATACTTGAGTGAATCCCAGCAATTAAAACTCATTCAATTGTAGGCACTACCAAAGTACAACAGGACCAGTTGAATTAACTGACACAGTGCACTGATCGAGTCAGGTAAAACCAGTCTATCGAGTCTATCCCTTCAACAAAATTACAATTTTACTGTAAAATGTTTGTTTTTTGTTTTTGTCATTGAAAACGAATGTCAGATATTGGCAAAACAAATACCAGCCGAAAATCAATTTGTTAATGAAGGGGGTAAGGAGGTAAAATTTGTAATAAATTAGATTCGCATTTGAGCTTTTTAGAACAGCCGTATTTTATTTGAATCTTTTCCTTGTTCTTATTTGTTCATTTTTGTTACAGTCACACAAAACGATTCCACACCATTTTCGACTGGACATTTAACTAAATTAATCACAGACTGTCGTCTCTGACTGAATAATTTGTAATTAATTTAGTAAATGCATTTTATGGTTCAGAAATATTCTGTGATGGTCGTTGATTAGCTTTTTCTTTGTAATGTCAGTGCATCTTTTAAAGAATGAATTCGACAAACTGTTTGCGATCCTAAGAAACAGTGCGCAGAGAGTGGTTCAAGATTAAAATGCATTTCGTTTGACTTACTGGGAATATACCATTTCAATTTATGATTTTTCTGCTTTTATTCTTTTAAGCGTGTTCTAGAACTAAAAATGCTGTCATTATGCTGTCAACAACTGTCATCATGCTTGAAAATTTAAACTCTATGTAAAAAGGACATCATACTTTATAAACTTGTTGGGTTTTTCCTTATGTCAAATTTTCCTTTGGAAATTAAATGTACATTCTGTAGTGGAATATGAATAACTATTTGAAAAATGTTGACAGAATTTGGCTTTGCCCTCCTTAAGGGGACGTAAGGCTTTCCTATCCACTACTTCATCATACTTCATATTTACTCAGCTGCTCAATGACACATTTTTAGTTTTAGGATCAGCTCTTTAGCCACAGTAGTTTAGGAGTCAAAACGATAGAAAATATCTCAATTACACCAAGTTATACACTTGACTTGGTATTTTTGAAATATTTCGTTATATTTAATTACCGCTGCTATAAGATGAAAAACAGAAAAATCATGAAAGCTTTCGAAATATTCGTGGATTTTAATGGATTATTTCCCAAAAATTGAAGTCTTGTGTATCAAACACAAACAGTGTGTGTTCAAAACGAGGGGCAAACGACTACCTAAAATTGTGTGACAAGATTTAAGTTTTAAAAATATTTTTACGGATTTCTTGTGATTTTTTTGTGATTTACACTAAATCCAACGTTAAATTTAACATTTTCACCCAAAAATTGAAAAAATTGGGATTTTCCTTCAAAAAATCTTAGTGATTTATTAAAGTTTTTTCAAAGACTTTTTTTTAACTTATGACAAGATTTTTAAGAGTCGTTTACCCCTCGGTTCAAAATTCGTTTGACTTGAGCGGCTATGACAACAAGTCCCAGTAATGAAAAGTCATTAAGCTCTAGACATACTGACAAAACTCAATACACACCTACATGTAAGCAACTGTTCCCAACAAATCAAAATGTTTCTTTCATTCTGATGTTGTTTGCGTGTCTTTCTTACTCCGTTTCACTTGGTCAGTTGCGTGGCACAAGCCCAGCCGAAAAACTAGCTTTTAAAAAAATGTTTTCCGGGACAATTGTTACGATATTTTTATTTCAGGTTTATTAACTCCGTTTAAGCGGATCAGTTATGAGAACGAACCCCAGTCAATAAAACTGATTGTGTTGTAGGCGCTGTCAAACTTTTTCATGTAAATTTGTTCGACTGGTTAAGTTAATACAAAAATGCTATGAACCTCTACACTCCGCACATTCTTTCTTGTGCTTTTTTTTCGACAATTTTGATTTCTGATCCGGTTAATTAAATCGAATGAGTAACAAAGAAAACAAACACAAATGAATTGACTTGAATTCGAGCTTTTAGTCTGTGCGCTTATCAGGCACCAAAATAAGATTTTGTTTTCATTCTAAAACTTGGGTTATCCATTCACATTGTTTGTTTTTTCATTATTTTATGTTGTCATGTCCTAGGATTACATTTCATTTATTTGTTAATTCATTTTTTTTGATTTCAAAAATTTGTTTTTATATTTTCGATTACCGTTTGTAGGTTTCTCTTGTATTTTTTTTTTTTGTATTAAATTATGTTTATTCGAATGATAATGTATATTAGAAGTGATTTAAAGTTTTCTTTCTTTTTTTACTTTCTTGTATGTTTAGGATAGCTTATTTAGCATTAGATTTCTATATTTTTTTCATTATCTAAACTACGGCAAGGAAGATAAGTTTTTTTTATTTTATATTTCATATAAATACATGTGAAGGATTGAGAATTTAACAGTAAATCGATGTAATTAACGCTAAACAAGAGGTAAAAAAGTATACAAATAGAATACATTGACCGCAATTAGAATAAAAACTTTGCTTTTGTTTTAACTTTTCAAAAATAGAATAGGAATATAGAAATGACAGCTGAGATTTAGATACTGCATCGACGAATCTTTACAATTTGGTACGATCGGAAAACTTGAAAAAAAAACGAGAAAAACGATTTCGGGAAATGTAGATGATATCCTTCAAGAAAGGTGTCGGTCGTAATTCTGGGAGTCATATTTCGATCAGTACGAACTCCTCTTGTATGCGTAAGGGATGATGAACGGTTGGGTTTGTCTGTTCTAAACGGAAACTATTTTGTCAATGAAAATATGAAAATGTTGAAAACTTCCCAGAAAATCGCATACAGATTCGAGCAAATTCAATAAAACGGAGTTTTTTTGTTAAGAAACTCTGGCATCTGTCTACATCTTGCCAAATCACTCATCCCAAGCCGCTTCTCTACAAAAGTTATGTTTCTACATAATATCTTGTGACACACTGTACTGTAGGTTACATACTGAGTGAACGTTGATTTTCAATAGACCGTTAAGGGGCCATTCAAATAGTGCGCACGCGAAAAATTGGCCTTTTTTGACCCCCCTCCCCCCTGTGCACGCTTTCGCACGCTTTTCGAAAGACCCCCCCCTCCCCCCCTAAAGTGCGCACGAAATTTATACTCACAATTCACACCATATACGTTTTCAGAGCGAAAACTGCAAAAAAAAAATTCTATAGAATACGCATTGGGAGAAAATATAAACACCAGTACCTAAACAAAAGATTTATTTTAAATCGGCTGCTCTCTGAAAGCCTGGATTAGATTGGAAATAGTGCACTACCACCAGTTGAAAGTCTTCTGCATCTCCAAACGAACCCATCCGCAGCTAACGTCTCCCAGCTACTTTCGTCAAACGATTCGGGATTGGCATAGTACATGCTGCTTCACATGTTTCGATGTGTTGTGGTTAACCTTTTAAAATTTCACATAGTCGACGACACGTTGGAAAATCTCATTAGTGCCCATTAAAAGTATGGAGATTAGAAAAATGACGAGTGTAAGTAAATTATTGACACAATTAAAGAAATGGACAATATTCGAGGACCATAACTTTCCAAGAACCTCATTTTTGGCTTAGAATTCAATCCGAATTCGAAGAATGGCTATGTTAATGCTTTTTTCACTTTACTTGTATCATCATATCTTGTCCCTTTGCTAATTAAAAGGAAAATAAACCTAAACAGATCAAATATCACAAGAGTGCGCACGTTTTCGGATGATGCCCCCCCTCGCACGCTTTTGCACGCTTTTCGAAAACCCCCCCTCCCCCCTTAGATGCGTGCGCACTATTTGAATGGCCCCTAAGTTCAATTAAAAAATATTTTTGAATGAGTTTTAAGAGTAGCGTGGTAGATGATGGTTCTAATCTGTATCCAAATAAGAACGAAGAAACGTGAAAAAGGATAAAACAGTAGACATTTCGCTACGTTCTCCTGAGTGAAATTAGATGAAAAAAGTTGTAACTTTTTCATTTCTATTCTTTATCATTTTTTAAAAAATATTAAACCAATGACTTTCAATATGTGTGAAGTTGGTGTCCATTTCTGCTTCTAGACATACATAAAACACTTTTTTCAAAGGTGTCCAAAAATTTGAGAATATTAATTAATAAAAAGTATGTGTAATAGAGAATTGCAGATGCTACAATCGGGACAATTTACTTATCAATTTTTCTTTTATTTTGTGATGTGTTCCACAATGTATCTCATTACTTTACAATCACGAGAATATAACTCCAATACAATAATGTTTTTTCATTCCTATTCATTCCACATGCCATATTAATGTTAACATACAACGGCGAACGAAACTTTCCATTATATGTATGTGTCTGTGACATAGCATGTAGAATGAATTGGATTTACGTTACATGTTAAGTAGTAAACTCATATTTCCTTGAATGTATAGATACGAAATCAATACGACTCGTTTTTAATCAGGATCACTGATCACACACTCACGCGTTTTGAGAGATAGAGAGGGAGATAGAGAGAAATCAGTGTAAACATGAAAAGCTACAAGTGATAAGAGTAAGTTCTTCGGAGTTATTGTTGTCATTCGTGTAGTTGATGGAAATGTTACACAGTTTTGTAGCACGAATAAAGTTTTTCTAATTAAGATTAACGGGCTGTCGAACAGAGCGCAAGGTTGATAAATAAATTGCAATCCATATGAATGTAGCAATGACATTTTAAAGAAATGCGATCCATGTGACAGAAAAAGTTGACGCCATCACAGTTTAACAAAATAATGTCAATTTAAGGGAACGTCTTGCAAACCACCTTAACCGAAAATTCTCATAGTCCTTCTTGTTTTGTAATGTTCTATAATAATTTTTTTTTCTTATAATTTTTGTAAAAAAATGATTAAAAGTTTATTGGGGACGATTGTGGTTATCTTTAGTCATTATTTTCTTTTTCTGTTTCTAATTTTACTTAAGTTACAGCAATCAATGGACCAAATACCAGAAGGAAGATAATGAAGTATACAACCAGAAACTAATTTTTTTTTCTTTTTGAGATTCTTATACGGCTAAAGATGTTTTTTTTTTAGTTTTTAATTAATAATGATATTTGAAAACGTGTGATTAAGGTTTGGTTTTATTTTTTATTTACTTTCTTCATTTGATGTACATGATAAAACGCAGCGCGATTTATTGCCATAAATGTTATTTTTTCATGTTGTTCCGTTAATTAATTTATTTAGATAAACTCGCTAGTCTAGTACTTTTCTCTCATTATGTGACTAATTTTCCATATTTTTTTAAAGTGTTTCTTTTATTTTTAGATTTAAATTAAGTTTTTCTTTTTACATTTTCTTGTATTTAAATACTTTTTTTGACGATTTAATCCTAAATTATGGCAGGAGCTTTATCAGTGAAATTCTATAGCGTTGTTTCCTCTTTTTACTAAGTACTTTTAAATGTTACGTTAAAGTTTGCTTTAAGTTTTGTTTCATTTTCTTTGTATGTGTGGTTGTGTGTTTATTGGACAATTTCAGCAGAGGCAGTGCGGGTTGATGGAATATATCATCTTGCTTGCTATTACTTTGAATATTATGCATCTTAAATGTTTCTTCTTTTATTTTATAAAAGTAATTATACTTCTAAAAATGGTTAAAAACGCCAATATGTTTATCAATAATACCAATTTTTAAGTAAAATGCGAATGAGAAAGAAAAAAGAGAAAGCACCTATCGAAACGAAAAGCCAGATTCATTGACTAACATTGTTTGTTTTTCGCTATCTAAAAATCGTATAATGTATAAAGTTTTGGTAGAAGCACTTTTTAAAACAAAAGCGTTTTTTTTATAAATTTCCTGGATTTAGGATGGTGTCAGATGATTATGAATCAAAAAATGATCATAAAATTATTAGCAAAATGCGATATAACATTTCAAGACTGAGAAATGCGTACCGGTAAACATTTCTAACTCGACAAATACAAAGAAACTTTTTATTTGGAATAGAAGTCTGAATATTTGTACATTCATTTTTCTAATTTATTGAATTTACGATACAACCTCGTCAACGCTTGGCTCACTTTACCGCTCACATCGTTTAATAAAAAACCGTTTGAAACAATTCAACATCTTCTCACATTGTCGTGTGAACCAAGCATAAGACCATTACGTCAATTCAGAATTATCGAGAAATTCAGAGAAATGATAAAGAAGTGACGCGTGAAACCATCGCGTCGTTGGAATGCGCAAAGTTTTGAATGAAGCGCAATCAGAAATTATGACAATGGTTTGAGTCAAACAAAAAGCAGGAATGCAGTTCATTGATAGGATGGTCACTGTATAGTAAGACGTCCATTTCCATTAGAAACTAAATTCTCTTAGGATTTTAGTAGAAAATGTCAAAATTGCACCTACCCCATAATGACAGTCATGTCATTTTAGTAACAGATTGAAGAATTCAAAATGTACAAATCACAGTTTTACTCAACACACGTCGCTATCGCATACAGCTATAGCAATGCTGTTTCAAAGCGAAGTTGGATGGAATTTTTACTTTTCTATGAAATTATTTTGCTGAGAAAGTTGGAGACTTTTTCGCTATAAGGCTGTAGACCACATACTTTGCTGTCACTTTTTGTCGCACAAATGTCAAATTTAAAACTGAAACAGCAAATGTGTGTAGCTTACAGCAAATTCTTACCGAAAATAAATGGCAGCACATTCTATAATCTTGACGCAAGATTAGCGAACGCTTACCTACGCTAAGAAGTTGAAACTGTGTCGTCACTTTTTTGGACATTTGCAAAGCATTCGACAGAATGGGACATCTGCACATCTCAAAATCGCTAAAGTCAAAAGGACTATCCGATAACCTACACGCCGCGATTATGAGTCTACTCACAAACAATTCTGTGCAGATCTCAATGGGCAGAGAAACGTCAAATCCAATTCCAATTAACTGTGGAGTCCCTCAAGGTGGACCGCTGTCTCCAATCATCTTCAACATTGCAGTGGACTTCATCTACGAGGAAATCTGTGATTCACAATATGCCTCCATAAACGGTTACAACGACAGTTACGATTCATCTATGTCTATCTGGATCGGGGATGACAACGCAGTCACAGCATACTCTGATGATGAAGCTCTCCGAACCATGCAGACACTGTACATGAAAATTGGCCTTCAAATGAACCCTGGCAAAATCCAGTTAATAAATATTAAGAACGGCAAGTTACAATTATCGGCAGCATCATAACCAGTGTAAAGGCAGACGAGAAGCTCAAGTACCTTGGCTGTTCGTTTAATTCGGAATTGGTTTTCGACGACAGTTGGATTGAAACCCTTTTAGCCAAACTTGCATCAATCCAGCTAATGAAACCTGATCAAAAATTGAACGTCGTTCTAACTTTGGTCTATCTCATGCAAGCGCACCGATTATTAAAATTCCAAAATATGTCACTGACGGTCTGGACCGGTTATTGTCCCACCCCAACGAACTAACGACTTCATGTTCTACTCGCCCAGGAAATTGCGAGGTTTTGGACTATTCACAGCGTCGTGGGAAATATATCTCCAGGACTTTTCATTAGCATCCATACTTTCGAGAACTAACGGCGGATTATTCCAATCGAATTCGGATTGTTGAACCAATTGCATGGCAGCTTTGGAAGTAACTGGCGACAGCTTGAAAACTCTACGGGCAGCATAAAAAACATATCGAAAACTGGTGTAGCCTAAAGTATCAAGGGTCTGGAGCGATCCATTTTGAAACATACACCGAGCAATAGCTTCATCTACCACAAGAACTCGCTTTCACCATGCGAATGGGTATCGGCTATCAAATTGAACACAAATTACGCTAACTTAAACGGTGTCCCAGGAGTTAGCAGCACTTCCAACTTCTGTCGGAAATCTAACAGAGAGATAGAAACAATTCCTCATGTCACTGGAAGCTGATCATCAAATAACTCGCTGATCACCGCTCGTCATCATAGCGTAAAACACCTGATCACCGAACTTTTGCAGGAAAAAGGATTTGAATGTTTTGAAGAAGTGTATGCCGTGGACACCGATGGAAATTCTTGCTTCAGTGATATAGCAGCGTTTGACCTCAAATCCAAGTAAGCACACAACACTGATCAAAACCAGGATAAGGAGATTCAAGAGGAGAAAAAGTCAATGCATACCATTCTACAGAGAGAAATACATATCAACATAGGGTCAAAGAAACCGGACAGTGCGCATGTGCGCAACCTTTTTCTTAGCGGAAGAGGCTACTACGAAAAAGCGTTTATCAAATTTGAACGAGATAAGACAAAACTTAAAGGAATGTCTGAGATGATTTTGACAAAGACCATTCATATAATTAACTAACACATCTATAATTAACGATTGTTTTAAACAAGTGAAAATTAAATTCGACCTAGCATTAGCATGACGATTGTCTTAACTGATAGGTGGATATATACTGTGTATCTAAGCAACCTTTGTTATAAGGGGTTCATTCTTCTAATTCTCATATCTTTAGTTCATAATATCGGCGTTAGATGTCACATTTTTCGTTGCGTGACGTAAAAGTCTTCATTGCGCCGTGAAGTTAGTTGGAATTATTAAAAATGCAGAAAGATGATGGTGGTTTCATATCAGGAAAAGTAACTTCTTTTAACAGTGTTTTGGCATCACTGACTACATACTGGCATTTTGTTTGACTAGAATTTTGTCCACGAAAATTTCAAACGACTTTTTGATCTCAAGAACAAAGTTTTCGTATTCTCTCTACAGAAATTACTGACATTGATTGCCTGCGCCATCTAGTGATCATTTCTCTGGAAAAATTTCAATGGAATAACAATAGTTTATAAATTAAATTTGTGTTTATATGAAACGAAATTTTGTTTACTTTTAAATTCGATCATATTTTTAAAATATTTTCTTAAGTGCAACATTTACTCACTTAATTAAACGGTCTTATAACGTTTAAATAAAATATTGGTCATCCGTTTATTATTTCTGTTGAGCTCTGGAATAATTGCTACCGATTAAATATTTGATTGTAAATAAATTTGTTGATTTTGCATCGAGACAATCAAACGTTGGAAAAAGAAAATGGAGTTAATGTAAAATGTTCATCAACTTTATTATTCCTTTTACATTACCAAGACTGAAACTAACTTTTTATTTGGCTTCCTGTCTGAAGGGAAAAACTAATTTCGAAATCTGTGGAATGTAAATTTTGTACGTAGCTCGGAAAGTAGCTATTCACGAGAAGGGAACACCTTTTTCTTACGAGTGAGAAAATCTGGCATTTTTTTTGTCCGTCTGCGCGAAAACGAATTTTCGTATTTTACATTTGACTGTTCTGTCATGAAAAGTGTCAATTTCCGTCCTGGAAATACAAAGGTATGTAAATTAATTTTTTGTCAGTGTTCGATTGATGCCTTACGATTTCATTTTACAATGTCGTGTCTAATTTCATTATTTTGATACTGTCACCCATTAAGATGGGTTACAAACTTCCGAGACGTCAGAAAAAAATCTCATAGTTTGGAGCCGTTCACAAATAACGACACGACTACTCAAAATCCTATTACCTTTTCCCTCTACGGAGTAACGTCATTTGTGAACGACTAAATATATTGTAACAAGTGGGTGGAATGTGTTGTTACGTCCTCTACGTAATAATTATCAGACCGCATGCTTATCACGTCTCTGGAACCGACCTGATTGAAATCTCAACTTTCATTCCCTTTTTAGCAAGTTCAACCAATAATAATTTATTAAATATCCGACTTTGAAATGTATAAGATAGCAACAGCGTTCAATGATGTAAAAGTAAATGTTCATAAAAAATATTGCTGAGCTCTGAATTTTTGACAATTAGTGTTTGTAAAATTGTTTCATTTTTTTTTTGGTTAAATACATACTTCATTCGAATAATTAAAAGTTGCTTAAAAAATAATTTGGTGATTGTTTTCAGTTGATTTTCATGGCAACACAATAAAACAAGAACATTATCGAGTGCGGAGTTTAAAGGAAATGAATCTTTTAAGGCAAGAGTTTCAGTCGGTTTATTTATTTTTCTGTATATACGAGAGTGTATGGGTGTGATTTTTACATGCACAAGTTAATTTCGCGGCATATGCACCAACACACTCTCGTTTATGGCCCATTCTATGCAAACCGTGACGCCTGTAATGTAAGGAACGGAAATACTGCCTTAACCGTAGGAAATAGCGAAATCATACGTTCAGCAGAAAATTAGACATTACAGTTGTGAACAATTTTTTCATAGAACACAACATTTGGACTCTTGGGCGACTCAGGAGAAATTTTCGTTCCTTACATTACACACATTTGGAATGGCCCTTATACAGAAAAAAAATCTTTCAATGATACCCCAATACACACTCGATGTATATTTTCGCTTGTACTTCACACGAGCGTACGTCCACATCTTGTGCGTATTGGGGTATTTATATTGAAATATACTATTACGCACTCGCTGCTTCAAACTACCTCCAATAATGTGATTACTGCTACGACATGGCGGTGTTTCATCGACTTTTAGTGAATTAATTATTTGTCACTAATTGTTATTTTATGTAATTATGGTCATTCCTCTATAGCTCTTCCATTCAGAGTATGTCTTTTCTTCAGAAGAAGCCTCGAAGAGATCGTCTGTCGAATCTAGCATTTACAATTTCTTAGACTCATTTTTTTGAAATACGTAGTTTTTCATTCCTTTCTCAAAGAGTGTCACTTAATTATGACAATTTTTACGGGAAAATGTGCTCGATATTATTTTGGATACACCTCCCGTGAGGGGACGGAAATGCTTTGTTGTTGTTGCAACAAGTGCAAATTGTGCGTCCATATTAGCGATTGTATATGTAGAATACATATAAGAAAATCTTTTTGCAGTTCACCGACGAAAAATTCGCTTTTTCGTGAGTCATTTCGGTGTCCCATACGCTTAATGAGGTCAATTTTTGTACTAGTGCGACAAAAGATTTTTTAACGCACTAGTGCGATCAATTTTTTTTGCACTGGGACGTAAAAACCGATTTTCAGAACGCCTGCTGTTGAGCCCTGGTGATGAAATGAATTTTCATGTATTTTTTTCAGCACTAGTGCTGAAATGAAATTGATTTCAAGTTTTCGTTTCCCAGATGTTGTGAAAAAAATGCTCCTAACACGTGTCTGATGGTTGTTTTGAGCACTCGATGTGTTATAAATCTCGTACTCAAAATAACCAACCAGGTACTAGTTAGGAAAACTACTATTTACGCACTAGTGTGATAAAATTTTATCGCACTAGTGCGTAAAAGCTGTTTTTACACACTAGAACAAAACTTGAAATTTCGACACTTTTTCCGCAAGAAACACGCAAGGAAAAGCTCGTTTTTTGTTCATGAATTGCAAAAAGCGTTGTTACGTATGTTGGTAGTTTAACGCACATAATGTGTTGCCGAACTCGCCCTCGGCTCGTATCGGCAAACTCACATCTAGTACGTTAAACTACCTTCATATGTAACTTATATCAAAAAATACTATTTAAGTGACGCTTCATTAAGTAAAAGAGATACTGCGTGCATGAAATCTTACGTCGCGCACGTATTATGTTTATTGTAATGGTTACTCTACATACGTATTAAATACTCCCGTAAGGGTTGTATGCGTGGCATATCTAAATCGTCTTTGATACATAAAATACATGACAACACGTGTGTGAGACATAAATTCGTGCTCGGAACAGGTCAGGTCAGACCTGATTTACTTCAGGTTTACCTGAACCTGATGTTGACCCGAACAAGATCTAAAGATTTCAGGTACTACCCGAAGTTGACTTGAACCTGATTTATGAATTTCAGGTTTGACCTAAACCTGAATAACTCATCTAGGTTTGACCTGAACCTGATCTGTGAACTTAATGGAATACCACGATTTCAAGGACATCGAAGCGCGTATAGTGTTTAGTACCGAAGAGAACGAATTTCGCATGAAAAACTGAATTTTTCGGATCTATCTGCTTTACAACATTCAAAAACTATTCACAAAAAACTTGGTCCAAGATTTATTCGTGAAAGCATGCATCGACTTTTAGGAACATACCATGTTTCTCACGAATGAAAATTGACGTATGTTCTCAATGGCAATTCAGGTCAGGTTCAGGTAAGATCAGGTCAGGTTCAGGTTAAACCTGAAATTGACAGATCAGGTTCAGGTCAAACCTGCATAAGTTAATCAGGTTTATATTAGGTCAAACCTGAAATTCTTCAATAGGTTTCAGGTCAACTTCAGGTTTGATCTGAACCTGACCTTAAAAATTCAGGTTTTTTTAGTTCAGGTCCAGGTTCCGACGTGCTGGACGTAAAATTTATTAGGAGACATACGTATTTTTAGACATTTTTCTGTGTGCACGGACTGTACGTAAGGCTGATAAAACTTACTTTCCGACAACATCAGTTTCTTCGTTGCGCTATCCAAATTCCATTTTACTCAACTTTCCATAAATACTACGCAGTTTTATTGTGTTTTGCCATTCCTACCATCCATTTTATGATTAATGTACTCCTTTATAGAATTAGACTTGCAATTTATTTGAGCAGAAGTTATGACTTTTAACAGAAACTGAATGTCAATTGATGCACTACCAACGTTTTTTTTTCGGAACAGATTTCTCTACAGATTTTACCGAATCAAAGTTACAGTCGTTCAAATTTAGATATTCGCCTTTAGATTCGTTTCAGTAACAGTCTCTCGAAATTGGCTGTCGATTTCTTATATAACTCGTCCCCGACTTCATATCTGCATCTCTTCATCACACCGAATGGGCAAAGCAACACCGACAAAACACAACAATTTTTCTATCACCATTTTATTGGAATGGTGGCGAAGGATGTCAGATTTTTTCGATCAGTTGCGTTGCATACAAAGTCGGAATGGCAGATCTCATCAAAAATCTTGTCTGCGGCTGATCGAAACATGAATTAACTCAAACATTTCGGCTAGCGGGGGTAAAATACACTTGTAAAGTGACTTGCATACCCGAAGAAAAACATTAGGCATTCATCTCAGGATGCAAACTTTGTAAGCATAACGCGTACTTTCTCTTTCAGAAAGTGTGGTATACATTTCTCGAAACATGAAGCAAGCAAAAACTTCTACAATTATGTTTTTACTGTAATCGACATGTCATGGGCGTCAACGTAAATTACTAACTGCTGCTTTTTCAATGAGTAAAACAGCTGGTAATTTACGTTGACGCTGATTGTATGTTGCTGTCTTCTAAATGTATGCCATATTTCCGGACAAAGAAAGACTCAGTATTGTCCCCCCCCCCCCCCCCCTCCAAACGGAATTTACTTAAAAACACAATCATTGTTTCGTTTATTTGTCTGAGATGACTTTGGACAGGGCCGAACTGACAATCTCAAAAAGCATTTTCGAAGTGTTTTTTACATTATATTCAAATCAAAAAATTCGTAGAAAAAATTTTTATGAGTTTTTCGTTTTTAATCGAATTTGAATCTCAGCCAATTTCTTGGAACGTTTTGTTTTTGCATCGTTTAAATTTGAAGAATTCATAGCAAATTATTTCTTTAGCCGATGGATGATTTGTGATAAAACTGCTCAACGCATTTAGTTTCTTAGATATTTTATGTACATAACTCAAAATTGAAAAGTATTTTGATTCGCGTAATATGAACGAATTATATTTTCTGATATGCATTTTTTTGAGTCTTTAAACATAGAAAAGTGTTCCTTTTTATTTTATTAGATGTTTTTTTCCCTTTTCAATTTTAAATTGATTGAAATTAAATTGCTTTTAGGATTACAATTCAGTATCATGGATACAAGTGCAAATGAATTTTATTTATTTCATTTTGTGTGAATCTCTTGATTAGTTTTTGTTTTTTCATTCAACTAAATTCGATATTATGATTTAGTTGTTAATGACGTTAGGTCGTACTCGCTCTAATCATTTTTTTATTTAAATTGCTCCTTCTATTTAACTTTAATAATACTTTCTTTCATTAGTTTATAATAATTTCGATAATGTAATTATAACAAATTGATTTCTTTTCTTTATTTTAATAAGAATAATAAGCGTTCTAAGAAATTATTAGTTTTGTATTATTTTTAGTAATTTATTTATTTATTTTTAAATTTAGCATCACGATTTTTGTTGTTTTATGTTTTATTTTTTTTAATAGTTGAAATATAAATATTTTTTGTGTTTTTTACGTAATTTCATTAAAAATTTGTTATTTAAATAAAATACAAAAGATAAATAGCTCTTTTATGTATTATAATAATAATTTTACTTTGCGCATTTTATTTTTATTTTTTAATGTTTTTTTTTTTATAATTTCTTAAATGTTTTTGCTCGGCAGTTTTTATAGCGGGATATTTTTTCATAAAAAATACGTGTATCTATTGTTTTATATTTCTGAAAAAGAATTCCGGCGATGACGTTTTCCACTTGAGAAGTAGATTACTTGTAATTTGGTTGGTTTGAAGTTTTTACTAGATAATAAAGCCATACTTTTTTCTTGTTTTATAAATTGTTAATGAATCACTTTAAGAACGACTAATTTGTGGGTTGCTGTTTTTTTTTTTAATTTTATTTTCATTAATTAATTAGAGAAGAAAAAGTTTAATTGTTTCAATTTCCATGTTTTGTTTGTTTGTTTTTCTTTTTTTTTTTTTTTTTAATTTTTATTAATGATTTATAGTTTTTGTGAATTAAATTTTAATCCGAGTTGCGTTCGATTATTTCGTGTGTGGAGAAATTATCTTCGATGTCTCTTGAGTTCTTTTAAACCGCTTTCAGTGAATCTGGGAGCCTAAACATTTCACATGGCCCAAATATTGCGCGTAGTGTCCTTTTTACTGCAATTATATTTTAAATAAGAAAAACGTGCGTCAACTCGGAATGTTGTTCTTATACTCAACACTCGCTACGTGCATAAACGTGTGTGCGGGTCGGCCCGAACTAGGCATGGCTGATATTTACTTTGATTATCAAATATCGATTATCGATATTTCTTTTTGATAATGATATTTTAATTGAGGTCTAACGGTTGGAAAACTTCAGTACGACATTAAAACAGCGCATTTTTTCACTTTTTTTAATTTTCCGACCTCACGTGCTTTTCAGTCCCTCATCGCGCCACGGACTTTTCTGAGTAGTTTTGACATTACGGATTTTTCTGATGCTAATGTGTGGCCATGGATGGCCACATTCCCAAGATACTCAGAAAAGCATCGTCAGACGGAATTCGTTAGGAAATGTGAGCAGCCAGACAAAAATAAAACTCGAAAACGGCCATTTCTTGTCGTGATGACGCCACGGCTTCAAACTCGTGACAAACTCCCGAACGAACGAGAAAAATGACTAACAAACAAAAATGTTGGGAGCTGAGTGGCGCCAGACAAATTGAAAAGTCCAACATGTTCATTCTTTGTCGTGATGACGCCACGATCTGTGACTGCTATCATTCGACGGCCACATACACAAGGGATTCAGAAAACCATCGCCAGACGAAATTCGCTCAGAAATGTGAGCCGCCAGGCAAAAATAAAACTAAAAAACTTCAGTCTGACATTAAAACAGCGTATTTTTCCACTTTTTTTAATTTTCCGATATTTTGATAATTACCGATATTTTGATACTTTGATATTTTGATAAATATCGATATTTGCTGAAATATCGATAATGACTTTGATTATCAAATATCGATATATTTCTTTTGATAATCATTATCGATATTTTTGGAAGAGTCCCAATCCTAGCCCGAACTGAACTCGATCGGAAATAAAAAAAATTAAAACTCCAAGTGAACACCAACGTTTTTCATTCATTTGAAATGTTTTGTGCATCCGTACGAGGTACAAAGGTCCTATACGTTTACTACAAACAATTTTATTGTAACATGGGATAGATCGAGGCGGGAGAGAGGGGGATGCATTTAATATCGTCTAGAGTCCGTTTGTCCGTCCCATCGATCACCCTAAACTTTTTTTCTCCAAAAGGTACATATGTCCCAGCATTCAAGTTCAAAATCGGTGAACTGGTTCCAGAGATATAGATCAAGTCTTTCCTCACGTCTGATCAGGCAATACTACATAAGTTTCAACTGTTTCGTCGGGGACAAAACATTAAATTAGTATGGGGAAGCATCGTTTTTTGCGAATTAATCATTTTCTGTATTTAATTAAGCGGACCAAATGTATGACGATGGAGGTTCATTTAATGTTCCTATAAAATAACTCACTTGGTCCGCTTTATACAAAACACAAAATGAATAATTCACAAAAAGCGAATTTCTTCCATACAAATTTAATGTTTTGTCACCGACGATGGAACAGTTGAAACTCGGGGCGCCCTCAGCTGTATTGTGGCCAATGTGTGAAATAGGTGCTTGATCCATGGTCGAAAAAGTGGCCGAAAACATGGTTTTTCGAGAGTCGGTGAGACTTTTTCACAAATATCGCAACAGAACGGAAAGTGTTCATTTTAGTGTCAAATGAAAGCATTTGATCTCAAAAAACTGGGAAAAAGTTTATGTGGAAATTGGGTCAGTGGGCACTGGGACCAATGGAATGGACGAAATTGGGTTTTCAAAGGTAATGTTGTAGAGAATAAAATTTTAGAGAGCACGTGTTTCAGGGGTCTTAAAGAAAAATGGCTGAATCCTGGAATATTAACAATTCTACAATTGGGTGGGATGACGCATATCTCTAGAACTATGGAAGTTAGAATGTTGCTTCCAAAGACAAAGTTGTAGAGAATAAAATTTTAGAGAACACGTGTTTCAGGGTTTTAAGGAAAAATGGTCCAATTCTGGAATTTGACCGCTTCTAGAACTGGGCGGGATGACCCATACCTTTAGAACTTGAAAGTTGCTGCCAAAGGAAAAGCTGTAGAGAATAAAAATTTAGAGAACAAGTGTTTCGGGGTTTTAAGGAAAAATGGCCCAATCTTGGAATGTGACCACTTCTAGAATTGGGCGGGATGACCCATATCTCTGAAACTATGAAAGTTGGAAAGTTCCTTCCAAAGACAAAGTTGGAGAAAATAAAATTTTAGAAAACGTGTGTTTAAGGGTTTTAGGGAAAAATGACCAAATCTTTAATCGGTAATTGGGGTGGGGGGTTTTGACCTCCCCCTCTCTTCAGGGAGGTGACCGCCGCCAAATAACTTGTGATTATTAGTTGTGGAGTGGCTCCCTCTCTTTAGCACTGCCTCCCACCCCAATCACCGACTTGACCAGAAAACTTAAGTTTTGTCGAACAGAGGGGGAAAACGGCTCTTCTCAGAGCCAGGGAACACGTAATCAGCCTGCACGGCGCATCCCGCGTGAGGGCACACCAAAGCCATAGCAAGAAAATATTGAGCTTAGCGTAGCAGTTTATTCTCTAATTGATGTGTCCAGTCCATGGCTAAAAAGAAGTTATTTGAAATAAAAAGTTTGGGGTACTTCAAAGTTATGAGGCAAAAAGACCATCTGAACTGTTATAAACAGTTCGAAAAAGATTAACACTTAAATTTTTCGAACAGTTTATAACAGTTCAAAGAGTTTTTCTGCCTCATAACTTTCTTAACTTCGAAGTCCCCCCCCCCACTTTCGATTTCGGAAAACGTCTTTTTAGGCATGTATACATCATTGTGAAAAAAACTGCTACCCTAAAGTCAACATTTTCTTGCTACGGCTCTGGTTCACACAAGGGCGTGTGCCTTTAAAGTGGTTCAACTTCCTTCGTATGAGCTATTCAAATCGCCCAATATGTATACTCGCATCATTTATACGATTTTTCAATGAAGTGCTCAATTTGCTCTTTAAATTGCCCAATATCCTTCATGAGAGCTCTTTGAAGCGTGATAATATGCTCTCATGACAGCATCCACCCCTATCCTCTTCACGCCCTTCTACAGCCTTTACAACCACTTTCTAAAATAAAAAAATTCTAACCTCCATCACCTAAAAAGTGGTGACCAATGACTACTTCTTATTGACGTGGATGTGATCGCCTATGTTGAAGTAATCGACCCGGCAAAAACCAAAAAACTCTATGAATTCATTTGAGATCTGGTCGGGTCAACAGAACAGGACGAGCATGTAGCTTGCTGCCGGGAGGTGACACCAAGTACTGTAATGCATTCCTTTTCTTTAAATCACTAAATAATTCCTTATGGGAATCTTCGGAAATTGATCCCAAATTTTTAAATTAAAGAACCGAAAGTTTGGGCTTTTCTCCATATAACAAGCTTAAAGGCTGAAAACGAAGAAGTACCAAAATGTCAATGTTAGGGGGTATGTTTTGTTAATGCACTAGATGTGAAATTGTCCATCGAGTCGCAGTCGAGCCTCAGTAGGAAAAAAACATTTCTCGTAAAATTCATTATTGCTGGCGGAAAGTTTGACCTTTTTTGGGAATTTTGAGCCGATCTGTTCGAAAAAGTTTCGACCACACACAAGACGAAGGGCTTGGAAATAAGACAACCTCTAGATTACCATACAAAATGACACTTTCGAGTCAGCCAAACTTTGGAGTTTGAGTCTCCTCAAATAAATTCCAACGTCTGGAAGAGCATCGAAAATTTTATACCGATTTTGAGATTTTACGAGATTACACACCAAGTATAGCTGTTGTACAGTGTACAATCATGACTGGACGAGTTTTTTCCGAACGGTTTGTGTAGGATTGCTGAAAAACGATTGAATTTTCCGAGAAACAACACTTAAATGACTTGGTCAACTCAAAAAGTCATGATCAGACACTCAATTTTGGAAAACGCATGAAAACGAAGGTGTTATCTTGCGAAGAATGTCGTGGCGTGTGTGGCCAAAATTTTTTTTCGAAAACATCTCAAAATCCCTAAAAAAGATTAAACTTTTCGGCGGCAATAATGTATTTTACGAGAACTGTACTGAGGCTCTACTGAGGCTCAACACTTATCGAGGAGCCATCGTAAGATATGCCCACTTCCTTCTTGGGTAATTTCTTCGGAAAGAAGTCAGCTTTTCACGAGTGAATCATATAAACAAAATTGGGTCCCAAGAGCTGATCATAGAGTAGGACGAGATAGGAATATGTCTCTTCTAAGTTTTGCAAAGATGATGTCTATCCAATTCCGGAAAATCCGAGAGAGGCTTTTGTATTTTTGTTTATAGTTTGTATATTTAATGTACACGCAGCGATTGTTGAATAAAACGAACAGCAAGCTAAGAGTAAAACAGTTTCATTTACTTACCCAGTAGTCAGACATCGGTCTCGATACTAACAGCTAATGCGCTATTATGTCGCTGTTGTAAGTTCTGTCCACCTGGTGGTTGTTTAAAGCAATTGATTTGTTGCTTTTCGGCAATCGGATGAACTCCTAAAAACGGAGTCAGACGAACTTGTGAACCCAATAAACCGGGTGTTGAATCTACACCATCTTCTAAATCCATCATATCCGATGAGGACTCAGATAGAGATGATTTTTTTAAATGTTGACCTGTTGCAAATTTTCAAATGGAAGATATTTTGTTAAATTTGAATTTGACTCGGAATAAAATTGGCGAAATCAAAATCTCATCTATACTAACACACTAACCTAATGTACCTGGTAAATATGGACAGCTAGTAACATGGTTAAAGTTTTGGCTCTGCATTTCTTCTTGATCGGTTTCTCTATGATAAAAGTAGTTGAAGTTACTGACAATAACTGGTACCGGAAGTGCAATTGTCAGTACACCAGCAATGGCACATAATGATCCCACAATTTTACCCCAGACACCAACCGGTCTGTTAGAAAGGAATGAGCACATAAGTAGAAGTCAAAGGCGTATTTTTTTTTTCGTTTTTTGAAATTTAATTTAGTTTTCGTTTAAATTTTTTGAAAATATTTTTCTTTATAACTGTTCGAGTAATTCGATGAAAAGAGCAACGATTACTTCAGTGCAGACGCAAAACCACATGAAACTGACATGCGAAAGCGGAATGTGAAGATCAAGCTGTAGGTTAGAATGTTGATCCGATCTGATGCATAAATATTTAAAATACAAATTGCAACAAATTTACACAAAAAAACAATATTAAGGAAATTTAAGGAAATTCATGAAAATTAACAGAAATCGTAGTTTATAGTAGTTTCCCTAACAGTATTCCAGGCTTGGAGTAAGCCAGCGTCAGATATTTTGTTATTTCAGGATGTTTAACAAATTGATAATCCGATCGAAAGATATAGACCGATGGACAAAAATCGAAAAAATGGTTTTGAAGTGCTGACCAGTAGCTCCAACGGCTCCAAAATTAATGATTAGAGTTATCCTCTCACAGAGCTATAATTTTGAATAATTTGTTATTTGCGCAAGATTCTGTTCTAAAAAAACATAACATCGCAAATATGACAGTTCATATTTTTACCACGTGTTCTTAACGTCCAAAAATGTAAGCTGTCAAATTTGCGATGTTTTTTAGAACAGAATCCTGCGTAAAAAATAAATTATTCAAAATTATAGCTCATGTGAGAAAATGACTCTTACGCAAATAATCGATGGATCAGAATCAAAAAAGTTTTAGTATGAAGGCACAAATTCGCTCTGACATAACATCGCAAATGAACTTGGAATGCGATGCATTTTCAGAGCAACTTTCAATCTTCATACTCAAACTTCTTGAATTCCTGTAAGAGTCTTCCCCTCACAGTACATGAGCTTTAATTTTTAATAATTTGTTATTTACGCAGGATTCTTCTAAAAAACATCGCAAATTTGACAGCTCAGATTTTGCGACTTGCTCTTAAGAACACGTCGAAAAAATATGAACTGTCAAATTTGCGATGTTTTCTAGTAAATATGTTTTCTGTGTAAATAATAAGTTAATCAAAATATAACTCATTTACTGTGAGAGGCTGACTCTAATTCAAATCATAGAATTCAAAAGTTGAAGTACAAATTTGCTCTGAAATAACGTCGCAAACGAACTTGGAATGCGATGATTTTGTAGAGAAACTTTCGACTTTCATAATCCAACTTTTTGACTTCTGATTCATCTATCATTCGTGTAAGAGTCATACTCTCACAGTACATGAGCTGTAAATTTGAATAATTTGTTATTTACGGAGGATTCTGTTTTGAAAAAACATCGCAAATTTGACAGTTGAGATTTTTGCGACGTGCTTTTAAATATGAGCATTCATAAATCATATAAGATTTTCGTCACCCTTTAACCCGTTGATTCCCGTGTCAAGTCAAATTTCATGTTCCCTCAAAGCCGTCGCCATCGGTCGGCTGCTGTCAAACTGTGGCAGCTAAGTTATATTCATGTATCTTCATGTAATGTCAATCATCCACTTCAGCTCAACTATTGTTATATAAAACACATCAGTTGACTTAGGAGCGAATCAGATTACCTTGATAGAATATTATATTCCTCAGGTAACATATTTAAATCTTTTTGTCAGTGTAAATAGCCCATGTTAGTGAGCGCCAAAGGATATCGTTCCTTTTTGGGTGTAGAAGGTTTTTAGTCGATGATTGACCGGGTACAAATGATTCACTCCTATGTTTAACTACAAATACAAAGTCTGGCAGAAACACTTAATTAGTGGCCATACGCAAGTTTTTTAGTTCACTCATCAGTTCTATTAATTAGGTTAAGACCGACAAAAATTAGACGATGGAAGTCTGTCTAAGTAATCACTGCTCTCAACAAAAAATGCGCAAATGTGTTTCAATTAAGAAAGAAAAAGATTTTCAAATAATTTCTCATGAAATGGTTGAGTTCAGAAGAAAGCAAATAATAGTAGATTACATCAATGCTTATAAATTGGTGTTTTGCCGTGTGTGATGATTGCAAAACGAACCAAATATGAGTCACGTGCTCACGTAAGCCAAATTATTCATTTAGAAGCAATTCAACATAGTACCGTACAACATGTCACCGGATTGTAAAGCAATTTACTCAGTGTGGTAAAGTGAAATTTACCACTCACTATCATGTAAATGTGATTTACTACACGTTGACATGTAAAAGTTATTTATACTCTTCACATTACAATTATTTGCTCTGTTTAGAACTAGTTTAGTAATTTATTTCCCAGAAAATGTCGGTTTTGTATAAAAATGTAATTTGTAAATAAAAATGAAAAAAAGGAAAAATTTTGAAGCAACATTCATCAACGTGCAATTAATTTGGAACAAAACCAAAACTTCATGCAAAGCAGTGCAAAATTTGCGTTGGTATAAACTTGCAGAAGAAATATTTATTTGTAATATTTTTTTTATTTATTTCATTTCTGCTTATGATCTACTTGGCTCAGAGTGTCAATTTTGTAACCTATAAATAATACAAGTTGTGAAGCTTCTGCATATCATCAATTTTAGAGCGCGTACAGCTTTTGTTCGATAAGCTTCACTGGTGACGATTTTGACCGATTTTATATGGAAGAAGTGTCAAAATTTCCACCAGTGAAACTTATCGAACCAAAGCTGTACGCGCTCTTAATGTTAATCCCAAACGCTCATTGCTCTCAGCGTATATATAGGCCATTCTCAACGAAAAATGCAACATCTATTATCTATCATTGTAACGTCGATATCATGAACTATAAATCTGTCTTCATTTTCATAAGAAACAGGTCCCACTAATAAACCAAACGAATTCTTTTGTTTCAATTGTAGAACTTTTTTCTTATGAAAATTACGGCAGAAATAATCTGCTCCAAATGTCAGAATTCTCAAATAAATTAGTATGATTCAAATGTCAAGTGTATAGAATGTGCTGCCATCTATTTTCGTTAAGAATTGCCTATAATGTACTCATGTCAACCAACCGCAGGACCATATTTTCGTAACTTGATATTGAAATGAACGATTTTTTCGCAATGTTGCAACCGACTTTTAAGTTTGTTGTTTTTTACGATGCGATATTCGAAATCTTGAACTAGCAATTTTTTAACTCTTTACTGAAGAAGTGTCATCGCAGAAACGAGTGAACGGGTGAAAGTACGTTACGAGAAGGAGGTGTTTAAATCACACGAACTATACAATATTCGATCCCGTCGAAAATGAATAATTTTTTATGAACTTCTGAATTCTGTGTTAGCAACTACTACTAACTCCCGAGGAGTAAACGACTCTTAAAAATCACTAAGATTTTCTGAAGAAAAGCCCCAATTTTTGAGTGATTATGTTAAACTTAACGTAAAATTTAGTGAAAATCACAAAAAAAATCATTTTCAAAATTTTAATTTTGTCACACAATTTTAGGGAGTCGTTTGCCCCTCGCTAGCTTCGTAGTGTACATCGCTGTTTGTATGGGTAGTTCCATTGGGAAATGTAACGTAGGGAACACTTAATGAGTGTGATTTTTATCACGTTGACATTTTTCCCTACTAAATCGCATTTGATCAACAACTTTCTAGAAGATTGTAAAACAGTGATATGAGCGTTCCTACGTTACATTTTATCCATCTACACCGTGGAACTACCCATATAATGAAGTTATCGCTCATAAATAAATAGTGGAATAAAGCTGACGAATGAAAGATATGGATCACAGGAAACTGAAAAATATTTCAGTTGTTCTTTTTATCTGGTCATCGAGCTATTTCTTAGTATACTAGATTATTCGTAAATATTTAGAAAAACGTTTCTAGAGTAGACTCGCGCGCCGAGCTAACTTTTTCTTTCAGCACCGCGTAAAAGTACTTTTGAATGAAGCGGCGCACAGTGGTCAATCTAATGTCATGCCGGACAAAATTATTTTTGAAAACAAAAGAATTCTTTTGAAATTAGATTGACCACTGTGCGGCGGCGCAAAAATTGTATGAGCGGATGGCGCAAAGCGACGAAAAATTATCTTTTTTAGTGATCGGGGAGTTGCGGGAATTGTGAAAAGTTAACACAGCGCTGTGTCTGCACTCCGCACAATGGATCAATGCAGAAATATTACGAATAATAATGTCTACGATATTTAATAGTATGATACTGTATTATTCAGTGTCTAATACGCAACTCGTCGTATGTCCCGTAAATTTATGCAAGTCGCTGTAACTGAACCCAACCTCTCACATACATTTTCAAATTTATGTTTCGTGTATTTTACGTGAGACCGTTGAGGATGCGTGTAGGCTCAAAAAGAATTTCGTCGACGTATTAAGTGATCCGTATTTTTTTGCGTTTTTTTTTCAAATTTACGTACGTTTTTATATATTTTTTTAAGTATTTCTTGCACATTTGCCACATTTGTTGTGCCAGTTTGTGCCGAATTTGACAAATTTGCCTACATGTGATTGGCAAATGTGACCACTTCCCTAACCTGTGTGTTATTGTGTTATGGTGTTATTCACATCTCAACACATTTCAACACAAAGCTTTCAGATGTGCAAGAGATGTGAGGAAATGTGCGACGGGAACGACCAATGTGCCACTTGAAAAAAATAAAATTTCACATTTGCGAGGCAAATGTGACTCACGTATGTGAAAACAAATGTGGAAATGTGAAAACACATGTCAACATTTCTTGACTCAGAACGAATTTTTTGATCAAAAAAGCAGACTGGCACAACAAATGAGGCAAATGTGCAAAAAATACAGCTCAGTACTTGAAAAAATAGAAAAAAAAGTACGTAAATTTGAAAAAAAATACGGATCACTTAATACGTCGACGAAATTCTTTATGAGCCTAAACTTCCGCACGTATTATTCATGAAACATAAATTTGGAAATGTATGTGAGAGGTTGGAATCGACATAGTGCTAAAATTTTCAAAATTTCGCAGATTGGTTGTGAAATAATGAGTTCAGACAAATATACCCGCTGAAAAGAGAACGTTTCCACACATTTGTATTTTCGAAAAACTTTTTCAAATATAGACGATATTAATGAACTGACAAAGTTCAGTAGTATTTCCTTAAGGGCAATCGATGAACAAAAAGTGCACAAAATAAATTTTGTGCAAATATAAGAAAAATTGTGCACAGAATGTGCGCAAAAAGTATAAGTGCTAACAAATCGAGATTTTGCGTACATTTTGCCGAGTTCAGACGCATAAATTGTGTATTTTTGTGCGTTTCATTGAATGTTTGTGCACTATTTGTGCAAACAAATCGAGATTTTGCGCACATTTTGCTGGGTTTAGACGCATAAATTGTGTACTCTATGTGCGTCCCTTTTGCGTTTCGTTGAATGTTTGTGCACTTTCTGTGCAAACAAATCGAAATTTTGCGCACATTTTGCCGGGTTTAGACGCATAAATTGTGTACTCTTTGTGCGTTTCGTTAAAGTTTGTGCACTTCTAAGCACAGTTGCGAACCGATTGCCCTGCGGGTTG
>CM055406.1:50040718-50051990 GCA_029228625.1 Pseudolycoriella hygida
CAAATCGAGATTTTGCGCACATTTTGCCGGGTTTAGACGCATAAATTGTGTACTCTTTGTGCGTTCCTTGTGCGTTTCGTTAAAGTTTGTGCACTTCTGAGCACAGTTGCGAACCGATTGCCCTGCGGGTTTTTCATTGAAAAGTAGCATTTCCCGCAACTCCCGGCGGGGCGCACGGGTTTATTCAAGAGCCGTTCCATTCGAAATTCGTATGCGATTAGTGCGTAAACGACGTGAGTGGGGTCGGAGCTTAAAACAATAAAGCGAAAAATCTTGAGCCAGGCTGTAATTTCTTTAAAAAAATCAAATGCTCAGCCGATTAAAAACGTTTATCGTACTGCGGGTCGTGGAATACGGATCCTCTCGAATAAACAACCACAATCTATGAACATCATCCTTTGAATCTAAATTACACATTTATGCCACTCCCATATAAACATTTGGCTCTGGGTTTTAGTACGAATAAAAAAATCATGTAAAAAATTAACAGCATTTATCGATAAAGGTCATTATTTGTTGTAACTTTTATATTCTAAATTTGGGTGCCTAGGTTGTTCATAGCGATTATTGTAAATAATGTTCTTTATCGACTGTCCATATAAAAGACATCTGCTTTCTACAAAAAAAGATCTTCGAATTTAAGGAAATGTGTCCCTCTAACGCAATTAACGCAATTCATTTCAATAGCTAGCAAAATTTTGTCATTATCAGAGATGATTTTTAGTAAGAGATTTGACGGAAAGCAGTCCAAAGAAAACAGTCCGCGAATGAAAAGTTTTTCGTTTTACGTTCCAAAACTAAAGTTTCTAATTCATAATATCGGCTGGTTTGCTAATTTCTATTAAAAAAATGGGCTAAACTTTGTTGTTCTAACATTTCAAAATTTTACTTGCCACCGAATGTTCTAGATTGAAATAAAATCAGTGAACTACAAGGTTTCTTATAAACACTACGACTAAATTTTGATTTTTGATTTATTTATTTGTCCAATATCTAAATTTTCTTATTTATAAAAAAAATCCGTTGAATTTTATTTGTAAACAAATGAGAAAATCTTGTTAATAGAGTGCTGGTATAGCTAAAAACCAATTTGGGTATAACGTTTTTTTTTTCTTGTAACAAAAATATACAGCAGTAAAACTAAGTTTAATTCCAAATAAGAGTAAAATATTGCAAAATGTCTGTCCAAAAAATATACATTAGCATATTCAAATTCCAAACTTCGAATCCATACATATTAATAATGATGTAAACTGATAAATTTTAGTTAATTTAAAATCGAACAAACCAAATTAATTGAAATAGAAAACTATTTTAGTTTTTGAAAATAGTGAAAAATGAAACGAAAACGAAATTAAATTAAAGAAAAAAAACAAACAAAAAATGAAAATGGCATATAGTGTATCGCTAAAATGTCAATGCGTGAAAATAAATTCTTCCTTAGCAGCGAAAATGAAGGCAATTTAAATGAAAAATAAACGGACAAAACTAGGGTGTAGAGAATGGTTCAATTGATTCAAAATTTCTATCTTGAGAGCCTAACTTTTGAATTTTGTGGTTCTGTTTTATTGAAACCATGAAAACAACGAACAGAAAAAGTCGCGCAGAGAATATAAGTTGAATAATAAAAAAACTAATGTCTGAGATTCAGACATTTTACTGGTTGTGGCCATCATTAACTTACACTTTCCAATTGTTTTCGTTCACTTGCCCAAAATATTCAATTATTAGCTGGTTATTAAACTCATCTTTCTTTATTGAATTCGATGCACCTTCTTGGTTTCAAATAGACAGCATTGCCAGAAATGAGAGAAATTGTTTCAACCAATGAACGACGTGATACTAATGGTTATATGACCCGAAAACTTTGAATTAATTTGGTTTAAACAAATGTGGCTAAGGAACAGAATTCGTAATGTTGATCGCCACAATATGTGGTTTTTCAGCGCGTTTGGAATTTTAAAAAAATTGTCTTCAAAATCTAAACAAATGAGACCAATTTCACTTTTATCCGATAATTTGTTGATGGGATATTGCAGAAAAACGTTTTCGGCGACTTTGGTGCAGAGGTATTTTCTCAGATCTCTACAGCCCAAAACGTTTCTTTATAAAAAAAAAATTTGTTCTACGATTTTCTCAGGACAGTTCCAGGAATCGATAGACCCAATATGGGGGGATCGAAGATGTGATGTATTTCGATTGGTCGAAGTATTGGCAAATTCACTCTTAATTATTGCCGAAGAACAAACAATCGATTTTTAACTCGATTCGGCCATGCAACGTAAATTTGTCGATTTTTCCGAAAGTTGAAAATTCAAAAACACCAAAAATTGGTATACGTTGAACAGTACACCGAGTCACGTGAACGAAAAAGTTGACCAAAACCTACACGAAAATCTTTTTTTTCCGCTTCTTTATGAAATACTAAACTCTTGTCTAGAACATCAAAACTTGATGAAATGCTTGGAACTCCCGAAAAACCTCCGAAAATTGTAAATAGCATTTTTTGCTGTTTGCAAGTTTTGATGTTCTAGACAAGAGTTTAGTATTCCATAAAGAAGCGAAAAAAAGATTTGCGTGAAGGTTTTGGTCAACTTTTTTTTCACGTGACTCAGTCTATTGGACATTGTCCTATTAACAAATCCGCCGGTCCTGGACATTTTTAACTCGACTTTTCGGTGTAACCCCAAACTTCTTTTTGGACCCGTACGAATACCATGCGTTTACCACTACGTTTGTAACCAGCCGATTCGAGTGGCGGAGTAGGGGGAGCATCGATCATGGTTTATAGATGCAAAGTCAACAAAAAAATATTGTCCGTCCGTAAACATGATAACTCGATATTCAAAATCTGTTTTCCACTGAAAGGCACTACCAAAAGTGGGTTTGATATTGCACATTTTTGGACGAAGGGACGCTGAGCTAGGGCCGCCTAAGTGGTTTTCGGTCTTTTGTGCATAACTCGCGTAAATCGCATCCGATTTCCATAAAGTTTTTTTTCTTTGAAAGATCTGGGCATGCCTGACAATTAATAGAAGAAACTTTTTCGATTTCGAGCTTTTGGAGTCTACACGTTATTTGGTGATTTATCGTGAATATTCCTTTAATGATAAGGTTTTTGTGCAGTGTTGTCAAGAAAAAATAGGCAAACTTTTTTGTTCATGCTTCTCCCAAGTACTCTAGGTCGGTTCTAAATTCTGGGCTTATTTTAAGGGTTTGGAGAGATTTTAAGCGCCGTTGCTTCGTACGGGTTTTTCAATATTGCCCTTTCGGCAATTTCCAGTCCAATTTAATGTGGACGTTAACTCGTTTCAATATTTTTATGAACTTTTCACTTCTGCGCAGAAATAAAAAGTTCATAAACATGTTGAAACGAGTTCATATACAGATCAGATACGTTCGAGTCTTTTTGTAACATATTTTCTGTTTGCCATATCTATTGTGATGCCTACGGGTCCCTTTTGCATATGTTTTCGGTATTCAGAATTGGCCTCGGATGGGCAACATTCGGCAAACCCAAACACATTTTCAAATGCGAAATGAACAATAGTCTAAAACGGAACGTGTTTGATTCGTGTGTCCTTCCGGTGTTGACGTATGGGGTAGAAACGTTAACACTAACGAAAGCATCCGAGAACAAGCTCAGAGTAGCACAGAGAGCAATGGAACGGAGCATGCTTGGAATTACCCTTAGAGATAAAATGGCAAACAAACGGATTCGTCAACAAACAAAAGTCGTTGAAGTAATGTCATCGTAATCGCATCTCTAAAGTGGAATTGGGCAGGACACATTGCGAGGATGTCAGACGATCGTTGGACAATAAGCATAACGAATTGAGACCACCAACAAAACGACCAATGGGTAGACCGCCAGAACGATGGACAAATTCGATAAAACGGGCATTGGGGACGAACTGGCAACAAATTGCAATGGACCGTTCAGAATGGAGGAAGAGAGGGGAGGCCTACATCCAGCAGTGGATATCAACAGGCTAAACAGGAGGAGGTAGGAGGAGACACTAAAAAGAAAAAACTCTACCTAGTGTCTGAATACCGAAAAAAGAAGCCAGTTTGGAGTCACACCGAAAAGTTGGATTAGAAATGTCCAGGGCCGGATTTGTCAATTAATAGGATATTGTCCTAAAAATGACAACCTTGAGCTGGGCAGGTGAGCCGCATAATATGACGTCATCTTTTGTCGATGGTCGTTAAATATGCTGTATTTGTATGAAGATTTACGTCGTCGACGGCAAAACACCTCAAATGTTTAAATTCACTTGCGTTAATATGTACTAAGAGGGCAGTTTTTGCTTATATTCACGTCGAACTGATGATTGAAATAGTTAACTGTGGCACGTGAAATTTTTTCTAAAAATAGGTGAAAAGGGATAGCGTCGAAAACAGACGAGTATATTCTATTTCCTACGTTTATACTAGTTTTCATGACGAGAATTGTCAAGTGAGATTAGGAATTTTTCTATCTCAAAACTGAATTACTGCAACTGTCAACAGACAGAAAGATGAAAACATATTCTTTATCGTCTGTTTTCCCCATTAGTTTTTCTCTAAAACAATTTATGAGAAAAACCATTGACGGTCCGAATTTATTTACATTCTATTACATTTTTTATGCATATGTGTTATCAGTTTCCAAATATCATTTATCGAAATACAATTGAATCGGAGAAACGGAAAATGTAATTCCTTCGAAGGAGGAGTTCGAGCATTACGTAAAATTGGAAATTGCGTTTTTGATAGGACATTTTCCAATGCACAAAATAGGTAGGGTAAATGCACCAGTTACCGGCCCACAGTTAGCAAATTGGCAATAGTAGCGGTCATAATTATATAGCTCCTCAGGAATTTGAGATAGAAATTTTGAGTCTTCAGCAAAGTTGTTCTGCATGAAATGGGAAACAACTTTGCTGAAAAAACTTTTCTTCGATCAATTATATTTCAGAAGTTACCGAATGTTGAACTCGAAATTCCTTGAAAAATTGTCTTCTGGTCTAAATTGTAGAACCTTTTGGAGTTTGGGATAGAAATTTTTTGTCTTAGCAAAATTGTTAGGCACGGAATGAGGAACAACTTTGCTGAAGAAGCAATTTTTCCATCAATTTTATTTCGGAAGTTATGACCTGTTATTACTGGACAAATTTTCGAATTCCAAATTAACATAATTCAACAGTTCATAACTTTTGAAATAAAATTGATGGGAAAATTTCTTCTTCAGCAGAGTTGTTCCTCAACTGTGCTGAACAATTTTGCTGAAGACAAAAGATTTCTATCTCAAACTCCGTAAGAGTCCTGCAATTTTGACCAGAACAGTGCATTTTTCAGAAAGTTCGACTTCAACATTCAGTACTTTCTGAAACATAATTGATATTTATGATAATTCATGGCGAACAAGTTTGCTAAAGACTAAAAATTTCTATCTCAAATTCCTGAGCAGTTATACATATAATTATGACCAATTTACCAACTGTGCGGCCGTGTAATAGTCTCCGGCCAGTCTCCAGCACCAGTAACCTGCCATATTTCAATGCGAAATGTGGCGGGTCACTAGTGAAACTATGGTTTCCAGGAGACTTCTCATGGCCGATAACTGGTGCATTTACCCTACTTTGTTTTCCGAAAAATTTTCTCTGGCTAATAAAGCGTCTATTTTTCGCAAATTTTCGTTTATTTATTTTTTTTCTACATAGAATAGTTTGTAGCTACATGAAAATATGAGCAATAAATTAAAGTAAATGTAAACGAAAGAACTGCAATACAAATACACGTAACATTGAACATAACTTTGTATATTGCAGCGAAGATAATTACAAAAAAGTTTTGTCTTTTTATTTTCCTTCTGTTTTTATTTCTCTAGTATCTGCTCATAGGGATTGTAACTGAGTTGCTATGTAAAAGGCAGCAGGTAATTTTAAAATTCTGTCAAAATCGTGTAGAAATGCGAGGCTGAATTGCTGATTACATACAGAAATTTGTAGGAAGATGTTCAGATATTTCATTGAGGGAATGTTAAATCAATTTTTCATACACATAACACATAACACATTTCATTATGTTTTTCATTCGTGCAATTAACAGCAATCAATTGAATTATATTTGATCTCCGTTTGCGAGGTCGAAATTATTGTATTTTGATTTATACGGTGAGGGTGTATTGTAGGGACGTTGTAGTATGTTACTGCATAGACGTGTATAAGCAGTGAACACGCACGAGGAGCGAAGCTCCGAGTTTTGATATAACCGCTTATACACGTCTATGCAGTACGATGCTTTAATGCATGAGCTGAAGGTATGCTAGTTTAACCGTTCACGTTTTTAGCTGTGTTGGTTTATAAGACGTATTATCTGGTCTTAATCAACTTATACAACACACTCGATGTGTAAGATTTGAACTAATATACTATACTACAATGAAATGTTCGATATGTTAAAATAAAATAAAGAAAAAATTCATCGATTTTTTCCCTTGAGATCTAAGTATTTCCTGAGAAATCAAATGATTTTTCTATGTTTACCTGGCCCCCACTTTCGGAGCACCTAAGAACATCTATCAGAGCCGACATGTAAATGAAAACATTATCTGAAGTATTGTTGTTTTGTTTGGTCGGTAATTTAAAGTTACTAAATCTATGAAGTCTAAATTTTTAATTTAGCACTTCAACAAAATGTTGGATGAGAGAGATCCAACAAATAGGTAGAAGTGAGATCTAGCAGTTTAGATAAAAAACAAACTTGAAAGTTGACAAAGCAGTGTATATAAGTCCATATACATTTGGAATGATTACTCATTCTAATATGTGTTGTGCTGATTTACACATAGTCCTAGCAAGACATAGATGTACTGAAGTGGTCGTGATACGCCGAAATCAGCTTTTGTCCTTGTTATTCGTCCCTTGCTAAAAAAGTCTATTTTCAACTTTCAAGTTGATTTTTCAACAAATTTGTTCGTATCGGAGCAATACAAAAGATTTAGTGATGATAAAAACATATATTTTCAGAGTTATAAGGGAAGAACACGTTCTTAGCTGTTATAAACTGTTCTAATAATTTCTTTGTTGATTTTTTACCTTACAAGTCAATTTTGGTACCTACCTACGGTACTGACATCTATTCAATTCAACAATGAAGATTAAAGAGACAACTCATTGAGTAATTCGAGTTCAATTCGAGTTTTATTTTGATCCAAAACGAATTAGGAATGAGTTGAGTGTGATTTCGCAAGGACCAACGTTTCTTTTTTCTATAATTTATTGCCTGTTAGTTTGGTCGTTGCTGTGTTTTCTTGACAGTAGTTTCATAGTTTCAACAAACAGTTACCGCAAAAAAATTTGGAATAAATTTGATTCGTAGATGATTCTCTAAGTTTCGAAACGTGATTTCTCCGAAAAATATTTGAAGAATTGCAGATGGTGTCCGAAAAAAAAGAACAAAAACAGAGAAATCCAAAAATGAGTATAGGGGCCAATTGTATCAAAAGATCATCTACGAAACAAAAAGGTGTTTCACTAAAACATGAGCAAAATTAATAAAGATCTATTCATTTGTTAAAGTTCTCTCTATGCTAAAAAAAATATCCGCTAAGTCTCTACACGCTCTTTTTGAGAAAAAAGAAAATCAAAAATATTCATCGATGACTTTCTATTCTAGTGAAAAATCGTATTAAAAATATACTCAGCATTAGACAAAAAGGTAATAAAGTAAAGGTATTTCTTTTCAGAAATTGATAAATTAAAAACAAAAACAAAAAACGATAAGTAAAAAAAACTAAAAAACGGAATTCAAAAGTATTAATCATACGTCATGTCACCATATCCAACGGTAGTCATGGTAACGACAGCCCACCAAAATGCGTCTGGTATGGACTTGAAGAAGGAATTTTCGCTTCCAGCTTCCGCAAAATAAACAGCCGATGAGAAGAGTACAACGCCTAGAATATATAACAGAAGAATATGGCGTTCCGTTTGTCTTTGCTTATCGATATCAAAAAACACTTTTTATTTGATATTGTAATGGTGATGAAAAATGATTTTGATCGGCTTTTATTTATTTTGGAACATGTTCTTAATCTACAGATGTTTGAAACGCATTGGTACAAAGTCAACCTGAAAGGGCTTTACAAATAAATTAACTGTAAAATATGAAATTCATCATCAAAAACCACTACTACGATTCTTGCATTAGGTTTGCATTTTCTTCCTTCACAAAAATTCAAAGTTTTAAATTATTTTTAAATCCATTTATGAAATTTTTATTTATGTTTTTTTTTTTTTAAATGAAACGTTGATTAATTTGTGGTATAGCTTTTTACTTTTTTAAACTTCAATTAACTTAAATGCTAAAAGTGACTGTTACACCCAAACATCAAAGCGGAAAATTGATCCTACGCTTAATTTCTTTTTGTTTAATACAGAAGGTAAAAGTAGATTACGTTATTCCGTCGTTCGAAGATTTTTCTTCCATGAAGGTTATCATTAAGTGAAACCATCCAAAAAAAAGTTCGGAATACTTTTGGAATGAAGAAGGAAATGAAAAAAGGTTAGAGGTGACAACACCAAAGGATAATATAGAGCCTGAGGGTCAAAGAGTAGGACGGGTTATGGATCCCAAGATTTCAGTTCGAGCTGTGGGATGTAATGCCACAGTCGCGTTCATTAGCCAACCCCCAAAAGACAAATTACTCTGTTGTACTTTTTTTGTCTAATAGGAGGGAACATAATGGATCTCCGCACATGCCTTTTTATGTATTGTTCATTACTTGATAATAAACTCACACAAATGTACTCTAGCACGTACAGTAAGGCACAACATTTGTGTATTGATAGTGTAAAGTCACTTGAATGTAGTTGTAACGTATTTGCCTTACAGTAGGAAATACAAATCCAATGCCTTATTGAGAATGAAAATTACTCAAAGCAAATCAAGTTTGCATCAACACACTCTCGTGTACGGTATGTTCATAGTGTCATTGCATTTGTATTTCTCTTGTTTCTGCTGTAAGGCAAACAAACACTTATATGCAAGTACAACTACATTCAACGACTTTATTAAACATAGAAATGTTGTGCATTACAGGAGAGAACACAAAGGCTCTCTGCACATGCCTTATGGTTATTGGACCTTGCGAAAGTATAATTCATTAAAATGACACAGTTTTGTGATAGGAACTAACTGGAAACTGTTGAGCCGAAGGTGAGGTATTAGCGAAACCAACTTGCCTTTTTCTTCTTGGGAATCAGTTTTTCTGGCGAATAATTTGACGTAGTTAAACGTTTGTGAAGAACGTTTTCCGAAAAAATTTGGCCTTGATGCCTGGCACGCTACTTTTGTTCTTCTATTTTAAAGCGTTGGTGAGAGTGAGACAGATATATAGTTCTAACTAACGCCTTAGAATAGAAGAACAAAATTCGCGTGTCGTGGGTTAGGCATCAAGACCCAATTTTTTCGGAAAACGTTCTTCACGAACGTTTAACTAAGTCAAATTATCTGCCAAAAAAACTGATTCCCAAGATGAAAAAGGCAAGTTGGTCTGACTATACTACTATACGAGTCAAGTAATGAAGTATGTAGCAGGGTCCAATGTATAATGTTTTATTGCTAGCCCATGCCAAAGGTGAATTTTACATAAAAATTTACAAAAAAGTACAGAGAATCATCCACATTGATGATTTTCGCAGGGCGTATATTGCAATGCAATGCTCAATTTTCGAATGGTGCGAGTAGTAAAACTGTCGTAGCTACTTTCGAAATATAAAAGATGGAGTTACTTTTCTATGAATGTCCATCTAAGAAAATGATTATCGGAAACGTAATCCTACAGTTACATTGTATTCATAAACACTAGTTGTAGTTCTCACATAACATTGGTTCCATCATTTCCCACAATATGTGAACTAGTTGTATCTGACAGGGACAATCTATTTTCTGATTTTATTGACATAAAATGAATATTCCGTTCCACTATCATTTATTATTAAGAAATCATTTTATTATTTTCATACAAAATTCTTCTCTTTTTCGCGTGTTGTTATGCGTGTTAAGTTTTTTAATGTAGGGGTTTCGGCTGCTGAAGTATGTTTGCTATTATTATAAGGAAACAAGTATTATTACGAGTGAATTGCGTTCAGAGGTTACGATATTGTTTGGTGTGGTATTCAATAAAAACGTATAGTTACAATTATTAATTGCAAATTCAAATGCTCTCAATACTATCGATAAACAGTCCTTCTTCTACCGAAAATGTGCGTGACTGTACACATTTTTTTCAGTGGCATACAATACCCCTACAAAGGTTCGCTGGAAAGTATTAAATATTCGTGCATAATTTATTAATTTTCTCATTTTTGGTTTCATTATAATATTTTCTTCAACCAATCATTTTGTTTATATACCAGTAGAAAATTATGTACTCGAGGCTTTAATATACGTATGTTAAGCGAAATTAATTTACAAAATAATAAAATTGTGTGAATCTGTGTTTGTGTGGGCGTGTGAATAAAGGAAAATAGTAACGACATTCAAAATGATTTGTATAAAACAATGTTGATGAAAGTGTGTTTAAAAAATTGTAAAATGAATATTTACATTGCGTACCGTTAAGGCTGCCATTGAATCAACAAAACATAACCTAACAAAATACTAAAGATGCAATGACTTGTCATTTTATTTCGGCGCCAAATATGTTCAAAGCATAACGATCGCAGAATAATGACAGACAGAAAATATTCTTTCAAATATATTCTTAATTAAAGCTCAGGCTGTGAGAAATTTCGAACAAAAAATATATGGACGTTGTGTCTGGAGCACGGCTGCTAAATAATGACAGAAATTCCATACATTTTCATTGAAAAAATCTCTTTTAGCCCGGTACTTTATTCTTGGCGCAAAGCAAAATCGATTCTGTGGTTACATTCAGTAAATGCCAGCCTTAAGAACATTACATCGGTCTTTTTTTTCTGCTACATGTCATTGTCCGATTTTAGAAAGAGATAATCGAAATTAAAATAAATCCATCCGTTAGGAAATGGTGAACTGAGAATTTTCAGCTGGCACTGAATTGATTTTTCGAGCTCTATTCTTGAATCTTTGGAGAAAATTATAGAATTATGAAATTTACCCATGCCTCTTTAAAACAGAGTCAAATAACATTCGACGTCTCACTTTTTGCTGTATTGGCGCCAATACTCTTTCGAACTCGCGAATACTCTCACATCTTGTACAGTATGTAACATAAGGATCGGAATGGGTCGACCCACACCTG
>CM055406.1:50052490-50150490 GCA_029228625.1 Pseudolycoriella hygida
AAATATTTCCAATTAGTTTTCTTTCTTTTTTTGAACAATACGATAATTGTACGAAAACAAAAACGTCAAATCAGTATTGTATAAAGACATTTTTCATTCAAAAATTAAATATAATTTTAAAAATGGAAAATAAAAAATACGTAAAAATATTTTAAATTTTTTTTTAAAAATTTTTTTTGGTTATGTTTTTTGTGTAAAATGAAAATTTTGTTATTCTTTTGTTTTTTTTTTTTAGTTTGTATATTGCTGTACCTCATGTCACCATATCCGACCGTGGTCATGGTAACCACGGCCCACCAAAATGCATCAGGTATTGACTTGAAGAAAGACATTTCAGCGCCAGCCTCGGCGAAATATACAGCAGATGAAAATAGGACAACCCCTGTTATAATTCGATCACGTGATATGAAAATAGTGATTTTGATTCGTTTTTATATTAAAAATTTAGCATAAAAATATATTTAGTTTATTTATCTGCTTACTACACAGTTTTTAGATTGTTTACTCGTTTCAAATTAATTTCTTTATTGGTAAGTGAAAATGATTTCAAAAGTTAATTTATATTCAATGGGAATACAAGAAAAGCTCTCACAAGTTGCCATTACTTAACAATGAAATGGCAGTTTAATTTATGTTCAAGTTAGCAATTTCACTATGTAAAAAGTTACGTCCGAAGACTTGTGAACTCATAAGTTCTCAGTACCATCTTTGAAAATTCGTGAAGAAAGTCTAATTGGTAGTTGAAGAGCCCATGTCAGGGTCTATTTAATTTCCCGAAACATTCTCTAAAATCTCATTCTTAAAAACAATTTTTTTTAGACTTGAAATCATCGTCAGAATTTTTAAAGTATTTTCGATATAATTACGCCACAAAAAATTGTCTATGTTTGTTAAAGATCGGAAGGGGTCTACCTGTTTCAAACAACCTGTTCACCAGGTTGTATGAAACAGGTGGACCCATTCCGATCCTCAATGTTTGTAGGCCACACACATTTTTGTCCAAATTTTTCCGATCCTATTTGAACCCTCGAAAATTCGCAGAAGTTTCTCATAAGACCACGTTGGTTAGAATGAAATAAAGATATATCAACCAACGTGGTCTTAAGAGAATCTTCTACGAATTTTCGAGGGTGCAAAATAGATCGGGAAAATTTAGGGAAAAAATGTGTGTGGTCTACAAACATTGACAATTTTTTGTGGATTAATTATATGGAAGGTTAAAATATCTCAAGCCGAAAAAAAGCTGGCTAAGGGCGTAGCTCTTGCCGCCGACAAAAATGTTGGTAGGAAAAGAAGCGACTTCCAAATTGAAAAATGATAACAACCTAAAGAAAGTATTTACTAAAACACGTTCAACCTTGAATAATTCTGGAAGAAATACAAAAGACTAACGTAAATCAGCAATTGACGAGGGCGGGATATTGCTCTGATTGACAACGTATTTTAGAGAAGAATATCATTTGAGGAAATTCTATGATTTATTGAACATTTTCAACAGATCGAAGAGGGTTTTCTTAAGAGCACAACCGATAAAAACGATGTTTTTTCAGAGTGACTTTTGTCAAAAAAATTGTCAAATTCAAAAAAGTACCTCAATAGCTATATAAATTCATTGTTTTTGATTAATTTTTTTAACAAACTTTTCCCTAGAAGCTAGGTCTGCGCTTTCAGTTAAGACCATTGGTGCCGAAAATTTGAAAATGTCAAAATTAAGAAAGTAGCGAGTACATTACATCATATTAGTTTATAATTTGGCATCTGGCTGCGTACTTGAACCCTGTATCTGGGAATAGAGAAGGCAGTCTGGTGCTGAACATCTATTTTTACAAAAGTTTAGGATATAGTGAGATCTATACCGCACACAAGTTTTAACTCGGCACCAGGCTGCGTCCTTGAGTTATGACATTTTGAATGCAAGGGGCAGTAGCAGCCTGGTGCTGAATTGAAACTTATGTGTGGTATAGAACTCACTACTGCCTCAGCACCAGGCTGCTGACTTTATTACCAACTTTAGGTTGCAAGTACGCAAACACAGCCCCTCCCCGTAGTAATGATGTGAGGCGGTTCCGGAGAGAAGATAGCATGAAGACTAAGCAAAGGGGTTTTAGTTGGTAGGCCATTGAAGAATGGAATCCAACACTACCTTGGTCCGGGAGGACCGGGTGTCTATGAAGATTTCCCCACCCTTATTAAAAAAAAGGTCCCAAGTACGCAGCCTCGTGCCGACTTCGATAGTGTTACTAACTATTAATCTTGCTCCTTCTTCCGTTTACGCGTAATCAGAATTACAGACAAGAATTTACTGAAGCAAGATAAAACTTTGTCAGAGCAAGGCAAGCTGGTGCTGAAGTTCTGACTACACCTGACTGTAAGAAGGAGCACGGTTAATAGTTAGTAAAGCCATCGAAGTCGGCACGAGACTGCGTACTTGGAACCTAAAGCTGGGAATAAAGAAGACAGCTTGGTGCTGAAAATATGTTTTTACCAACGTAGAGAGAGGAGTGAGTTCTATACTTAACATAACTTTCAGTTCGGCGGCAGACTGCTGTTTCCCCCGGCATTAAAAGTGTCATACCTCAAGGACGCAGCCTATTGCCGAGTTAAAATATATGTGACGTATAGACCTCACTACTGTCCATACTCTGGTAAAAACAGATATTATGCACCAGGCTCCCTTCTTGAATCCTAGGTACAGGGTTCATGTACGCAGCCATGTGTAAATTATAAACTAATATAATAGTGATGTACTCGCTACTTCCTAAATTTTGGCATTTTCAAGTTTTCTGCACAAGTGTCCTAAATAAAAGTACAGACTTTATCTTCTAGTGAAAAGTTTGTTAAAAAAACTAAACTACTAAACTACTACTAAACTAAACTACTAGATGAAAAAGCAATGAATTTATATAGGGTAAATGCACCAGTTACCGGCCATGTAGTAGTCTCCGGCCAGCACTAGTAACCGGCCATATTTCAATGCAAAATATGGCCGGTCACTAGTGAAACTACGGTTTGGCCGGAGACTATTACACAGCCGATAACTAGTGCATTTACCCTATAGCTATTGAGGTACTTTTTTGAATTTGACATTTTTTTTATCAAAAGTTACTCTGGAAAAACATCGTTCTTATCGGCTGTGCTCTTAACGGTTTTTGTTAGATTTTGAAGAATTTCCATTAGTTTTGAAGGCTTTTCGTCAAACGTTTTGAGGATTTTCCTTGAATTCTGATGTTTTCTTAGACAAGCTTTCTAGTCTTCACTATTACACTCCAATAAAGTGAACAACGAAAGCGTAAATGATTCCTACTTAATGAATTATTTGAAAGTTAGGAGCAAAGGTGCTAAAATGAAGTTGCAGACAACCGTCATGGCTTCGGACAGACAACATACTTCGTGGTACGTATAACAAGTCTATTTATTTTATCACATCCTATGAAAACAATACAAAATGTTCCTGATAAAAAAAATACATCGGTGTACCGATTCGTCAATGTATCTAAGGGGAAAACGCTTCTTGCTGAAGAAGCAAAATAACGTGACGAATTGTAACTGTAAAATAGGAAGATGTATGAATGAAGAAAAATCAATAAACCGAGGCATTTGTCATCGTAAACACTGCAAATATTGTTAAAATAATATTTTATCACCAGTCATCATTATTTGTAGACGCGCGCTATTTAACTTTATTAATTTGAAAAATATAATTGAGATTTATTGTAAAAGATGATTGTAATGTGGATGGAGATGTATTGTTAAATTTTATCAAAAAAATTGAACATTTTAAAGTAAATTTCATTGAATATCTTATATGCTATGATTCGGTACTTACCTATGAATAAGAAAAATATAAGTAAACCTAATTCGCGCATCGACGCTTTTAATGTTCTTCCTAAAATTTGTAATCCTTTTGAATGTCGCGATAATTTAAATATTCGAAAAACTCGAACTAAACGTATCACACGGAGAATGGCCAAGGACATAGCCTGGTTCGTTGACTTGTCCTAAATGGTTAATGGTTTGAGAACCAAATTTACAAAAAAAAGTAAAATATGTTTTTGTTAAACCTGTGGGCTGACTGGCGCTTTCGGGAGGTTTAACGTGTCCTCCTCTTCAGCAACAACGGTTGCTAATGTAATAAAGTACGGAATGATTGCGATTATATCGATGACATTCATAACGTCCCTAAAGAAATTTAACTTATTCGGACAAGCCATAAACCTGAAACAATGACACATCAATATTATTTATTGCAGACACGTTTCGTTCGTTAATCATTTACCTGACACTTAATTCGAATGTAAACCATATAATACATATTGTTTCTATGAGGAAGAAAGGATCTGTTATGTCAGGTACCTCGTCTTCTTCAATTTTTGTGCCGTTTGTTGTTGTGTTGAACACCTAGAATTATTTTGCAAAGTCAGTTTTTTATTTTTTTTTCCTAAATTAGGTAAAATTATTCAAATACATTCAATGAGTGGATCAGGTTTTAGTGGAGTAGGTTCTGAAAGCCTAATTCAGACAGGCAAAGAGCGTGGCAGACAAGCAAATAATCGTATATACTTCGTTGTGTTATAACATACTATTTCACGTACTGTAGGAAGTACTAGACCTGAGTTTGAAGGGAAATACTCATGTGGATATGTGCGAGAATGCATTGGTGTGAGTACTAAACAACACTCTCGCGTATGTAGTAAAACGTTATATGATAAAACGAAGTACAATTCCAAATAAAAATGTTAACGAAAATCGTGTGTGGTTTTGTGGGTTTTAAAATTTTCTGTGGAATCTATTTGTTAATTTGCAGTTTAATTTGATTTGGTAAGTTTTTTTCAGGGCGAAATTTCTTTGTCAAGTTGAATTTCCTGTTGTTTTATTGAAATTTGTGTAAACTTCCACTTTTCCTTAAAATATTCTTTTTCCTGATAAGGGCCATTCATAAATGACGTCCGGTTATCTTGACAATTTTCCTCCGACCCCCCTACCCCCCGGTCCGAGTTCGTCTGCCGTTTTTATGTACATTTTTCTTCAAACAACCTGTCAAAGAAACCACAGGAAAATTTTTGGCGAAGTCTGCGTTTCTCGACAAATAACCTCGGGCATGCCCCCAGTTATAAATCTTTGACAGAAATTTGACAAAACCACAAATTCTCAACCGGACGTCACGCTTCTCATAACCCCCCTTCCCCCCACCGTCCGAATCCGTCCGGTTTCCCTATACCCCCTCCCCCCTAACGACCGGACGTCATTTATAAATGGCTCCTAACGTTATTTTACTTGAAAATGCAATTTTTCTTGAAACTGTAATTTTACTTTTTCTTGAGTATGCAATTTTTCCTGAAAAGGTTGTTTTCCTTGAAATGCAATTTTACTTGAAAATGACATTTTTCTTTAAAATATAATTTTTTTGAAAGTATTATTTTCCTTGAAAATTCCATTTTTGCTGAAAAGGTTCTTTTGTTAAATGCTAAAGGAAAAACAACATTTTCAAAAAAATGACATCTTAATCAGAATCAGAATCAAAATAATATTTTCAAAAAAATTAACACTTCTGAAAAAAAGCTTTTCCATGATAAATAACTTTTTCAAGAAGCCATATAGCAGAGGCCTTCAAAACAATCTGGATTTGCAATATGATTGAGAAAAACTTTCCTTTCTATCTCATTAAAATTATCTTGTCCTATCTTGAAGGGAGAAGCTTCAGAGTTAAGCTGGGAGATGTGCTGTCTGATCCAGTTTTTGTGAACGATGGTGTTCCACAAGGTTTTGTAATGGGATCTCTACTTTTTGTTATATTCATGATGGACCTGCCGACGCATATGAACACGACTCTTACAGTTTTTGTAGAAAATACGAGCATCTTTTCGACTCGGTTATCTCTAGAGCGAGATCCAATGTGGAAATTCATCTGATAAGTTGCAGAGGTGGAAAATTCGAGTTAACGTGGAGAGCACATTGCTATTAAAGGCTAACACAGGGTTACGCAAACTACACCATATCATGAAAGCGAATAATGGCATTTACCAAGATGTGAAGGTGAAAATTTATCTAACTATACTTAGAGCGGTTCCTACTTATGCGGTGGCGGCGGCTTGGCACAGTTTGCAAAATATTTGATTTAGGGGCTATTTGAGAATAAATGCCTCTGTATGGCAATCAATTTTAGAAGATCATGTGTTAGCGATGATGAAACAGGCACCAGACTGATCCTTTGTCTAGTGCTTGAACTCCTTATCTCATCGTTGTCTAGAACATTTTCATGGAGAAAAATTGCAAAAAAAGAGGTCTGCATTTGAAGGTGGGCAGCCTCGTGCAAAAAAAGTTTCTATGACAATGTTGGAGAGGAGAACGAGTACATTACTATGCACTCGTTTCCGCTTCGGCGCCCGGCTGCCTATTTGAGAAGTATAAATAGCCTTAAAGAAGGCACAGTTTAGTGCCGAAAATTTGTTAATATCATACGTTCATACGTTACATAAATGTCAACTCGGCACCAGTCTGCGTACTTGAGATTTTGTATTGTTAATATATAGGGCAGCAGCAGCCTGGTGCCGAGTTGAAATTTATTCGTTTACTGCCGTTACGATGACATTAACAGATTTTCGGCACCAGGCTATTTATACTTCTTAAGTAGGCAGCCTGGTGCCGAGTCGAAACCAAGTGCATATCAATATACTCTACTCGTTCACACATCCAACATTGTTATATTAACTTTTTCGGCTCCCTTTTGAAATCGTCAGGTATGACTAGACGTTAATAAGCAAATAAAAAAAAACTTTTTCAAGAAAACAACATTTTCAAGAAAAATGACATTTTCAAGGAAAATAAAATTTTCAGGAAAAATGGCATTTTCAAGCAAAAGAAAATTTTAAGGAAAAATAAAAGTTTACAAAAATGTCCATAAAACAGCAAGTAAATCAAACAAATTGCACCAAAGACAGAACTTAATAATCAAATCAAACTGCATTTCAATCGAATATTAACAAATGGATTCCACAGAGAATTTTAAACCCACAAAGGACTCACCGATTATCATAATTCGGTGTGTACACTGTTCTGAAAAATAAATTCAACAATGGGCAAGCTCTCATGACGTGCACATTTCATTATATACTTTATTGTACTATAATCTACTATTACTATATACGCGAGTGTATTGGTGAAAACTTGACATTTGCCTTAAGTAATATTCATTCTCACTGCTTGATATATCCCAATATATCCCAACTTTATAACTCTCGCAGAAAAAGCAATAGCATATTACAGTGGACCTTGCGAAAGTATTTCATCACATGAGGACACAATTTTGTTATAAGAGCAAAACTCAGGAGTGTTTTTTTAGGAGCAAGCTTTGAAAACGTTATTTTGACGAGTGTAGAGCTTGCACATCCGAGTCGAAGGCGAGTAAAAATATAAGTTTTCAAAGCGTATTGCTCAAAGTCACACGAGTGAGTTTGCGAGTTTTCAAAATTGTGTTCGAAGTAGTGAATTATGTAGCAAGGTCCACTGTATAATGTTTATTGCGTATCCATCCGAAAGCTGGGCATTACATGTACGTTTTCTGCCTACGTAAACCATGCATTACATGTAGGGTCGTTTTTAACTCACTAGTGAAAACAAAAGTTTTACCTCACTAGTTAAAGCAAAATCACTAGTGAGGTAAAACTTTTGTTTTCACTAGTGAGGTAAAAAAGACCCTACATGTAATACAAGGTCATAGGAGGTAAACATACATGTAATGCTCAACTTTCGGATGGGATAGCCAATAAAATAAATTTTTCTAGAATTAATGAGGGTTTATAATTACAATCATTTAATTCTTAGTAGCTGTATGCTGTACGTTATTAAACAAATTAAAAAGTTAAGAGAATTGAATAATTGTCGTGTTTCCTTATAAGTGCCTGTTTGTTTTACCCACCCTTCAAATAGGATTAAGAACATGTCAAAAGCTCTTTTTTACAACATGTACTTAAAGAGGCTTAATAGTTGAATGAAATCTTCATACACATTTTTTTAGAAGTCACACGTTTTGATTAATTCGGGGGAAAAATGTGAGATTTATTTGAAAAAAGGGCAAAGTTGAATTAACTTTCTTTCAAATCCAACTTGAGATAATTACATAGCCGACGGCTAAGGTTTTAGGGTTTTATCGTTATCTTTAAACTGGAGATTACAACCCTATTCTAAGATAATGTTGCCTACGAATCTTTGGTCTTTTTCCAGGAATTTCTACCAATTTCTTTTTTTTTTCAAGATGTTTTACACTCACCTTATAATGCTTAAATTCGGGTAAAGTTTCTAGACAAAATATAACAATTGATAGAAGTATAACAAATACGCTGATAATGGCTACAACCCTGGCTGCCTGCGAACTTTCAGGATACTCAAAAAGTAACCACACTTTTCTTTGGTTTTCATTGGCTGGTAACGGTTTCTCCTCTTCCTTAATAAAACCTTCATCCTCTCTGAAAGCATACAAAAAGAAAACAAAACGGTACTTTAAATTCTTTTTGTCCACAATTGTCACATTTCAACACCAAAGTACATTATTCAGTATCGACACACTGGGATGATCGATATTTCGGAGATGTGAAGATATTCACCAGTTTTTTTTTACACACAGCAACAACATCAATGTTAAGCGTTTATTTATATTTAAATAACATGTCGACGCTGTGGTATATGTTATTTTTTCAATGAAAAAATTAAGTATTTTATGTGTTAGACAACAAACATTGACATGCAAATCTAATTATTGTTCCATGATAGTTGAGAAATGCACACAAAATTAACTTGAAAGTGGAATTATATTTCAATCAAAGAAAATCTAACAATCATTCGTTAGATGGTTTAAGATGGTGTGGGTGGAGGTGTAATTAACGGGAACATTATGTTAAACACAGTTATAGACAAACAATGGGAGGATGTCTCACGACATATCAATTAAGGCCGAAAATAGATTAAGTAAATGTAGGACGAATCAGGATATTAAATGTTATATTTGAATGAACAATTAGTAAAAACTACGGAGAATTTTATAAATGTCGAACGAATTATTTAAATTAGTCCATAAACGTAACTTACCTCCGATCAACTAGAGCAAAATCATAAAAGCAGAAAAAGATTTTAATAGACTATTGATTGACCGCTTGAAATTGTGATTATTGTTTCTAACGAGTCAGCGGCTGTTCATAAATTATGTAATTTACTACCAGGGAGAAGGGGTCTGGTCAAAACGTTACAGGTCTGATCCTTGCGTTACGTAACGCACACACTAATGGAAAACATTTATGTCATTTCTCTAGAATTCTTTAAAACCATAACAATTCAGTTAAGCTCAACACAGAATAACTTGATTGAAAAAACTATTAGTGCGTTTCATTGAAGTCCTGCGTTACGTAACGCAGGGCTGAGTACAAGTTGGTTACGGAGATACGGAGCGTTACGCAGCAGGAAAGGAAGGGTAAAACACTAAAACTAACGTTACGTAATTTATGAACAGTCACTGAGAGATAGAAATTAAGTAAAATTCGATCCTGGAAATTGTTTGCTTTCAAATAGAAAACTTCTTCTAGACTTTGGTATGAAAACAAGTTGGTTGAGACGAAGGAACCATCTGTCTCACCTAGTACTCGCATGCGAGACTGAGCTATTGTTTGTAACGATATTATGCATGAATAGAGAGGTAATATGTATGAAAAGCTTATGGTATAATTTTTATTGAAATTTGAATTACAGGCACGGAAAAGTGAAAACCTACACATTTTTGTGTTTTGCGATTTACCGACTTTGTTAACTTCTCCAGGTAAAAATACATAAAAAATTCACAAATTCAAAAGCAAAAATGTGTCGGTTTTCACTTTTCCGTGAGTAGATAGATAGGCTAGAATTGAGATGAAACTATTTTTCGAGTTTTGAAAATGAAGGATGTCGTGTTTCAGAATCGCACAGTATGACGTAAAAATGTATGAATTTTTTTCCGTCCCTCCTTGTCTAACGTAGTCAGTATTTCGACATTCTATTACTTCATAAATTACCATTACTGAAATTTTAACGTGGCTACGAAAACAAAGAACATCTCTCCGTCCTTCTTAATACACATTTATGAAGAGGGTGTATTTCCCTACGTGTGTAATTCAGCAAACCACCAGCTTTTTTGTGAGCGAGAAGGTTTTCACACTTATAAGGTGCCCCTATTTGCATAAATAATTATCGTTTAGAAACAATGAAGACAATCAACCGACAGACAATAGTCAATCACAAACGAATAAAGGAATCGCATTCAAAACTTAGGGTGCTAATGAATTTACAAGACACTACAATGAATATAACTCGGTGTTGTAATGTTCAGACAAGTCCAATGTTATGTTCGTGTTAAGAAGATAAAAAGTAAATTTAGCCGAGTTTCTTAAACATGACTAGTGACTACTCTACTATTGCAAGAGGTTAAAATATGAAAAGTTGTTTTTCTTTTTAGAAGGATGGTGCTATCACAATTCCCACAGGAGGTCGTGCTGCCCCTATTCTAAATAAATAAAGAATTTTTGTTTTATATTTTAAAAAAACATCTGGATCGTTGTTTTCTCTGGATTCTCCAACTTTAGATGTATCAGTGATAAAATTGAGTTTTTTTTAATTTCGTTTTAAAATATACTTTTTTAATCGTTTTTGAATGCATTTTAGGGTTACGACTAAAGGAAAGAGATAGGATGTTCAAAGTCGATCTAATGTTCGGGTTACAGTTTTGTTTTGACAGATGTTAATGGGCGAATTGTTGCTTCAATTTTTCACTGAATTTATAAGGAAGTGACATTTTCACACGTCACGAAAAGTACTCCTCTTAAACAGAATGCCATGCGCACGAAATTTCATCAGTCGATAAAATATCGAGGGGCAGATAAACGTTGAAAATCCTTTTGCAGTCAAAAGGAAATCAATTGCTAAGAAAATCCTCAAATTCTTTGAAAATCCTCCAAAAAAATCCATTGAATTTCAAGAAAATCCTTGGAATTCAAAGAAATAAAAAAAAATCAAAGGAAATCTTTGGAAATCAAGAGAAAATCCCTAAAAATCGTGTAAAAGTGCTAGAAAATCCTCAGAAATTGACATAGAAAATCCTTGTAAATCAAAGAAAACGACGGAAAATCATTGGAAATAAAAAAAATCCTTTGAGGATTTTCTTTAGGAAAATCCTTTCGCACTCAAAATACACGATTATCTGCCCCTCGTGAGTGAGTGAGTGGTGAGTAGGGGTCGATAAAACTAACACCGGTGGCCGTATTGCTGTATTCACTTCTTGAAAACAGTGAATTTAGCCGCTCGATTATTGGGTGCATTTTCGATTTTCGAAAGACTAAATTTCTGTGATATTAAGTCGGACCATTTACGAAAAAAAACTTTAACATAACAAAATTTGCGTCTCTTATGCGTATAAAAGAATGGGTTTTTGAAAACCGAAAAACAGAAAGTTTCCAAGTTACAATAATAACTCTTTAACGATCATTGTCAGAATTCTTGATTTCGAAATTGAGATGGAAAGATCACAAATATTGTGTAATTTGTCAAATTCTTATGGATTTTGTGTTCATTGACAATAATCTACAAATAAATTCACAAAACCTAAGAAACAGATGAAGGCGCAATAAAAATTTTTCATAAATTTATTTGTTTATTTTTCCACTAGGGTGATGAGTGTACTGTCTGCGGACACGTTTGAGCAATCAGACATTTCATTGAATAACTTCTCTGCTCGTCATGCCTGGAGAGTGGTCTACTCACACTAGGATGAAACGTTTGTGATGAGCTATAAGTATACATTGCGAGCATGTATTAATGGAAAAACTAAATACAATTCAGAGAAAAAGTAAATGCACCAATTCGCACTGAATGAATGAAACCAGTAACTAGCCCTCACATATGAATTTAGTGGCTCGTGACCATATACTTTTTGCTGCTCGTAACAAGAAGTTTCACCCTACAACTTCAAATAGTGCGCACGCTAAAAATGACCGATTTTAGACCCCTCTCCCCCCTTCACACAAAAATACATGGAAAAAAATGAGAAAGTATGAAGCACATGCTTTTCTCAAACCCCCTCCCCCTAAAAAAGCGTACGCACTATTTGAATGACCTGTGGGGTCTTATTTCAAATGAAATTCAATATTTTATATTCAGGACGACGACGCCACCTCAATGTAGGTGATAAATGAATAGACGATGGAATCGGTTAATTGTTGAACGACATCTAACAGTGAGGTCTGTCTGTGACACTCTTTCGGGGCTGTTCACAAATGACGTACAGGCTTTGGAGGACTTAGAAATCGTACGGTCAAAGTCAAGTCATACGTACAAAAAAAATTAAATGTTCACTTTTTCACGCGTAAGGTTTGTGTGAAAGCTCAACTTGATAAAAACATTTTTTTTTACAAGTTGAGCTTTTACACAAACCTTACGCGATGCGAATCGCATCGCCTCCAAAACAATGAGCCTTTTTTATTGTTTCGTTAACGTTTTTATTTGTCAATATTGACGAGGTAGTTTAATGAATCTTCGTGAAGTAACGTTGAACACATTAATGAACTAAAGAATAAAGAGGGGCTCCTCAAATTCGTACGTAATTTAATTGGAATTGTACGGTTTCGTATGAAGGGGGTGGGGGTAAAAAATCGCTAAAAAATCCGTACGTCATTTGTGACGAGATGAAGTGACGTGTGATGAAGAGATGTCGACACCGTTTGACGGTATTTTTGACTATTGCCCGATGTAAAACCGATGCGAGCCATCATCTATGCCATTACTCGGTAAAACATTTAAAATAAAAGCTTGTGTGACATAGTTTTATCATCGCTACTCAGAGGCGCCACTATATTTTCAACAGAATACCAATAATTAGACAGACATCATTGATACAATGTATCTACATCGAGTCCTTTTCAATGAAATATTTCGATCAGGTCGAGTTAAGTTAAATTCTGATGATTAAACATCAACGGAAAGTTTTTTGGGAATCAATTCTCAAATAGAAGCCTCGTGCCTTTATTTTAAATTTGTGAGAAATTGACCCTCCTCAAAAATGACGTCACTTTTGCGTGGGAAATGACGTCATGATCCACTTATAGATCGTCTTCAAAGCGGCATTATTATTTCAGCATGTTACACACATCGACCGTACACCGAAATGTCAACTCATGTGAAATTCGCTATACTTTGACAAAAGTTAAGGTCGCAAGCCCGTACGGTTAACCGAAAAAATGTATATGCAAATTTCGATTACGGTCGAAACGTTTGTAAGCTTTACGAAGAAAGTTCTTCCAACTAAAATATGGTATTGGCCGGAATATAAAATACTTTTTTGACATGAAATGGCTATGCATCAGATATGACATAAACAGATACGAGGAGAGTGGAATATGTTTTTGGTCGTTTACTATATCAATATGTAGACAATTAGTATAGAGTGTTAATGTTGTAGAGCCGAAAGTAATTACAGAAGAGCAAATTGTAACCTTTCAGTTTTCGAGAACTGCAAAGAAAAGTGATTTCTATTTAAATCGAAATGAATGCTAAGGCTTTTCGTTAAACCAACTAAACTAAATAGAAAAATAAGAAAAAAAAACTTTTACGTAAACTATTTTTATTTGCTATAAGTGTAACGAGCTAACTTTATTTACCAATTTATATTTTTTTCCTCTATCTCAAGCCAAATATGGTAACGTTGGCATTTCGGAAAAAGCGACTGGCAAGAAAAGTTTTATTTGCTCTTTTTCCCGGAATGGAACAAGTCGAAAAAATGGAAGATGTAATTATCTGTGTGTACAAACTCTTTTGAAAATAGATTTTTTTTTTCGATTTACCATCGGTCGAACTACATATATGTAGAGTTAATTACCGCAGTTGAGATGTTATAAAGACCAAAACTGGAAAACAACAAACAACGTTGGTTACGACAAGTATTGTTGGAAGAAAACGTAATAAGAAGAGTATAAATGGGAGCTAGCATCGAGACGGTTGGTTTTTTTTTGTGTATTTTTGTGTGTACGCTGGCTTCGTGCTTTGTTATACGAGGTATGAGGAAAATGACTAAAAAACATGAATACACACAATATTGACCTAAAGCATTGTTTATGTGTATAAACAAAGCCCAAAAGCGATGCTTGAAATGGTTCACAACATTAACATCAAATGTCATCCGGGTTTCATATTTATTGGTGGAAACATTATTATTACAACATCCAAAGAATGGAACAAATGTTACGGGATTGCAGGTGGAGCTTATAAAATATTTTTGAAAATGTTTGACCAAATTGGTTGTGTGCATTTTTTGTCCATTAGGTGTTTACCTGAATTTATTAACTGCTTGTTCACCTAATTCATAAAATTTAATTTCTTCACTAAATACATCTAAAGGGACGTTGACCGGCCTCCGTAATCGACCGCCTGAAAAAGAGTTTAATATTGTTTTAGTTTAAGGTAATTGAAAAATGTCGCTTACTACCGCTCTGATAATAATATAATATTGCATCAAAACTAGGTCGATTTCGATCAAAAAAATACTCGTTCCGGAGAGGATCGAAATACCTTAACCTTCTACTTGGATCACCTAAGAGCGTATCGGGGAATTGATTTAACGTTCGAAGTTGCGTTTCAAACCTTAAACCGCTCACCTGGAAATGAAAATTACAATTAGTGCAATGAACTCATCAAAAAATAGACCTGCCAACACCAACAATATTTCTTCTCATTATTTTGATAAATTTCTAAAACACGAACGAAGTGTAGGCATAAGTACTCCTTCAAGAAATCTTCCAAGCTAAACTCAAAACAAATTCGACTTTTTTAACAAAACTTTGATGTAATTCTTCTATCAGTCGAAAACCAAGATATCAAAATCCAAAAAGAAAATTTCGATTTTTTCAATCACGCTGGAAGGCTACGTCCCCTTGAACGAACTTTTATACACCCAAAAAAATGATGAACGTGATACTCGTACATTTGTACGTTTGCCCCGTACATAGTGTCACTTAAGCCATTGGTTTAGCTGAACGTACATTGTACTACGGGTGGACTCTCGTTAATTCGTAAATGAGTTTTTAGTGTTTTGATTGATTGATTGATTGATATTTATTTTTACATCTTGAAATTTACATATTTTATAAGGTCCTATTCACTAAGGTTTTATAAAATAATAAAATGACACTTCACTGTTGTATAACTTTGAAGAAGTGGTAAAGAAATGAAAATTAATTTTTAATTTATAAGAAATATTAAAAAAAGATAATTGTTTTAGACGAATTAGGGAATAAAATTATTAGATCCGGATTACAGGAAAAAAGAAAAGAACGAAATCATAGATTGCGGCACATTATATGAAGCAGAAGACGTATGCAACATGGGGACGTATGGACCTGCCACATGGGGGCTCGGTGAATGGGGTAAGAAGGCAGATAATACTCGTCGTGCACCAGGTTTGTTCCTATTCTTACACTGTTGATTTGATGCCTTTGTCATTATATGGCTGATGAAAGTGAGGCGATAATGGGATATGGTAGTCTTGGGGGGTATTGAGATGTAAAGGAAAGAGAAGTAACTGGAAAAATGGAGGGTAAAATGTTCCTTACTTAAATTGGGTACGTAGCAGGAAGTCTTTAAGTGCTAGTCTAAATCGACGGGGTGGAGCTTGTCTAATTTCGCTAGGCAAGGCATTAAATAGTGCACTGCCATGTGCGGTCACTGCCTTAAAGCCAACTCTAGTTTTAGTCAAGATTGTTCTAAGGTCTGTTCTGTTGCGCGTTTGATAATTGTGCTGAGTACGTGAAAAATGAAGAGTGCTATGAGTAAGTTCTTTAATAGTATCGTATACATAGGTGCACACACCGTAGCGAACAATACTGTCAACGTTAAGGATGGTACGGAAGTGTAGGCGAAATATCTCTTTGGTAGGATAACGAAAAGGAAGCTTGGCTACGTGTTTTAGGCATCTCTTTTGCGCAACTTGAAGCTGCCTGAGAGAAGTCTTCGTTGCAATATTCTTGGCAATATTCTCTTAAGTTTGCACAGAACTCTACAGACTGAAGCCATTTTCCTACACATTTGCAAGATATGGGCGTCCTAGAAAAGTTTTTCATCCAAAATAAAGCCAAGGTACTTGTACACTTGTACACAACTCGATAGCGTAGTGGTTAACACGTCTGCTTGCTACTATGAGATCGAGTTGCCAGTGCGTTGGTTCGAAACTCAGCCGCAGACAGATTTGTTCCGATTGTTAGATTTGTAAACAAAACAAAGCTAATTGAATCGGTTCAAGTCATGTGAAGTTGAGTGTAGCGTCATCGTACGGCTTACCGGTGAAAGGCATTGTTGGGAGGTGCCGGTATTCTACTCCTACTAGTTTCTTTCCTAGTACATCTCATGGATGGCACTGGGTTTGCCGCACAGCTTACCACTAGCACAGTAAAAATTTTCCGGTAATGAAAGGATCTCAAATAGTAGAACCACAAAAAGTAGCGAAACTAGTAAATAATGATCTAGCCCCTAACCCTTCATGGGTTGTTAAGGCAGATTATTATATTATATTATTACTTGTACACTTTAACTGCATCTATTGGTGCACCTTCAAGGGTAATTCCACCCGTTAGAGTCCCACTAGGTATTCTGAAGTGCATTGTCTTTGTTTTACTGACATTTAGCGTTAAATTATTGGAGTGCAGGAAGTTTTTAAGCAACGCGATGTCGTCATTCATACTTAGTACGTTGGTTTCAGTTGATTTAGCAAGATAGAATAGTGCAGTATCATCCGCAAACAGGTATGTCTTTCCAATTATAGGAAGTCTATACATGTCATTTATGTATATTAGGAACATCAAGGGGCCCAGGACACCTTCCCTAATACCCGCCCGTTCGAGTTTCTGCACTAGGATCACATGGTTTACGCAGTCGAAAGCCTTTTTTAGGTCCAAGAAGATAATACTAACTGCAAGCCCATCATCCAGACTCCAAAATACATTGTCTAACACTACATATACTGCCGAGTGGGCGCCAGATTTCTCTCGAAAGCCATATTGTTTCAGGTAGAAAAATTTGTTTCTACCAAGAAATGATATCAGCCTTTTATAAATAAGCAGCTCAAAGATTTTATTTACTACTGGGAGGATTGAAATAGGCCTATAATTCGAAGGATCTGCTTTATCTCCCTTTTTGTAGATTGGTATGACTTGAGCCACTTTCAGGGAATTCGGGTATTTGGATGTAAACATAGTCAAATTCGCTATATCAGTTAGAGCTGGAGTTATAGCTTCAGCACATTCAATCAGTGTACGAGCTGTCATTCCATCCACACCCGGGCTTTTGTTAGAGTCTAGCTTGCATATGAGGTTAATAACTTCCACCTCCGTCACAGGCTCAAGGAAGATTGTGCTCGGGCAGTTGTTTAAGGTGCCGTATTTATCAGCGTCGTATGAGTCAATAAATCTCTCCGCTAATTTGTTTCCTATCTCGGTGAAGTAGGTGTTAAGAGCAGATGCTTTCTGTACATCGTCAATTACCGTGACTCCTTCATGGGCCACCTTGTCAATGACGCAAGGTTTTTTGGTCCTCCCAAGGACCAAATTTATTTTCTTCCAGGTTTTGGTAGGGCTACTCACACCATGGAAGACCTTCTCGTAATATTTACTTGAGTAGTACTCTTGCCATTTAGCGACATTAGCACTGGACATACGAAGTCTACTTTAATAGTCTCATTGTTTTTGTCTTTGTGCCTCTTCAGTTTTCTATAAAGAACAATGTCCTCTTTAATTATGAAATTCAGATGCGTGTTCATCCAAGGGCATTTGGGACGGGTCAGGTTAACAACACACGAACTTGTTTTAGAGCTTGATCGGTGAGCGCAACTAATAGCATTCAAAAATTCCTCCATGCATAGATTTGGGTCATTATAGGCTGAGCAATTAATTTGAGCTAACTCTTGGGTGAGAATTGCACGCATCATATTAAAATCGGTCGTCGTATTTAGCTCATATCGAGTATCTCTTTTAACACTAAAGGGAAGCCTTGGTGCATTAACGAATCAACGAGGATCTACCCTGATACATTCGTACAATTTACAGGCTATTCTTGAACATTTTGGTTGCACATTTAAAATCTAGAACGTACATTGTATTTTCACAAAATTGTAATGCAAAAAGATATTTTTATACCATTTCAATGTTAGTTATTGCAATTTTCTTTTTACTTCGTCAATTCCATATTAAGCTCATCATATTTCGTTCACAAAAATTCCTTGACATAAGCTGGATTCGAACCCAGGACTCTTGCATGTCCAGTCCTCGATTTTTCCACTTACATGTTAGATACACGAGCTATGTTGTTACAGCAATATACGACTCAATTGTACAATGTGCAACTGCAATCTGTTGTACATTGTACATATCACTTGTACATCACGTAAATACATCAATTGTTGATATCACTTGTTCATCACGTGAGTAAGTTCATTGTACGCACTACTTGTTCATTATACAATGGATATGTACATATGACTTGATAAAAAAAATGCTGTTGTACATTGTACGCATCACTTGTTCATGCCACTTTTACATAGTGTCGCTTACACCATTTGTTTTGCTGAACGTACATTGTAAAAGAGAATCGTTCATTAAACAAGTACAATGTACGTTCTACATGTTGTGTGTACATTATACATTACAGACGTACCTGAAGTACGTTTTAAACGAAAAACGGTCGTAAAAATGTACTGGAGAGTGCATAATCAATTCCATTTTTTTGGGTGTATATAAAAAATTTTGTTGCAAAGAAGATTTTGCCTGCGACAAGCTTTTGGCGATCACACGCACACGGGGATCTACCTCGCAAGGGGATGTTCATTTGTTTCTTTTAAAGTCGAATTTCGGAGAAATTCTCTCAATTCGACTTTCTTGTATTTTTTTTATTTTTCGAATTTCACCGGAATTTGGTTTTTCCGGAAAAATATTTTCATAAGAACTTGAATCCGACCGATTTTTTTAAAGGTTTTCTTCGAGGAATCTAAGAAAATGATTTTAGATAGGTGGGCGTGAAACTGTTGAAACTTTTGAATTATTTTGAAATTATTTCTTACAACAAAACTCAAATTTTTAGTGGCGTTTCCCCCTGAGTAAATGAGTAGTTTTTGATCTGGCACCCAACCTTCCCGATTTTAATCCAAACCAAAAGGACGCTCGATTTGAGTCAAGTAAGACTCTTTAATTTTTTATTTCATTGAACTTCAATGAACCAACAGGCTTTGTTCAAAATAATGTGTTAGTGTTTCAGCAACGAAATAACTGAACATGACCTTCGGCCGACTATACACCCATCCTATTCTCAGCTGTGAGACCCAGATTCAATGGGCAAAAATGTTCACCCCAACGTACTGCATAATTAGCCTTCGGGAACGATTATTCCCCAATACCCATGAAAAAAAACCTTCCCATCGCATCGAATTTGGTTCACTCCATGGACTCTGCATCCCGAACTTCTTAACCTATTTCCACATTTTTTTCTATTTTCTGACATACAAATTTTTCATTTGACACCCCCAATGAGTAGGCAGTTCCGTAACCCCAAAAAAAATTTTGTTTGGCCTCAAAAACGCCAAAATATTTTTTTTTTCAATTTTTTGAAAGAAAATTGTCGGTGGTAAAAATCAAAAACTTCATTTCTTTTAGATATTTGTAATTTGAAGCGTCGGTCGCCAGCGCAACATATTTTGCCCTATGTTGCCAAATTTATTATAAAGGCTGATTTATTACCTTCCGAACGATACCACACACGACTAATTTGATGAAAAAATGATTTTTCTTCGATTGATTTTCCACATGGATTTTGTTTTCGGAAAATTCGAAATCAAAAATTCTGAGGAAAATTCACATGAAATTCTTGCACAAAAAATTGTATGAAACTCATTTCTCCATAAAAAAAATTGGAAGCGTTGGGCAAAACAAGTGGCGCTAAGTACAAAAATTGAAAAAAAACGAAGTTTTTGATTTTTCCAACAATTTTGTTTCGAAAAATAAAAAAAAATATTTTTGGCGTTTTTGAGGCCAAGCAATATTTTTTGTGGAGTTACGGAATCGACTTGAGAAAACTTTTTTTTGTCGGAGCTGTCTTCCCAATGAGCAATTTCCGTACTGTACTTGTCAAGATATATACGAAAAGATTCACTGACATTCGAACACTTTTTCGACATAACAGCGTGAATATGGCGTCCATCCGACCCCGTAATGAGCTTATGACACCCCTTTCGTACAAATCAAAAGCTTATTTTTCAAAAATAAACCGACGACGATTTCGATACTTTTCGCAATTTCGACGATTTGAATTTGGTTTTACTTGATAGGAAGTTTTGAATTTTCGTTATCGCACTTTGGCCTTTCTAATAACTTACGCGATTACGAATCGCATCGCAGAAATATAATGGTGAAAAAGAGATGGCATCTCTTTTTCTAACTTGTATTTCTGCGAATCTCAATTTTACAAATACCGCCTTACGGTCGTTATTTTAGAGTGATTGTGACATAAAAGTGGTGAACTTACATTAATTACAACCCTTTCACAAAAATCGTGATCGTGTGGTATTGGTTCAAAATGAGCATGACCTCCACCAAAACCATGTCCCGCCCCCCCTTCTTCGTCCTGGCTGCTCAGCTTGGGTAGAGACCTGAAATAAAAAACAAAACATAAATTACTAAAGATTTCAACTTTGTGAGTTGAAATTAAATGTACGATAAAAATAAAATTCTCTTTAAATTCAGAGCAAAAACCATTTTCTCCAGTCTGCTGTTTTGATTTAAATTCAAAAATGTACTATTATCATTTCGAAGATGTAAACACATTCGTGCTCACATTTATCATCTTCCTACAAACCTTAGTATTGACTCAGCAGTCATGCAATTTATAGAAATATAACAATTTTACAACAAAACTGCATTAGCAAGTTCATAAATAAGAATTTCATGAATTCTTATGAAAAGAGTTTGAAAGCGTTTTTTTTTTTTTCGTTTTCTGCAAAGCATAAGAAATTTTGCGACGTTGCCGGAACCAGATGTTGAAAAAGATATAAACTAGAGGACTTTATTGATGCCCGACAGCGTCAGCTTTTATTTATTGAAGTTCTTTTTAAATCTGTGACTTTATTTAAATTAAAAATCAACGAAATGAGTTGTACTTCTTTTCATAAAGACTTGGTAAAATAGCAAAAATATCACTAGCGGCAACTCGGACACATTACTCAAAAGCTGATTATTTAGTTTGTTTGTTTAACTTAAAGAAAACATAAATAAAAGATAAAAAATTTTCCTGAGTAAGAACTAGTATACAGAATAGAAAAAATTAAACAAATCTTCGTAACAAGCTTATGAATTTGTTTTATTCATTGTTTTGTCTTATTCAGCGAACATCGTTATGGAGACAACGTCGCTTTAATTTGATTCTTGCCATTGATTTTGTTGTTGTAAGCATGAAAGAGGGATGAGTCTTACACACACAGGCGCTTCGAATGTGTGGACCGAGGGGCAGATAATGGGTGACGGGAATTACCGCCCGGAGAGGAATTAACGCCCGAAAAAATTGGAATTATCGAGGAATTATCGCCCGGAAGGACATTTTCTTATACAAATTGTGTATTTTCCTTGCGCGAGTTTATCCGCTTTAAAATTTTCCTTGTACAAATTTACGTGCCTTAAATTATTGTCACATTCCCCGGGTGATAATTCCAATTTTTTCGGGCGATAATTCCCCGGGCGTGAATTCTCCGGGCATTATTCATGTCACCTTTGATTTTTGCCATTGATTTTGTTATTGTAAGTATGAAAGAGGGATGAGTCTTACACACACAGGCGCTTCGAATGTGTTGACCGAGGGGCAGATAATTGTGTATTTTGAGTGCAAAAGGATTTTCTTGAAAGAAAATCATCAAATGATTTTCTTTATTTCCAATGATTTTCTATTGTTTTCTTTGATTTTCAAGAATTTTCTTTGTCAATTTTTGAGGACTCTCATGCATTTTTACACTATTTTTAGGGATTTTATTTTGATTTTCAAGGATTTTCTTTGATTTTCAAGGATTTCTTTTGATTTCCAAGGATTTTCCTGCAATTCGATGGTTTTTTTGAGGATTTCCTTTGATTTCCAAGGATTTTCTTGCAATTCAACGGGTTTTTTTGAGGATTTTCAATGAGTTTTGGAATTTTCTTAACAATTGATTTTCGTTTGGGTCGAAGGACAGATAAGCGTAGAAAATCCTTTGTCTACCTGTCTGGAAAGTCCCATTTAAAAAAGTGAAAATCCTCGTCCAAATCTTAGAAAATCTCATACCAAAGAGAAAATACTTCGTCAATGAATCTTGTGATTATCTACCCCTCGGTTTGAGTGTAAAAGGATATTCTACGTTTATCTGCCCCTCGGCGAGGACAAAAATCGTAGATAAATCGACTACTTTCTTAACAAAATTTGTTTTATTGAATTACAAAAATTCATCCACCAATTTGGTTATACTTTAGACGTGGTCTATACTGTAGAAAAAGAACGAAAAGTTTCAAGCACAACAAGCCTTAGATTTTACTAAAAGAAACGTATCGAAATCTTTGGTTAAATGTTGAAGGAGGAAGTGCACTAGAAAACGAACATCTCACCATTGCTTGATTTTGCTCGAGGGGTTTCGTAATATAAGTTATTAGGCTGTTAGTTAAACCAACCTCTCAGTAGCAAAGAACGGTAATAGCTCAGGTCGCTGAGATGGATAGTCCGCTCCCGGCCATCGGTTCAATAACCAGTAATTTCCTTATCTGAATTTAGAGTCCTAAAGGCGAGTATACATGCAGCAATTCTATCTCCTATCGTTCGTTCTTTTGTTGCCCATCGTATTCTCTTTCTTTTGAAAATGGCTAATTCCATCGGTAACCCTTATATTGTCGCTACCATGTCACCTGAGGAACGAATGTGTTGTGTCTCGTGTTATTACAAATCCAACTGAAAGAGTGAAAGAGATGAAATTCGTTACCCAGGTGACGATACCGATGGAATCAGCCAAATAAAACTCGCAAATGCATTCGAAGTACGCACATATTGGTACGAATGACGTGTGAAACAGAAAATAAAAAATATTGGGCCAATTTCATCGGTATGTTAAGTGGGAACGTTATTTTCATTCACTGTTAGTACACTATCCATAATAAATTGAGATAAAACACAGCGTTCCTTTTTAACAACACATTCTACCCTGCGTTACCATTACGATTTTGCTTGAGTTATAATTGTTTTATGCAGAGTGGTATATATATTGAGTGAATGAAACTACATTTGGTGTGCACTAAAATTCTATAGCATTTACATAATTTACAAAATAGAAATACTGATGGAATGGTCCATTTTGTTATTCAGGCGTCAATCGTATCAATTCGTATGAAACTCGGGAGCATTTCAGAACAATGAGAATACGATTAACAAAAGAAAGAACAATAGGAGTATCATCTTAGAACTGCTACTTGTGTACCCGCCTTAAGAAATGTGGCAACCCGATTCGTCAGCTTTTGGGGCTCAGCCATAAACGTTACAACGAACGCAAAGAGAAAATTGAAACGGTTTCGTATTAATTGTATTTTTTTCAAATAAATTATCCTTCGTATGGCTACAGCTCACTACTCACCATCAGCTTTTGTGGACATCTATTTTATCAAGAAAAAATGTGTTGCCCATTTCCATTCACATTAAAACGGATTCCTTTGTACATAAGCAGATTAGTCGAGACAATTAGGATTTGGGACAGACATTACGAACGAAATAAATTTATTTTGGGGTTGTACAAGCTTTCGAGAGAATTTATGTGAATTTATGCAAATCAGCTTTAACCAATAGCATACTGTACATCCAAAAATCAATTCCGAATCTGAATGTAAAAAGAAATACAAATGCATTTTACTTATATTGTACGTTTGATTGATTAAAATTGATACATTATATTCTTAAGTACGTAATATCAATTTTCCCTATAGCCTTTACAATGGGTTTAGGTCAAAAACGTAAGTGAAAGCGTTTAACAATGGAAGCACTACAAAAAGCGGAATATTTGTGTAAGCACATTGAGCAATTGAGCAAAAGTGATACACTTTCATTCATAAGGTTTCTTATCTATCTTAAATTTTTGAAAGTCACTTCTTTTGTATTTTTATTTATTGTATAGCAGGATATAGAAAACGGTACAGGAAGCGATTTCATATGTTGCCAGAGTAATGTCTTGTAATTTTCTGAACGAGCTCGATACTTATTGTATTAATAGCACTTAAGGTGAATTGTAAATTATATTAAATGTATAAAAAAGGGAGAGTCGAAGAGAGATGCTATATTACAGTAAATGAACAATTCGTACCAAACGTATGCGATATTTTGTAGTAAGCGAGAAGCCGAGAAGCCACATAAGAGGAAAAGAGATAGCCTGAAGACATATATTGGCGCATTTTGAGCAATTTTAGTCGGATATTAAGCGGCAAACAAAGCTTACACCAATGCTGCCGTAATTTGCATAAGAAACTTAGTGCAAAAGAGAGAAAAAAGATCCATGCAAAAGTTCATACAAAATTTTTTGTCTCTTTCACACTAAGTTTCTTATGCAAATTAGGGCAGAATGAGGACGAAGTGTATTTACAAAACACTCATACCAGGGCGGGCAATCGTGTATTTTCTTGTCTGCCAGAGAAAAGAAAATCCCTTAAGAATTTTAAAACGTTTTCCGAACGATTTTTGAAAATATTTCGGATTTTGACGCCTCATGATTTTGAAGCCATCGGATTCTTCGTGCGGATTTTAGCGCCTCTGGATTTTGTGCCTCCGTTGGACACCATTGGAAATTATCCAAAAAGGTATATTGAAAACTGATGCAATTTAACAACATTGAAAAAATTAAAAAAAAAATCTGACTCAATCTCACTCTATGAACCTTTCCGAAAAATTGGAAAATTTTGCAATTTTGAGTATTCTGATAAAAATTAGAAAGTATACAAAAACCTCTTAAAAGGTAAAGTGTGACGCAGTCCGTAAGTCCGCTTCCAAAATTAATTATATCGCTTGAGGTGACGCTATCGTTGATAATACGCAAAAATTTGTTTGAATGAAATCTTGTGTTCAAAGTTTTATTTTCTGATAAAATTATGTTAAAAAAAGTTGTGTCACAGATGCTGGACCCAACGACGAAATAATTTTCTGTACTTTTTTCTCAGAAAAATTTTAGAATCGTAGAAAAAATTTTCTCTGAAAACAAAATTTTCTGCAAAAAAAATTTTTCTCAAAAAATATTTCTTCAGAAAAAAAATTTCTCAAAAAAAAATTTTTTCTCCAAAAAATTCCTCCGAAAAAATTTTCTCAGAAAAAAATTTTCTACAAAAAAATTTTCTCTGAAAAAAATGTTTTGCGAAAAATTTTTTCGCACCAATCTCTATAACTTCCCGAAGAAACCAACTATCTAGCTATTCTACTTCAGAAGATAGCATTTTTGAGTATTCACAAAATCCAAGGTGGCGCCGCTTTGATCCGCTAAGATCCCAAAAAATTCTCATGATCAAAGTCTGTAACCGTGTCGAAGAAACGAACTCTCTAAGTATTCTCATTCCGGAGCTAACATTCGAAAAGCCAAAGAAGCATAATTTATTCCTAACGAAAATCCAAGATGGCGTCACTTTTGCAGATTTCTGACAATTCCAAAACATTCTCCCGATAAAAGTCTACAACTTTGTAGAAGGCAGCAGCTCTCTAAGTATTGTCATTCCGAAGCTAAAATTCGAAAACCAAAAAAAACTAATTTATTGCTTGGGAAAATTCTCTTAAGACCTTAAGATCCCAAAAAATTTTCCTCACCAAACTCTATAACTTTTCCGAAGAAACCAACTCTCTAGCTACTGCCGCTGCGAAGCTAAAATTCGAAAACTCCGAGTATTACCTGAAAAACGCTCAAAATTTACAACTTTTCCACATGCCACGACTTTTTTCATTTGGGTCCGAGATTGACGTTCCCTGAATTTTTCAGGAAGATTGGTGTGACTGGTTCACGAGATCGAAAATTATTAATAGATAGATAGAACAAAAAGAAACATAAAGTTGAAGAAATGTTCCTTTCGTAAGACTCATTTGGAAGCTCAATTTTCTTCACTTCGTAAATCTGTCAAGGAGGGCATTAAATCTTGTTTTGATGAATATGTTAGGGACTGCGAAGAAAAGATTAAGTGTCATACTAAATGTTTCTTTGTCTTCACAAAATCCTTAAGGAAAACTAACTCACTGCCTAATATTATGAAAAATGGGAACGAAGAAGCATCTCATAGGATATCTGTATGCAATTTATTTGCCAAATATTTTAACTCAGTATATAACCCCGTTCCTCCTTCCGTTGAGGAAGTTATTAGCGATTCTTTCTCTCTGCCAATTGGTTCATGCCGTGAAGGGACTGACATATCATTCACTCCGAAACAAGTGGAGATTGCGATGAAAGGATTTGACAAGAACAAAGTGGCAAGTCCCGATAGCGTTCCCATGATGTTCTTCATTCGCTTAGTTTTCCGCTAAGTACCCTTTTCAACATGTCATTGAATCAGAGAAAATTTCCTTCTGATTGGAAAACTAGTTTTGTTTCACCTATATTTAAAGAAGGAGATAAAAACAAAGTGATGAACTATAGACCGGTCAGTATTCTGTGTGCGGTATCGAAAATTTTTGAAAGATTGATTTTTAACCAGGTTTTTGAAGAAGTAAAATCCTACATTCACCACTCCCAACATGGATTTTTTAGGAAACGTTCAACGCAATCAAACCCCATCGAGTATGTCTCGATGGTTGCTGATGCTATGGTCGCCGGGGGTCAAGTTGATACTATCTACACTGATTTCTCGAAAGCATTTGACAGAGTCGACCATGATATACTTTTAAAAAAAATTAAAGCGTTTGGTTTGTCTACTTATTTGCGCAATCGGTCACAGTTTGTGGTAATTGGGGGCTCCAAGTCAGATAGAACTGTACCATCATCTGGAGTTCCACAGGGATCGATTTTGGGACCTCTTCTTTTCATTATCTTTATAAACGACTTACTAGAATCCCTGTCCTCTTGTTCCGGTTTTGCAGACGACCTCAAATTATATAAGTCAATTAGTAATACATATGACTGCAATCTGTTACAAGATGACCTTGTTAAAGTTGTAGAGTAAAGGTCACTTAATGCAGACAAATGTGCAGTTATGTCAAGTTCACATAGTCAAAACAAAACAATTTTCCCATACTCTATTTCAGGCGATGTTCTCAAGAGAGTTTCCGTGAAAAAGGACCTGGGAATAATAATTGATGATAAATTATCTTTCAGTGAACATATATACGATATCACACGTAAATCATACAGAACACTAGGGTTTATATTTCCCTGTGGAAAGTACTTTTTGTGTCAATCCAGTATGCGATTACTTAACTATTCACTGGTTAGAAATCGTCTGGAGTACTGTTCAGCTGTTTGGAACCTGTCATGTGATAACGCGAAAGATCAAATTGAGAGAGTTCAGAAGAAATTCTCTAGAATGTTTTACTTCAAATTTAGTATTGCAAATCCTCGGCCAAGCTATCATCTACGGTTGAAATATTTAAAAATGCACTCTCTTGAAACACGAAGGTTGGAAAATGATGAGATGATGCTTTATAAATTGATCCACAACCATGTAGACTCATTAGTCTGTCAAAAAATTAAATATCATAAGGCTTCTAGGCTGACGAGAAACAACCGTATTTTCTACTTGCCAAAGATGGTCACCCATTATCAGCAGAACTCACCGGTACATCGATTACATAAGAATCACGATGAATATTTTGAAAATTTAAACATTACTGGTACACACAAATTATCAACATTTAGAAAAATGGTAAAAACAGAGTTCGACTGGTAATGTTTTCAATTACTTATTGGATTGGAAATTTGAAAATCTTGTTAAAGGATTTGTATTTGGATTCTTTGTTAATTTAATTTTTTAGTTATAATTATTTATATTTGTTATACTCAATTCATATTGTCAGTCATATGGGACTGGTTTGTTATTGGGCTTCGGCCTGTTAACTGGTCGTTAAACGAAAAAAAAAATAAAACATAGGTAGAAATCGACACGTCAGAAAAAAAGTTTTCATAATGATGAGAATAGTAGAAAAATCGAATCCCATACAAAAATGTCATTTTCAATCCTCGATATCTCAGCCAATTTCCCAATTTTGATGAGTCTGGACTCTTTGGAAAGCTGTTCTTGTTAAAAAAATTTGGAGTGGGAGGGGGGCGAGAGGAAAAAACTCAAAAGTTTGTGTATAGATGGCAACTTGTCCCAAAGGTTTTTGTTTACCGTTTTTTGAGTTTACATCTTTTTTGGGCTGTGGGAACTGCGACACGCCCTCCGCTACTGCTACGGGCATGATCCAGTTCAGGTGGATTATAATTGTCATGTTCAGGTCAAATAATACCTAACTGTTGCGAGCCTTAGAACAATGGTCAACAAAGCAGAGCTGTGACGCATCTCCGGTATTCTAGTTGCGAAGTAAGACTTTGGCGTTCCTAATATTATGAATAGGCTGGAATCTATGAATGAGACGAGAACGGCCATTTCGTAATCGACCAAAACCAGAAAATTAAAACCGAGAAAGTGTTTCAACTACTCAGCTACGATATTTCTCTCATTTTCATGTATCGTGTCAGAAGTTTGTCCATGACGTCGAGAACGTAATTTCTTTGCAATTTGATGAAACGATTTCCAGTACAAATGCCGTTCAAAATTAACTCGAGATGAATAACTATTCTATTTTAAAAACACAGGCGAAGAGAGAAATTAACCCGGACAAAAATCAAATCGGTGAGCCAATTACTATTTTACCTAATTTGAAAGAAATTTCAATGAAATATATTTTCAGTTTAAGACAAAATTGTTTGCTTCAATTAAAATCAATTTGAAAAGTTTTGCTTCTATCCAGACAATAAGCACTTTATTTAGCTCTAAGCAATTATGCGATACCAATTACCTAATACCAAAAGCTGCTAAGTCTCTTTGAATTTATTTTCTGATTTAATCTTTATTAAACTAAACAATGCACAAATATATGTGTATATGGGCCATTCCACGAAAACTCCGTTCCCACGCTCGAAAGGCTCAGTTGTTACGAAAAAATATTCATAGAAAATGGTGCATCAGACGTATTGATCCCTTAACTAGAGATTAGTAACTTTTCTATTGCTTTCATTTTGTAACTACTGAGAATTTCAAGCGTGGGAACGAAGCGGACCGTGGAATTGCCCATATGATCATCAAATCAATGGGATCGGAAACGCTGTGTTCACCTTAAAGAAAAAAAGGAAACTCCAGTTCCATCGAATTAAAATAACGCTAACACCATACGCTAAATCTTGTGAAATGTTAAGTCGAATAGATTATGGCCAACCCGTGATTTTGTGAAAAGTCTTGTGAAATATGTTCTACCCGTAACCTTGTGAAAAATTCTAAAACTTGGGAATTCAATGTCTGCCCGTAATCTTGTGAAAAATTCTAAAACATGGGAATTTTATGTCCACCCGTCATCTTGAGAAAAATGCTAAAACTTGTGAACTCTACGTCTACCCATAATCTTGTGAAAAATCCTAAAACTAAAAGATTTAACTAAAACTAAAGTTTTAGCGTTTTTCACAAGATTACGGGCAGACGTAGAATTCACTAGTTTTAGCCTTTTTCCCAATTTTACGGGTAGACGTAGAGTTCACAAGATTTAGCATTTTTCACAACATTACGGGTAGAACATATTTCACAAGATTTTACTTTCTACAAGATCACGGGTTGGCCATAATCTATTCCACTTAACATTTCACAAAATTTTAGCGTATGGTGTTAGCGTTATTTTACATCGTTAGCGGCAAGAGCAAAAGTTGGCAGGAAGGACAAATCTTGTGAAAAAATCATGGGCTACCTTAACCTTCATCAAAAATCTTTTAAAGTGTTCCTTTTTTATCAAATATTTCTCTCTCTCTTTTTCTTCGTGAAATTCTCGTAAACAAAAGGAAAATCGCTGGGAAATTGATTAACAATCATTTGAAAGTTTTTCGTTTTCAAAATTCTGGTACAGAGTCGTATCTTCCTCGCTAAAACCTGTTAGAAAAGTCTCTTTGTTTTTTTTTGAACACCCGCCCGATTTTAACTTTAAATATTTCTTCAGCAAAAGAAATATACAAAGTTGAAATCGTGCGGGTGTAGCAAATAACTTTTGAAAAATTCTAATTATTTGCTCATTTCATTTTTTGATGCGTAAAGATATCAATACAAACATTTGCATCAAAGACGATTCACTAACAAGGAAACACATTTTTCTCTTAGCAAACACGACAGCAATATTTTTCAACGAAAATGTAATTATTATACAGACAAGCAAATATTTGCCGCATGTAAAGCCTGCGCAAGTAATCATATCTGCGGAGAAATTTTGTTTACTTCGAGGGGGAGGCTTGCAACCCGAGCCGAAGATGAGATGGTAAAACGATTTTGAATAGGTGTGTGTGACAGAGGGAATTATTAAAATATAGCAAAAATCGGAAAAAGGTTTTAAATATCATTGTAGAATACAATTTTCATATATGTTTTCAATACTTAGTAAGTATTGAAAACAGATATGAAAATTGTATTACTTACTAAGCCGTTTATTCCTGAGCATTGCAGCTTTGTTTTACTACGAGAATAAAATGAATATGAGAATGAAATAGGCGGTCCAATCTACACTTGACACAATGCACCAAATTATCTCGAACCACCCTTCGCAAACACCATATATTTCTACACTGTTGCTGAAAAATTTGATTCATCCACAAATTTTATAGAAAACCCGTCTCAGCAGTTTTAAACGAATAAACACAACCTTTATTACCCAACTCGGTTCACAAACTACTACTCGCACTTATCTAACCGGTGTAACTTATCTTCAATACTTGTGCTGCGCTGAGAAATAGCGAATCCCTTTAGAACCACTTGTATGTACTGTACACTCAATATAACAAAATTACATAAACTTTATATGCTATTATATAAGAGAAGTGTTCGGAACTCAGTAGAAATTATATTAATGAAACTTGCTTATAATAGCGCGCATCTAGACTACACAACCGAATCATAAATTCTACCAGATACGTGTGAGTGAGTAGTATTTTATGCTATAAACTTCAGTGGAGTATTTAATACCTTGCAAAGAGATCTACGAATCCGTGAAAGAATAACTTGAATGAAGTGGTTTGCTGAAGATTCATAAAATTTTTCTGGAAAATTAACAATTAAATGTTTTGAAATACTAAAACTTCACTTTTTTCAGACTTTCCAAAGTGTATTTTTATTTACTCATGAAAAAAAAATCATTTAAATGTAAGGGTAGAAAAGAGCTCAATTTATTTTATATTGTAGTGTAGCTTCACTGCGGAAAATGACAATGATCCGATGAAATTTCGTATTTATGAAAACAAAAGCGCACGACAAATACATTTAATACATACACTCCCCTCATTGAAAAACATACTATAAATTCATTAATTATTGATGTTCCACTAAAACATCAATATCAAGGGCGGCAGCTAGGCTAACGTGATAGTTTCACGTCAAATTAATTTTTTATATTGAAGTTTTCCTGCATTTTACTTCTGCAAATTTCGCACATTCATAAATGTAGTGATTATTTTAATATATAAATATAACATATAAATATAATAATTTATATATTATATATAATATAATATAAATATATGAAAATTAATGAGACTTTACAGAGGACTCCGTATAATTGAGTGTTTAAATCGACTGCTTTACGCATTCAAATGTCTTAATGCAATGTTTTTTTTGTTTTTGTTTTCTGTCGGAGCTGAATTTATTTTAAAAAAATGTCTGATAATAACTGAATTTTATATCGCCAGTTCAAACGCTGGGGGTATATAATATAATATATATATAATATAATATAATATAAATATATGAAAATAATGAGACTTTACAGAGGACTCCGTATAATTGAGTGTTTAAATCGACTGCTTTACGCATTCAAATGTCTTAATGCAATGTTTTTTTTTTGTTTTCTGTCGGAGCTGAATTTATTTTAAAAAAATGTCTGATAATAACTGAATTTTATATCGCCAGTTCAAACGCTGGGGGTTACTTGAAGAAGTAACCACGGCATTTACTTTAGTCATATTGACATCATGCCGGAGCTTGAGTCACTCCCCACGCTCCAAAAAAAAACGTTCACAAACTCAAAAAACTCCATACAAAAACCTTTGGGACAAGGAGCCATGTATAGGCGAACTTTTGAGTTTTTTCCCCACGCCCGCCCCCACGCCCATAAATGACACTACTTAGAGAGATGGTTTCTTCTAGAAAGTTATAGAGTTTCATCAGGAGAATTTTTTTGGGATCATAAGAAAATAGCTGCCAGCTGTCATAGCGGCGCCATCTTGGATTTTCGTTTATGCTTTTTCGGTTTTCGAATTTTAGCTCCGTAATGACACTACTTAGAGAGACGGTTTCCTCTAGAAAGTTATAGAGTTTCATCAGGAGAATTTTTTGGAATCATAAGAAAATGGCTGCCAGCTGTCATAGCGGCGTCATCTTGGATTTTCGTTTATGCTTTTACGGTTTTTGGATTTTAGCTCCGAAATTACACTACTTAGAGAGGTGGTTTCTTCTAGAAAGTTATAGAGTTTCATCAGGAGAATTTTTTTGTATCTTAAGAAAATGGCTGCCAACTGTCAAAGTGACACCATCTTGGATTTTTTGCTAAATTCTGAATAAGATTACCTAGATAGTTGGTTTCTTCAGGAAAGTTATATAAATCAGAGTGTAGAAAAAAATTTTTGGAGAAAATTTTTTTCGGAGAAAAATTTTTTTGGAGAAATTTTTTTTTTGAGAAAATTTTTTTCGAAGACAATTTTTTTAACACAACGTAATTTTGTTTTAAAAAAGGCGCTGTCTGTAATTTTTCAGGAAATTAAAACTTTGAACACAAGGTTCTTTTCAAACAAACATCTGCGTATTATCAGCGATAGCGTCACCTCAATCGATATCATTAATTTTGGAAGCAGACTCACGGACTGCGTCACACTCTACCTTATAAGAGGTTTTTGTTGTGATTATAAACACCGGAAATTTCGCGCTTACCTATTTTGTACTAAAACTTATTTATTTTGACTTGAACTCTCATAGAACTGTTCACTTTGACTGGCTTGTTATTGGGCTTCGGCCTGTTAGTACAGTCATCAAACAAATAAAATAAAAGTAAAGATGTAACGTGCAATTCTCATTACCTAGACAATTTATCTAACATCTAGTGTGTTAATCTAGGTTCATACGTAACTTGTATCATAAACTACTATTTTTTGTCTCTTTTTTGCAGGCGAGGTATGCAACTACACGCTCCAAAATGACACCTACAAGCTACACGCAAAAAAGAATGGATTTTTAACGCAATCCAACAGTATTTTATTCTGTCGAACAGTATTTTATACAATACGTTGGAATGTATGCCGTTAACGCGTTGTCACCACATATTCCATTCGCTTGCATTAAGTGCTACCATCCTGTAAAAAAAGACTAACGTGCTGGATATACCATGGCATTGCATAAAATACGGTTCGATAGAATAAACAACTGTTGGATTGTGTAAAAATACCATTTTGTTGATTAGTTAATTTCCCCTGTTTTTTACGTGAGTTTTCTTGTCTGTAGATTATTTTCACGTCCAACGTATACCAGCTTACAGCCTACTTCATCGACGATGACCTTAGTATTCACCATTTTGGCTCATGCATGAAAATATGCCACGGATCAAAACAAAAATTTGCAAGTAAGTACGTAATATACTACTGTTTACGAAGTAACACCCGAGAAGACAAAAGAACGGAAAATTCTCTAATATGAGCTTTCTCCATTATGAACATTACTCCGTTGAAAGTTCACTGTATGAGTGTTTACACTCGCAAACACCCACAATCACTTTTTTTACTTGAACTGTTTGGATGACAACAAACATAATTTATGATTGATTTTATTATATCTTGTATACACTGCACAGTCAACTATCCCATGTCATCCACCAACCAAATAATAATTTTCCGACGCAACAAGTTTCTTGTTCTTTCAATTGCAATGTCAGATATAGCAGCAACTGACACCAAAAATTGGTATATGATAGTGAATCGTATTGAATCAGCTTTTTCGAAATGGATTCATAAAAACAATATTTCTGGCTTTGCTATTTAATGACGCATTTATTAGGGAGAATTTTTTTTTATGTCAAGTCGAACGTTTGCGTGTTAAAGCTGAAAGTATAGAAAAGCTGTTACGTTGGTATTCTGAGAAGTTGAGTGGTTTTTACCCAACTAACTCTGGAAGCCGTCATGTCGGCTTGATACCAGTCCTTTGTAATCAATGTACGCCCTAAACTTTTACATTATTTCTTCTCGTATAAGTACCGCACTTCACTCTGTGAATAGATTCTTTAAAAAAAAAAGAAACAGAATATTTTGATTTCGGAAGCAATATTTTCATCTTTTTAGAGCTACAAGTGTATCTCGTTATGTAACATTGTATTAGTTTTCTTATTTTTCTCAAGAAAATGCAAAACGATTCAGAGAACAGACATAATAAGTGTGTTAATATGGAACCATAATCATCAAAAAAGCAGTCAAAAACATAAAAAAAATCTAAAATATACAACAAAGTATAAATATAGATAGATTATGCTAAGAACGAAATAGAAGTGAAATATTTCACAAGTTAAATGCCAAAAATACATTTTCAGGTTCAGACAAACTTAACAAGTTGTTGAACGTTGTAGATATTTTTGTAATCTACGCAATGACGAAAAAGAAGTGAAAAATGTTGTTTTATGTTTTTTTCTCATTTTTGGTGCATTTGTGTAACAACTTTACTTCCACTAATGAAGCAGTTATGTGTACAACACCAGTACATCACTACCAGTACATCGATACATGATAAATTTGTACTCGTGATGTATTAATGATGTTGTACTGATGATGTATTTTTGTTGTACATTTGGTGGTAGAATTTTTTACATCACACACGCAAATCATAATACATCATGAACACATCAAATAAACGGCACCAAAACAACAACAATATATCAAAAATACATGAAAACTACATCAAAAATTATTCGTGAATACATCGAATATATGTACATCAAAGTTTTCATTTTGACAATTATCATTTTGGTCATGATTTTAAGAGTGTATGACAGAATAATAAAGGGAAAATTTTGATGTACATTGGATGTATTCTCGATGTGTTTTTGATATATTTGTGATGTTTTTTTGATGTAGCAGTGTTGTAAAGGTTGTATTAGTGATGTGCTGGTGTTGTTTTGGTGTCGTATGCATTCACATCACTTGTACAATACTAATACATCAGCAGTACAACACCAGTATATCGATACGTGATGAATTTGAACTCGTGATGTATTTGTGATGTACTGGTGATGTATTAGTGTTTTAAAGTGATGTGTATATGGTGGTAAAATTTTTTACATCACACATCATTAATACACCAAATATACGACTTCAAAACAACAACATATCACTAATACAACCTTCACAACACTCATACATCAAAAATACATCGATAATACATGAAATAAGCTTGGCTACCTTGGTAGTCGATATTTGAATTTTTGATTTGACAAGTTTTTTAAGGCTGAAGCTACCAGTTTGCACCCCATTAGACAGTCCTAACTATAGTATAATATTGGCACGCTCATATAAGTAGGCAACGTGCTTACTGGAGTATACTATTGGCACGCTCGTGTCGTGTTATTTGCCCTATTTCCTATTTGGACTGGCAAATGTGACGCGAAGGTAGGACTAAAAGCATATTAGAAAATTTTAGTGTGGACTAGCTAATGACACGCGCGTAAAATCCAATGCAGACCGGTGTGTGTGTGTGCCAATAGCACACTTTAATGAGGATTTACAATTGGCCCTCGCTCTGTTATTTAATGTTCTAATTACAAGGGTTACAATGTTCCACCGACAAAGGATTTTCAAGAAAATTTCTCTGAAGACTTTCAAGGACTTTTTACTTATTTTGATGGATTTACATAACTTTTAAAGGACTTCTCTTTTTGAAGAATTTCTATATTTAATTTACGAAGCAGCAACTTTGTTACAAAAGGATTTTTTCTGATTTCTGAGGGACTTTTTATGCGACCGTCAGCTAATAAATTATTGTCAATGAAACACAGCCCGATTAAAAATTCAGAGTAAGCAGTTACTCAACGATTTCCTTCTGCATTTCAACGAAATAACGAGCTGAATGAATGAATGTGAGTAAGCATAACGACGAAGTATGGTTTAATTTTAGAATAATTCTAAAAATATTTCTAATCTTACACGAAATCATTGTATTGTGGAACAAGTAGTAAATAGACGTGATAAAAGTGGTTTATATATTGAGAAATAAGGCAAAAACCGATACACATATCCTAATCACCCATTTAAGTGATCTAGTTAAAAGATAGATCATTATTGTAAAACGGATTAACCCATTCGACGTTTAGTGTTAATGGACTTTCACGGAATCGTTTAAGCAGCTGTCTTGTAAATCGGGGAAAACAAATGGAACACGGTATTGACAAAATACTAATAGAAATCAAATTACTGATCCAGCTATAAATCACGCTTTCTATAGTTGTTAAAGCTCATTCGCAACATTGTATACCTATACCAACGCAACTGTAAGAATCAAACACTTTATACATTTTTGGTGTCCAAGTGTATGACGTCTATTCCAGCTTTTATGTTTCTCTTTCGTCATTTTCTGTAAGCTATTATACATCTATGAACTATGCCGCATTCGTTGATGGTGCAGATTGACGAACAATGGACTTAACTAAAATATAACGCAATAATAAAACCTATTTACAATCAAATCTACTGCCTAATGATGGTTAACCACATGAACTATTATTATCGTAGTGAGAGGCAATTGATTTCATATTCCCATTTCATGTTTATTTCATGCCTGCTATGAGAAAGAAAAATATTTTCTCTAAACATTATTTACTCCAATTTCCAATAATTATGTCCGCATCATGTGTAGTAACGTATTTTTCATGTTTTATTCAGTTTAGTGAATGTGTTTAAAACAAATAATAATAATTGAACTTATTACTTATCAAGTCGTTAAATCTTTTTGCAAGCGCTGTGTAATTTTTCCAATTATATTTTCCTGAATTCTCAAAATTTATTTGTTTTTAATTACAAATTACAATGAGGGAATTTGAAGTAGAAAAATTTTATTTAAATTTCGCTTTTTCAGCTGGAAAATTATTCATTGAACTATTGTTTTTAAATTCCTTCAGTGTTGTCTCCGTTTAGGACATATTTCATCATAGAAACAATATGTGAAACGTACGCTTTCGTCATAAGCGCCCTCCCCCTAAGGATGTACGTACTTTGTGGATGGCCTCTCAGGATACCAATTGATATTCACAGTTGGTGTGTTTTCATGTCTAGAAAGATATTTTTCAAAATAAAAAGTAGAAGGATGTTAGGAAGTTAAAGAAGTCACAAAAAAATTTTCGCTGCGGTTTGCCTACGTAGATATTCCGAAAATTTCAGTTAAAACATATGCAGTATCAGAATAGATGTGGCAAACAGAATAGATGTTGCAAAAAGATCCGATCGTATCTAAGTAAATATTGCCTTTGCACTTAAGTAAGTACAATTACGTTCTCAGTAAATTGGACTGGAAATTGTCCAAAGGGCAATATAGAAAAACCCATACGAAGCAACGGCGCCAAAAATCTCTCCAAACCCTTAAAATAAGCACAGAATTCAGAAAATACCTAGAGCACTTAGGAGAGACCTCTGACCCATACTTCCATGGACGAAAAAGTTCTCCTCTTTTTTCTCTACAACACTGTACAAAAAACCTAATCATTAAAGGAATATTCACGAAAAGCCATCAAATATCGGAGATCGCGTAGCGTGAGTTTACTAAGAACAGAATAGCCCGAATCACTTAACATATTTTCACTAATTTAATTTTTGTGATATACTGATATCCACATCTTTCATACAAAACCTTAAAAAGCGATTTCTTTTCTAATTTCGCAGAGTCAGTCTTTTAACTTTTTCGTTTCATAAACACTTCAAAACGCATAATGGGTGTTTGCTCACTTAATCTTTAACTGAATAATCAATTTTAACGACAGAAAACATTTTCTAAAAGTCAGAAATTGATACAAAAAGTTTTGAGCTGATGATTGAAAATGAAAATGGCCGCCATCTTTGTTGGCTTTTGACGTTTACAAATATCTGCAAATGTATCAACTCAAAAATTTTTTATCCATTTCGGACTAGTAGAAATTGTTTTCTGTCATTTAAATTTATCATTCGGTTAAAGATTAAGTGAGCAAACACATTGGATGAAAAAATTATGCGTTTTGAAGTGTTTATTAAGCGGAAAAGTTAAAATACTGACTTTTGCAATGAAATTGAATTGACATTTCTAGCAAATCTAAATGTTTTCGTCATAAGTGTTTCCGCAATTTTGTTTGGGAATAGGTTAAGTATGTAATGACTACATAAGCATTCGTTTTCATTTAAGACTTTAAGAGAAAAACGTTACAGAAAACTGCGACTTTTTCCATACAAATTTTCATTAGTTGAAAAGATTCCGAGATATGGCTCTTTTGTAAGCAGTGTGCACTCTTAAATCCAAAAGGGGAAAAAACATGACCGCCGGCTCGATTTCTTCATATAAAGCTGCTTGCCGTAATTTGCATAAGAAACTTAAGAGAGAATTTCATATATTTTCTCTATCAAAATGACGTCACTAAGTTTCTTATGCAAATTACGGCAGAGCTGTGTTACCGTTTCTCCTTTTGGATTTGGCTTATAGTAAGTATCTTTAGTCGATTTTTTCAGAGTTATTTTTCATGAGACAATCAGAGAATTTTTCTCGAACGTCTAATTACTAATAAGATTGGTCTCGTGTTAGGTAGGAAAAATCAATTGGAATTATTTAACCCCAAAAATGGGTCGGATCCTTTCTTACGCATTTTCCATAGTGTGCTTTCATGGAAGGTAGTGATAATCAGACATAGCGTCACTAGGACAGTCATCACTCTTTTAAAAAAATGCAATGACTATCGCTGGCGCTAATTTAAAAAAGAAAGTGATTCGCTGTCGCGATTTTTTGAAATTGAATGTTTATTAGTTGTTGATAGTAAGGGGTACGTACGGGGTAAGTAAGATAGTAAGATAGTAAGGGGTAAGTACGTACACAAAAAATGACTATGTTTAGTAGCCCCCTAGAAGAAAGATGAAATGTACGAAGTGTACGAAGTGTACCCTTTCGTCATAGCCTCCTCTAAGGATGTACGTACTTTATGGATGGCCCATAACTTTAAATCGGATAGCGAAGAAAAATGTAAAATTTTATCGTTAAAATGTTTTGCTTTTGACATAATTGTTTGCTCAAAAAGTTCATCTGACAGCAACACTTAATCTTTCACACTTAAAATGTGTTTTATGTCAAGAACAATATTATTGGAAAAGATTTTAAATAATATTTCCTCTCCATTGATTTTGGAATGAAATTATTATATTTTGGGCTCTTAATAGCTGCAGTTCTAGCACGTTGAGCCAATTTATCAGTTGAAAAGAAGTAAAAGAAGGAAAATTAAAAATGGATGTAGCGAAATTAGTCTTTTTTGATAAAGTGCATGCGCCTTTTTAAAGCGAAAAGCAACAGCGAGATTGCGTTCGCTATTTTCAACGACGGTGATAAAAATTTTGCTTGCACATATCGTAAGACGCAGTCAGAGGACAATACATTGCGATGTAGACTCTGTTGCATATAGTCAACAAATAAAAAACCACACCATTTTCGTAAAAAAACTTGATAAGATCTTGAATTACCTTTGGAGGCATGACTTTCAAGAGTTAGAGTAAGAAATCGTTGGAGCTGCTTCCATTAGAGGGCGACTGTGAACATTTCAGTTACAATTCACTAGTCCCGGAAATACCTCTAACTGAGATAAATAGATATGATAACAAATCGTCCTTCATGTCCATCAACATAGTAAGTAACCTGATGATTGGCACGATATGCCGAAATGTTGATCTCTTCTAATAATCTCCATAACACAACTGTTCTAGATGTGTTAATGTCTGAGCGTCATGACAATGACAAAATAATTCATAACATTATCAAGTAACAAAATGGTTTTACGATCATAAAATGTCATACAATTTGGAAATAACTCGTAGCTCTAAAATGTTATCAAACCCACCAACGACGGTGCTGAAGGAAGAGGCGAGATGCGGTGAATTTATAAAAGAAAAGTTACGAAACTTTTAAAATTACGTTTAATTAAAATAAGTACGAACACAACAAACAGAGATCCACACCAACAACAACAACAAAATGAGAGTTTTAGTGCAACATTAAACAAAATCAAGTAGCACGTACAGGTCCTGGATATAAATGAAAAATCGTCCGAGATAATTACTTTTCACTTTATTATTAGCTATCAAGCACACGAAAAAATAATAAAACGAATTAATCAACTTAATTAGCCAAATTTTCGATATCTACTTATTTCTTCCTTAATGTCCATATACGAAGCCTAATAATGATACTTCCTTCGATTTTTAGAGTTGTTTCAACGCTATTACGAATAACGAAAGTAACAATAAAAATATTTCAATTGTCTTAACCGAAATCGACGGCCCTACTTCGCATCAAACCCGTTTATTTATTTTGTGATTATGGAAAGTACTTCCGTTTGTAATTTTAACAAATCGGATACAAACATGCTAAGACAAATGTTTAATTGCGTTAATAAAGCTGAAGACATTCATGGAATACTTTTGTCCATAGTAAATAAGCTGACGATAGGAACATTCGTAACTATGACCAACTGGAAAGGTCAACCGAATAAAAACTAATTCAACTTCAATTTTTAGTGCTCGTTGGCGTCGTTGGCGGTGTAAAGGCTGCAGCTTATATTGAAAAATGGCGACGATACTCAATACTTCAGTTCAGCCAAAGATTGAGCATTTCACGGTACAGTTCTAAAGTTTACTTATCATTAGGCCACTAGGCAGGAAAGACATACAGCAAATTATAAAGGCTGTCCTGTCTATCAAAAAAGAATTAATAGTCAAAATCAACCAGCAAAATCGGCAGTAAATCGTCTTCGCGGTGCGCAACCTGAATCTTCTACGGCACTAAACTCCTCCAGTTCGGGATTATCATATGCGCAAGTGACAAAAAATATAAAGAAAACTACAGATGCCAAAAAAACGCCTCAAGTGAACGAGCAGTCATTCAGTAACATTTTAATCTTGCTCATAGAAATGAAAGCCGACACTAACAACAATATCGGGCTTTTAACAAAACGTTTGGAAAAATTGGAAGCACAACAACCAAATTTAACATAAGCAAGGGACCCGTACGCATCAGAGTAGATGTGGCAAACAGAAAAGATGTTACAAAAAGACTCGAATGTATCTAAGTAAATATTGTATTAACTCCTTAGCATAAAACCATTATGTCCACATTACATTGGACTGGAAATTGCCGAAAGGGCAATGTTGAAAAAACCGTACGAAGCAACGGCGCTAAAAACCTCTCCAAACCCTTAAAATAAGCCCAAATTTAGAAACGACCTAGAGCACAGAGAATATTCACGAAAATCCACCAAAGCCACCAAATATCATGTAGGATCGCGTAGCGTGAGTTTGGCCCACACTAAGGACACTACAGCCCGAATCAATCAACACATTTGCATTAATTTAATTTTCGTGATTTTCTGATGTCCACCTCTTTCATTCAAAAGCTTGAACCACTTTTTTGACCACTTTTTCGACCGTTACTTTGAAAGTTTTCGACCGATTTTGCCTAAGTTTAAACCCGTAATCATTTTGCTGATTATCTTTCGGGAAAAAAAAAGTTTTTGAAAATCGGATAAGATTTACCCGATTTATGTAGAAAAACCACGTTGGGCCCTAGTAGGGGCTCAGTTTTAGGACCCTGGCTGAGTCCAAAAACTCAAAATTAAATAAAGTTTCTTCCATAAATTGTCAGGCATGCCCAGACTTTTCAAACAAAAAATTTATCAAAATCGGAAAAGATTTACTCGAGTTACACTCACGGAAAAGTGAAAACCGACACATTTTTGCTTTTGTGTTTTACTTGGGTTTGTGAATTTTTACATGTATTTTTATATGGAGAAATCAGTAAAGTCAGTTAACCACAAAACACAAAAATGTGTCGGTTTTCACATTTCCGTGAGTGTATGTTAGGGAAAAAAGGTTTTTGACGTCATAAGCGTACACTTTAAAAAACAGTATGGGGCTAGAGGCTAATAACCCCGGCCAAAGGTAACAGACTCCTAAATGCAATTAAAATAGAATGCTGTAAGTTTCTTTCTGTCCGAAAACCAACATACTGCCTACTAACCCTGAAAAAGTACCAGAGACAGATTTCTTCATCTCGAAAGGAATATCTGCAAACAATATGGAAGCAATTTACATAGTGGACATGACATCATACCATACTCCTATTCTACTAACTCTAAATGAATCAGCCATACTTAAAAAGAAGAAACGGAATCTTACGAACCAGTACACAGACTGGAAGCTCTTCTGGGAAATTGTGGGAAAGTCAATTGACCTTAAAGTTAATTTGAAAACGAAAGAAGAAATTGATCTAATTACGAAAAAATTTATCAGCCAGCTAAAAACTGCTGCAAGAAAAGCAACTCCTGAATCAAAAGAAAAAGTTATGAAAAGTTATTCCTCCCATCAAGAATACCAATGGTACCTGGTTAAGAGAGGAGAGTGAAAAAACGGAATATTTTGCAAAGCCAAAGTTTTTCAACCTAATGATGATATACAGTCCAATGTGGATACAACACCAGTCTATAATTCGGATGAAAAAGGAAGTGTTCTAGCACCTCTATTATACACACTGTACACGGCTGACATTCCAGTTACAAAAAAGTCGTTTCTTGGAACCTTTGCTGATGACATGTCAGCGATTATGGCAAACGATAAACTGCAATCTGTTGCAAATGAAAAATGAGGCAAAAGTCGGTCATGTCACTTACTTATACACAACGCAACGTCACTCAAATGAAAGTCTCCGCATTTACCTGAACGGAATTCCCTTTCCAGAAGAATCAGCAAAATATCTTTGGACAACAAATTAAACTGGAAACATCATGTTAAACAAAAAGCACAACAAATTAAACACAAAACGAGACAAATGGGTTGGTCGGATATAACTCCAAATTGAATCTGTATTGCAAAAGACTAATCCATCAATCGATTTTCGCACCAATATCGACGTATGGCTCAGCGCTTTAGGGCTGTGCTATTGACTTTTCACGAAAATTATACAAACGAGCCAAAACAATTCCCTTCGAATGATCACAAATGTGACAAACAATGAATTACACAAAGATCTTGAAATACATTAGGCTGCTGACGTAATTCGAGAAAACGCTATTAAACTTCATAGCCATTTCAACGTAGAAGCCATCATATTACCATCAATGAAGTAAGGAGGCTGAAAAGAACTAAACCGCCAAACTAACCTAGTTAAGGCTAAGATTCCGTCGTTTTGCGCCCCGGTCACTGGATCGTAGACCCCGAACACGTCTTGCTAAGTCTTCTATCCAACGATAGAAAGGAGCTTGGTACAAATCAACAGTAGTAATAAATTATTCATCAATTAAGATTGTACTATTCATACCAATAAAGGTGTTTTCCATAAAAAAGATTAGGGCACTTACTTGCAAATGCATTATTTGGATTAAGAAAATCAAATGTAATCGTTAGGGCTCCCGTCAAAAATCTCGAAAATTAAAATCCCGAAAATCCAAAATCCCAAATAACAAAATTCCCGAATGTACAAAAATCCCGAATAACCGTAATACCGAATGATAACAAAAATTGTGAAATATTAAAACTCCTGATTGATACGAGTGAATTTGAGTTTGGGGGACTCTGCCCCCTCACCCCCACGCCTGCGGCTGGCTTTTTTTACGCCTTGCAGGCGGCCTACCGTCCTTGACTCCTCACAGCGGGGGCTGCCGCCCCTCGACCCCCCTTTTTTTTGTCTTTTTAATTTCACCTTCGCTGAGACGCATCTCAAATAACTTCTTTCTTCTTAAACCCAGTCTACAATAACTGGACCACATGCACGCCATTGAGTACATACCCTGAGGTACTTCCGGGTGACTTAGTGCTGAATTGCAGATTTTCTGGAGATTTGTTATTCGGGATTTTGGATTTTCGGGATTTTTGCATTCGGGATTTTTGACGGCCACCAATCGTTAGAACCCTCACAAAACCTGGAGTTTCCTATGGACTAAAAAGGGTAATTCCAGGTCGATAAATCGAAAGCTCCCCACACTCGTTTTTCTTTAAAATTAGATTAAAATTCAAATTAGTTGAATAAAACTTGGAGCTTGTACAGGTGCAGAAAACCCTTGAAATAGCACCATAGAAAAACTTTGCCGTTTCAATTTACTGCAATTTTGTTATATTCATACTTGAGGGGTGGATGAACAGAAAAACTAGTTTGAACGAAAAAAAAACAACAAATTTCAACAATAAAAAAAGAGAAAAATTAAAAAAAGAATTACGTACACATATCTACGTACGTGCATCTAACGCAGTGAAACGCATAATTTAGGAGTGAAAGGATTTCAAATTCAAAGGAATAACCCGAGAAATAATCTTTTTCGAAACCATTTATGATTTAACCCAGGACGAGCTTTGTAAATCTCATAGTTACGGTTGCACCTCCTCAGAGATTTAACTACATAGTCATCGTGAATGTCCTTCAAAAAATACTGTTATAAAGTCATAGAAAAAAGACAATTTTTCTCACTGTTTGATTCTACACAAATAAGTGTTTCTTACGTGAAAGAAAAGTGGAAGATGTCTGCGTTTGTTAAACTCGAAAAAGCAATTATGAACTTCCTCAACACTTACTTATATCGTTTGTTTATGCACGCGTTCAAACAAACAAAGTCTTCTAATTTTTTTCCCATCATATTTTTCTGGTAAATAGCTGCGATGTATACAAAGAAAAAGTATATGTAATATGAAGTTCATGAAAATATAGAAAATCCGTACTAAGATTTAATGTAAAACATAAGCTAAGACCTGCACACATGCACATTTCCGTATTTATCTGAACGACCCACAGAAATTACACAGTCTAAAGTCGGTCTGTTCTGACCTACTTTGTACGCTGCCATGACTTCAGCGATTCATAGTTCCATGGACAGATTTAAAGTCCTGACTTTTGAGACCTATCATTCTAGTTATATTCTCGCACATTCCCCCTGAATATTTCATTAAGACCCACTACATACCGTGAACAGTTGGATTGGCTGAATTTAATTGACATGAGTCTAAAGACTCAACCACTCAACCGATTTGTAATGTTCCTCAAGATTCTTGAGATCTGAAAAATTTTTCTTCAAAACCTGTGGAAAAAAATTAAGGAAAATCGCTTCGTTGAACGAAAGGAGAGATCGACGGACATTGACTTTTTTTTATTTTTGACATCTCACTACGGTATATATAATCTAACCCATGTCACAAACTACGTTGTTAACCTAAGATACTCCTTTTTCTTTGTACGGGTGTAAAAAGTCGACAAAAAGGGGCAGCATAAATTCGAAAAACTGTGTAGTTTTCCGTGTTCGTCCAATACTATGAAGCAAATGTTTTTATCGCTTAGCCAAATGATTTATAGGTGAGTCGACTTATGTATATACTTTAGAGAGGTCATTTCATCATGGCACTTATCCAGAATGAAGGTACACAGCACGGGGTTGGATCAATGAAATTTCAGTTCGTTTGCAGTTTTCATTGATAGCTTTGAATTTAGGTCAGGCCATGACGTCGACACCGACCTATATATTGCTCAACACCGCACATTGTTTTTGAATGACGTACATTGCACCCATCACCTAGTAGTAACGGAATAAGTTATGTTGAAGTGGAAAAGAGATACGAATATACCGATTGTCTATGTGAGCAGCACCAAAATGTTTTACATAAAGGAAACATAACAAACATATAACTTGGATTCGGGAAAAAACGGGATGCGGTCTGGAGAAGAATTCTCTGCGGATTTTATTTTCATGTTGTTGTGAAGGTATTGACTTAACTCACAATGGAAAAGTCTGATTCTGTTCCGTTCTAACCATTCCAACAAGTGATAAGTCCATCACGGAGGGACTTGATGATACAGAATTTTAGTTATTTTTCGAAAATATCTAAATATGAAATCAGTTCCACAAAGTTAAATTTTCGCATAGACCTCTATAGTAGTGGTAGGTCTCTCGAAATTCACATCACTCCACGCTTGTACATAATTCATGGAATTCAACTTGCATCAAATAATAATGGAATTAAATCTAAATTCACCATTAAAACAGAATGCATATATAATTCGTTAAGAATTTTCTCTCTGTGTATCTACCATTGAATATCATAAAACCTGTATTCACAAATTTTACGTTTGCGCACGGCAAGCGGAAGCTCTCTCTCTTATTCTAAAAATAGGTGAATTCAATTCAACTAAAGCGATGTGTTAGTGTAATTTCGTGTATCACGCATTCACATAGAACGAAAAAGGATTTTTATTTTGTAGAGAAAATGATTCGGTGTATGTGTGTGTTTAAAGGAGCATTTCGTTGAGAAAAGCTGGATTTTTGAAATAGCTCTGCTATAACATTGCAATTTAATGTATTACAAGTTCCACAGCAAATGTATAATCTTATTCATTCCGATAAAAATGCCTCAGTCTCAATTCAAATATTCTTGAACTGGCAAACAGTTTTTGACTTAATTAAATTTTAATCATAGGTTGGAAAAGAATAGATACGATGATTAAAATCATAAACGATCCTAGAATAAATTATCGTAAAAATAGCTACACACCTTTAAAGAAAATTGCTTCTAGCTTTTAATGTGTCACTCCTTGCAAATCGATGTATGAATGTGAAGTATGAACAACTTAGAAAAAAGCTGAACTATGCAGTCATTACAGATAATAAGCCTCTTTTTGGTTCTTCATAATTCGAAGTTTTTTCATTTATTTTTTCGTGACGGCTGTATTTATGAGTAGACTTCAAACTCTAAGAATAATTTTAATGTCACGTTCTGTACTCTCTTGAAAATATATTGGTCCCTATTGATCTCATGGAGTTCTTTCCTGACCACATCATTTCCCATACGGCTGTACTTTCAGCGTTAGCCTCTCCAAGAGCATTTAAAAGATATCTCAATGCTCCAGGCTGTCAAAAAAGGGTAAAATTCCGAATCATAATCCTTTTTTCGTCACAAGGATGTTGAGTCAATAAAACATAGCCCTTTAAAATTTGTCAATTTATTGGACCCGTACGAGGTACGAAGGTCCTATACGTTTACTACAAATTCAGGGCTCGCACACATCCAATATTTAAAAAATTGTCCGTCTCCACGGCTGCACCAATCACCCTGAACTTTGTTTTTCGCTGAAAGGTACATATGTCCCATGGTTCAAGTTCAAAGATGAGCAAACTCGATCGGGTAGTTTCGTAAATATGGTCGAAAAGGTGTCCAAAAACATGGGCAGGTGAGACTTTTTCTCAGATATCTCTAGAATTAAGGCAGTTAGAAAGCTACTTTCTGGGACAAAGCTGTAAAGAACTAAATTTTAGCGAACACTTGTTTCAGGGTGTTCCCGAGAAACGTCCCAATCCCGAGATTTAGCCACTTCTAGAATTGGAAGGGATGATTCATATATCAAGAACTATGACAGATGGAAAGTTGCTTCCAATGGAAAAGTTGTAGAGAATTAAATTTTAGCAAACACGAGTTTCAGGGTGTTCCCCAGAAACGTCCCAATCCTGAGATTTAGCCATTTCAAGAAATGGTAGGGATGATTCATGTATCAAGAACTATGACAGATAGAAAGTTGCTCCTAAAGTTGTAGAGAAATAAATTTTAGCAAAAACGTGTTTCAGGGTTTTCCCCAGAAACCTCCCAATCCCGAGATTCAGCCATTTCTAGAATTGGTAGGGATGAGTCATATCTCAAGAACTATGACAGATGCAAAGTTGCCTCCAATGGCAAAGTTGTAGATAATTAAATTTTAGCAAACACTCGTTTCAAGGCTTTCCCCAGAAACGTCACAATCCCGAAATTTAGCCACTTCTAGTATTGGTCGGGATGAGTAATATCTCAAGAACTATGACAGATGGAAAGTTGCTTCCAATAGCAAAGTTGTTGAAAATTAAATTTTAGCGAACACGTGTTTCAGGGTTTTCCCCAGAAACGTCCAAATCCGAGATTTAACCACTTCTAGAATTGGAAGGGATGATTCATATATCAAGAACTATGACAGATAGAAAGTTGCTTCCAAAGGAAAAGTTGTAGAGAATTAAATGTTATCGAACACGTGTTTCAGGGGTTTCCCGAAAAATGTCCCAGCCACTTCTAGAACTCAGAGGGATAAGAACATTAGACAACGTGTGGTTGGTGTCAGAGTTCAGAAAATGTACTTCGGGAGGGCTTTCGACATTACTTTGGGTAATTTCTGAGAGTCGTTTAAATTCTGATAGTTCTAAAAGAACTTGACTATGCATTCTGATGCGCATTATATTTACGATAATAGTAAAAGTTTGGTACATCGAGGCTTTTCGCACGTGAAGGCTTTACGTACGTGTCTTTGCATATGTTTTTTTTTACCCGACCGGTTTCGTCAGCTAATGCCATCATCATCAGAGGTTCTATTACGTCGCTTAAGACGTAGCCATTGATCGTATGCGTTCCGAGGCTGTGTTAGGGCGTTTGTAATCATTAATAACATGTTGACTTTAGTTTATTCGCCGTTTGGCGTCCTAAAAATATAATTTAATATCGTTCATAACATGGCATGTAGGCCAATCAACAGGCAGCACTCTTCGGTTAACGGCAAAGTCCGAAGAGAATCGAGGACCCTGGGACTATGAGGTGAAAGTAAGATTTCTGGTATGAAGTACAGTCCCTATCTAACTATCCAGTCCATATGGTCAGCTTTAGACTTCTAGTTTTCAGGTGGCCCACCGGCCTTGGAACACAGATCTTTTTGACCCTTTGTTCGTAACGGGTCATATTACCTAGTCATGTATTCGATTTTTTTAGCTAGATTCCTACGTCTACACTTTCCCATTCAGATTACTCACTTGTTAGACCCGTTAGCCAAATGAACCTACTAGCAAAAACTTATGCTTATTGTATTCGAGCCCTGTGAATGCTGTGTATACCACACAACCAAGATAGCTTTTTTCTGGGGCCTTTTGTATGAGTATGAGTAACCATTATTCTGTTTGTTGGACCACATGCTTAACGTGAATTCCGAACCACGCCTATATCGTAGTTAAATATAGGATATTTATCTGGTATCTACGCCTTAAAATCGGCACAACTACACCCAGAATATGAAGCGTAGGTATGCTTAGGAACGATACTTTCATGCTATAAGTTGTAGAAAAATCCTTTGCAGAATTTCGCTCACCAGGATATCCTTGGTGGAAAGTCAGTACGCTGTTCGGAATACACGCTAAGCATGTGGTCCCTAGCGTAGTTAATCCACACTAGCTGGCAGTTACTCATTGTAACACCCCGGCAGTGCGCACAACAGGCCCATTTGAGGCCTAGGTGCTAGATTCTCGCAAGGAATCTGCCCACCTATCCTATCCTAACACCCCGGCAGTCGAATCAGACAACTTACAATGCTGCTCCCGACTAATCAGTGCCATTGGGATTATTATTATTATAGTACGTTACCACTGAGCTATCCCGTTCCCCCTTAGCTTAGATGATTGCTTTAAATTGCGCTTGAGGATTTAAGACAATTGACAACGTATAATGGCGAATCGAACGATGAATGAATTAAATCAAATAAAAGACTTGCTTTGAATGTTCTCAATTTCATCTCAAAATTACATACAAAAAATTTCAAGAGCGTAACACGTCATTTATAATAATAACAAAGCTATTCACGCACTATGACGTCGTCATTTGATTCTATGACCCTGGCTGGAAATTTTATAGTGCAAAGCAATAAACCAAAACAGATTTTCATGTTGCTATTTAAAGTTTGAAGTAATTGATTGCTATTGGTTTTCTTGGATGAGAATATGTAACGTTTATAGTAATGAAGCGATGAAAAGTGTATTTTGAAAGTTGTGTAAATATCGAATACCAAATACCAATATCAATTAATTAAATCGTTGTTTTATTTCTTGCTTTGAGATTTTCTTCGACCAAATATATTCGTGATAATTGCGAGGGTTTTACTTTGAGAGCGTTTTTTCACAAATCTATTTTTACGTATTCCTTTGTAAATCGCATTATTTGATTCGAATCGAATACATGCTGCTAATAGTAAACAAGGTGATTTTAACACAGACGACAAAGAAATGGCGCCTGCTTCACGATTAATGCAAAATTGCAGTGACAGCAAAAAATTTTCAAGAGTTAAGTTATCGTAGCCATTCATTTTCGCATAAAAGTTGTCCTACAACGAATTTGAATAACGTTTGTGATTTTTTATAAATCAAATTTAAATTTGACATGGAAATTAGTCGCTCGAATATTAGCTCATAACAAGTAACAGTATGAGTTTTATTAGACAGCAAACTGACAGGGTGCGACTGAGATGTCACAGCATTGAACATATTCTAAAATTTAAAAGTATAAAAAAAGTTCAGGAAAAATCTTAATAAAATTATGTGTCTCATATGCTGGACCAGAAGCTCTAATTGTTAGTGACATAATTTAATCAAATAAACCATAAATTGCATAAAATATTCAAAATCGATATAGCGATTATACAATTATTTTTTGTCATTACAGAAAATATGTTTTTGTAAAAAAAGATCAAAATGTCACCACCATTAAGAAATCAAATTGTTTTGTCTATTACTTAGGTGACATACCGCCAAAAAACCTCTTACAGAGGAGGTGTGACGCAAGTCTTTATGTCTGTGAAATCAGAAAAGTGTGACGCATTAATCATCTAAGGTAAAACTTTTTTCTTCCAGTTACAAAAGTTCTGAAATCAGAGGGGGTGACGCATTAAGCTTCGATTCGCAACAAACATTTTTAAACAAAATTATGTTGAGTTCAAAAAATTGCGTCTCAAATGCCAGACCCAACGACGAAACAATTTTTCTGTACTTTCAGTTTTTACGATGCGAGAATTTGACTTTTATTTCTTATCACATCGTTTAGGGTAAATTTAAATTTTTGCGTCTAAAAACTGATTGTTGAAAAATTATTCCGCTGGTGGGTCTGGCATTTGTGACACAATTTTTTGAACTCAACATAATTTTGTTTAAAAATGTTTGTTCCGAATCGAAGCTTAATGCGTCACCCCCCTCTGATTTCAGAACTTTTGTAACTGGAAGAAACAAGTTTTACCTTAGATGATTAATGCGTCACACTTTTCTGATTTCACAGCTTTTGTAAGCAGACATAAAGACTTGCGTCACACCTCCTCTGTAAGAGGTTTTTTGGCGGATATCAGTACTTTTGTAAGTTTGTAAGCAACTTTCTAGCCGCCATAGTTCTAGAGGTAAGAATCATCCCTCTGGAATCTGGAAGTGGCGTTATCCCGGGATTAGGCCATATTTTCCCAAAACCATGAAACACGTGTACACTAAAATTTAATTCTCTACAGCTTCGCCTTTGGAACCAACTTTCTAACTCTCATAGTTCTAGAGATTTGGTTCATCCTGTCTAATTATGGAAGTGGTCATATACCAGGGTTGGGCCATATTTCTCCAAAACCCTGAAACATGTATTCGCTTAAATTTAATTCTCTACAACTTCGCCTTTGGAACCAGCTTTCTAACTCTCATAGTTCAGGAGATCTGGGTTATCCTGCCAAAAATTGCCACAAACAAACAAAGAAAGAAAGAAAGGTTTACCAAATTGACTAGTTAAAAATATTCGATTTGAGTCCATTTCCATACAAAATAGCAAAATTGTTTAATTCATATCTCCGGAACGACTGAACCGATTTTAATGAGTGAAAAGGCACTTCGGCCTAAAATTTTCCGTAGAATCCGGGAAAAATATTTTCCGGGGGGTACGTCGCTCGGGGGGAAGTCAAAAAGTTCCTGTATATATGTTCCTTAGTCTACGAAAAAATTTCTTGTGAATTTTTTGGCGTGTAAGACTTGCGTCACGGCCCCTTACTATCGTGGGGCCATGATAATTTTCTTCATTCAATAATATCTCCAATTATTTTGTGACAAGCACTAAGCTCCACAACCACGGGGATGTCACTTATTCATCCAATATTCATTCATAATTCATTATTGCCGAAGAAGAAACAATCGATTTGTAACTCGGTTCGGCCATGCAACGCAAATTTGTCGATGTTGCCGAATCCTATAACAAACTGAAAATTAAAAAACGGAATCTATAAAATGTAGACGAAATTCAAAAACTCCAAAAAATTTTGTAAATTGGATGTAGATTCTTGTAGTAAGTGGCACCCTCGTGCTCCACAGCAAATAAATGCTAATAGATTTTTGCTATTGTGTCGAAATTCGAAAAGGGGACGAAATTGGAAATACAGCAGAAAAAGTTTTTGACCGTCAAGTTGACGCTTTACCGCTTTGTTTACATTCTTGAAATTTGTAAAACTGGCCTAGCTACAGAGGCTCTCTGCATACAATATTTTTCTTCGACGAAAAAATCATATTTCGACTTGAACCAGTTTCGCAATGCCTTGCATGGAATTCCTGACTCTGATTTGAATCAATTCGATCAATTCCTAGTGATGTCATATTTGCTAATCTGTTCTGTGATATTTTATTTTCAACTTAATTTAATTTTTTATCATTTTAACTAATCTGACATTTAATTTAATTTATAATAATTTGACGACCTCGATTAACTTGACGGATTGGAGTGTGCTTTCCTCCCTTACTTGACAATCTACTCAATATGTGATATTTTTTCTTTTCTATCCTCATTTCTATGTTGCTTGTGATATTTTTAATTTCTTTATTCTTTTTTTACTTCCTTTACTTCCTATAAGTCCTCTTGTATTCAGTAGACTTGAAATGAGTAACAAATGGATGAAATGAACTTTATAGCCAATAAAGAATCGTAAAAATGCCTGAGAATAACTTATAAATTTCAAAAATGGGATATCTTGGGAAATTCCAGTATGAATTTCAGGTGAGCGACAGGACAATCTTATCTTCCCAAACCTTCGAAATTCTTAGGATAAAAGAAGCTAACAACTCTCTAAGTTTCAATTCTCCGCGCATGGAATTTATGTTTTTTTCCCGGTATCCATATTCGATTTCCCGATTTTTCTCGGTATCCGCTAAAATTAGCCAATTTTTCAGATTTTGATAGTAAGACTTGCCGATTTGGAACATAGTGTTCCTCGGTACCAGCGCTACAGGAAACGTTAATCAAGCACCTGTTTGATAACTTAAAAAGTCAGCATGTTCTGAAGTTGGGAGCGAAACTTTTTTTAAACTTTTCTTCCTAATAATAAAGTTGAATTAAATGTTGATCTGGTCGTTCTCGTTTCGAAACAAATACTACAACGGGTGGTTATAAACTGATAGAACAATTATTCATTTTTACCGAACCGAAAAAAAATTACCGGAATTAAATTAAACTTTACCGGAAGAAAGTGATTGAAATAAAATTCGAAACTACCTGCTGCTAAACTAAATGATCGACCAAAAATTAATTTGACAGACTAAAAATGATAAACTACCGACTACTAAATGTTTTTAATCTACCAAAATTGATCGTAAAATAATTTGTTTTGACCGAACGAAAGTGAAAGAACAATTTTTGTTATCCACCTAGATTTTCACGACATTTTGTAAAAGGGAATACCCCAAAGTTTTGCTTTCCAGCTAGGTTTTCGTGAAATTTCGTAAAAGGGAGAATTCCCTAGTTTCGACATCCACCTAGGTTTTCGTGACACTTCGTAAAAGAGGAAAATTCCCTAGTTTTGTTATCCACCTGGGTTTACGTGATATTTCGTAAAAGGGAGAATTCCCCAGTTTCGTTATCCACCTAGGTTTTCGTGATATTTCGTAAAGAGGAAAATTCCCTAGTTTTGTTATCCACCTAGTTTTACGTGGCATTTCGTAAAAGGGAGAATTCCTTAGTTTCGATATTTACCTCGGTTTCCGGGACATTTTGTAAAAGGAAAAATTTAATTTAATTTCGGTAATTTTTTTTTCTGCAGGTAGTTTCGAAATTTATTTCGATCACTTTTTTCCGGTAAAATTTAATTTAATTCCGATAATTTATTTTTTCGGTTCGGTGGAATTGAATATTTGTTCTATCACTTTATTTCGGTCAAAACAAATTATTTTCCGATCAATTTTGGTCTATCAGTCGGTAATTTATCATTTTTAGACTTTCATTTGAATTTTTGGTCGATCATTTAATTTAGCAGCAGGTAATTTCTAATTTTATTTCGATCACTTTTTTCAGGTAAAATTTAATTCAATTTCGGTAAATTTTTTTTCTGGTCGATCAATTACATTTACTGACGGTAAAAGTCATTTTATTTTCGGTATTTCCTATTTGTTGTACTTGCAGAATAATTGATCCCATACTACAATTAGCCTCTATTTATCTTTCGCTTTTCCCTTAGTGTGATATCTTTCGAGTTTCTTCGTCATTCAATGAAATCCTTTGTCATTTCTCTTCTATTTGCTGTTTATTGGACAGATGCTTTTCCATCATTATTTTATAGAATTCTTTTCATTTTCAATGTTTTCCTACAGTAGTTTGAAGATTATAAAAGTTTCAGCTTTAATTGACATTTTAGTATGTTTAGCTGCGTATCATAAAATCTTTAGAACGAAGTTCTTCGAAAAGTGGTCTTATGCGTTTACCACGACGTTTGTAATCACCCCAATTTCGACCTGGGAGTAAACCTTTTCTGATTTTCATTAATTTTTTTTTTTTTTTGGTTGAAAGATCTGAGCATGCCTGATAATTTTAGAAGAAATTTTTTTAATTGAGCTTTTGGACTCAGCCAAAGTCTCAAAACTGAATCTCTACTATTGTCCAACGTGTTTTTTCTGCATAAATCGGGATAATCTTATCCAAATTTTTTTCTGAAATATAATCAAAAGATTGATTACGGGAATAAATTTGGACAAAATTGGTCGAAAACTTTCGAAGTTATGGTCGAAAAAGTGATCAAAAACCTGGTTTTCTGAAGGTTTGTGGAACTTTTTCACTTATATCTCTGTGAAATCACCACGGTAATTGCTATGGAAGGTTTTAAGTAAAAGATATAGACATCAGAAAATCATGAAAATTAAGTTATACAACATCTGTTAAGTTGTTCGGGCTGTAGTGTATTTAGTGTAGGCCAAACTCACGTCACGCGACCCTACACGATATTTTTTCGTTTTTCGTGAATATTTCTTTAATGATGAGGTTTTTGTGCAAGTGCAGTGTTTTGGAGTAAAAAGAGGCAAACTTTTTTGTATGGAAATATGGGCCAGAGGCCTCTCCGTAGTGCTCTAGGTCAGTACTAAGATTGGTCCTACTACAAAAAAAATTTTTTTGAGTGAAAAAATTTGTTTTTAATTTTTTCTTCAAATTTTTTTGGAGGTTTCTTTTGAAATTTTAGGCTTTTTTAAGGATATGGAGAGGTTTTTTGCCCCGTTGCTTCAGACGGGTTTTTCGATATTGCCCTTTCGGTAATCTCCAATCCAATTTAATGTGGACGTAAGTTTATACACTTTAGAGTAGCATCTTTTCTCTTTGCCACATCTATTCTGATGCGTACGGGTCCCTTGCATATGTTTTAAATTGTAATTGTCATTCCAGCGCCCTGGGCAGCTGCCCATTACCATTATCATTACACCATTATCATTTATACGATTTCCCGTTGTAAAAAAAGATGATCAAAGTTGTATGTTTTCAGCTGATTAGATGGAAGATTTACGTAGGTCTCATAAATGTTATTAGCAATATGAAATTAGGAAAATCGCGAGCGAATTTTTTTCGTTTTCCATCTTTCTTATACATAGGGATTTTACCTATTTCAGCTATTTCCCGACTTCTAGTTTTGTCTCGATTTTCAGCTATTTCCCGATTTTTATCGATTTTCCGATTTTTGAGGCGTCCATCGTAGTTTTTTCATCTGATATCTGATTTCCCGATATCCAGTTTTTCGGCCCCCAAATTTCCCGGTAACTAGGATACCGCATTTTTTCCATACGCGCAATTCTCATCCCCCTCCTTCCTTTAAAGCTTGAACAAAGATGTGAAAATCTCCGCGAAAAGGGTCCATTAAATTATTGTAATAATTGAACTGGAGGATCTCTTGAGTTGCGATATATTTTCTACAAAAAGTAATTTATAACCGGATCAGTAATGAGAACGAGTTCCATCCAATAATTCTGATTTTGTTGTAGGCAATGTCAAACTTTTGTGTGAAAATTTTGAGCTTTTATTCAAGTAACACAAAAAGTAAATTGCCTAATTTTTGTCTCAATATATAAAAAAACCCTGATCATTCACTCCATCTTGATTATAATTAGGAAACTCGAAACTTATATCCTTGTGTTGTAATATGCTAAAACGCAATTAAATAACTTTGCCAATCAAAATATATTTTATTAGAATTATATGATACGATTGAATGTAACGTAAACAAACATCAGAGATCATTAAAAATCTTATTTTGTTTGGAGGATATATGATTTAATTAACTCACTAAATAAATGCTTAGATGAATAAAGCGAGTGTCGCTTCAATAATAAAATTCATCCAACGTTTATTATCAATAATAAATTCATTTCGGAGTGAATTCATTTTGGGGCATCTAAAGTTCACTATAGGACGTGCATTTATATCTAGTGACATTCTGAAAAGAAAAACGGAAATCGAAATGAAACGAGAAAATCGGAGTATCATTTTCTGTTGCATTTTGGTTCATAAGTCAACGCCGTTTATTCACATTTTCTAAATTCAGTTTAATACCCACTTCATGTCCGTTCTCCCAGCTGACGGAATTATTCAGCAGAAACAGTTTAATGAGTGAATTTCAATAAACGAATAGAGCAACAACATCATCTATTCCATTCACACGAACGAGGAAAGGCTATAAATTAATCGCTTTTATATCAGAATCATAAAATTTACGCCGAATACATTGATAACGTACTCTAGTTTATTTGGCAAAATTATAAATATCCTGGAAAAATGTTTTTAAGAAAACCAATAAAAATTATCAAAACAAATATAAAATTTTATTGATAATAAAGTTGTTTCGCTGATAGAATTTACTGTTATTTATTTTTAAATAAAATTTATGGACATTTATTAATCTTATTTTGTGTCTAAAAATAAAGCAAGTACCTATATTATTGACCTTTGTGATTCAAAATTATTTACACAATACGTTTATAACATACATAAACCCACCTAGAAGGATCGACCATAATAACATGTTATACACGTGCTGGCTAAAGGATCAATCATCGAGATACTCACAAGAGCTTATGACTAGACTTTCCGAGAATTTTACATCCGAAATTTTTTGATGATGTCGGGGCAGAGCTCACTGAGTACCGATCACACTGAACATTTTTTCCTCCAGGAGATTGAGTTTTGGCATCCATTTTTTCTGACAATAGTAGATTAGGGGACGCTGAAAAAGATGGATTTTAGACTCCCCCACTGCACGCAAAAACACATGGAAAAAATTCATGGAGCGCACGCTGTAATAAAGAATTTGGTCTATCGAGAATTTGGCTAAGCGACACATGGTTAGCTAATCATAGGACAATCGTCAGACCAATGGTAGTAAGAGTTAGGTAGGTTTCGGATATTTCGTTCATGAATTTGAGGCTCTCAGGAGCATTAGCAAAGGTTAATCGTAGGGAGAAATGGGATAAATATGTTTGGAATTATGATATTAAAGAAAACATAGGGTGCCTCGACATTATCTGCAAACTACAATAAACTATCAACCATTACACATCAACGATTCGAAGAGACTGCCAGAGGTTCCTCCTAGGGGTAGACGAAGAAGGAGATTTATAGATTCACTTAAATCAATATTCTATTAGTTGGAGGTTTTTATTGGACGATGTTCGTTTCTACAGAGCAATGCATTAACATTTTTCAAAGTGAAGTGAAGTGATGAAGTGAATATCTAAATATCAAACACCGAAAACATTTTTCAATTTCAATCTCATTGTAGAATTTTTTTCAGATATTTTAATACTGAAATTCACCGGTTTTCCGTACTGTAATAAATTGCGTAATAGTGCGATTAAATAACAAATGTAGTTTGCTTAATGCACATGGACTAAATAATTATATAGCCAAAAATATCCTATGCAGGGAAATAATTCAAGTACAAAACAGTTAGAGCATTTTGCTATAAGCGGACTTCCACGTTGTGAAAGTGTACTTATCGTTGTATTGCTGGTCGGATTATGAATTGTGCTACAGCTGATCAGTAAAGGCCCGCTGTTGTTGTTTCGCTCACTTTCCACGACCACGAATGAAAACTAATGAATCAAATCGTTTTCTTTCCAATGTTTTTATTGCCGTGCATTCGACAGGGTGCCTGTCATCTTCATGGCTAGAACATTTGTTTCAAAAAGAATTAATTCTACGAACTAATCTCGTTAACATTAGCCTTCAATTAACTTACGCTAAACTATTACAGAATCAATTTTATCACAGTACTTGACTGCAGTTCGCTTTGAAACTTAATAAATTTTTAATTAAATCTCAATCATACACTTGTTGATGTTGTGATTTTTTCTTCTTGTGTTGAAATGTCATTCTGACCCGATCAGCTGGTCAGTCACTTGCGCCGATGGTAACATATAGTTTGCATTTTTGATAGGAATTGCCAATGATGTTTTCGGAAGTTATTGTGCTTCTTCTGGTGTTTAAAAATTGTGTCAATTGAAAATCGGCATTTTTGCATTATGTAATTTCCCACAACAAGGGAAGGTACATAAGAGACTGTCATATAATATATCTTTGTCATAAAATTTTATGGCCAAACATTTCCGAAAACATTGTTCTTCCTTGATCATTGTTTTCCGAAAATGTGGAAATGTGAAGCTGAGTTTTTTTTAGCACGTCGAAAATAATTTGCTCATCGATTTTTTTTAATGGAATTAAAAATTGCAATACAAAGCTGCATCAGAAATAAAATATTAAGCTGCATTGTCCATTGTGTTATAATTCATTGAGCTTTCGGTTCGTTAATTCATTATTTTTGTAGTTGAAAATACAAACAGTTGAACAATGACTATTGACCGATGATATTAACAAATCGTATTTTAGGAACAGCGCATTACGGGTGAATAGCATCGACATCACTACCGATAAAAAATAATAAATGACCGATAAGAAATGAAATTATTTTTTCAAGGTAACTGGAAAAAGTAGAAAAAGCGGAAGCATACTCGAAAGCACATGTTGATTTGTGTAGAAGGGAACGTCGGTAATAAATCAATCAGAATATAATTATTGACAAAAGTACGAAATCGATTACAAATGTATCACAGGAGCAGATAAACAATATTTTTGAAAGTTTAGCCATTGTTCGCAACATCACTTATTTCAAATTCATCCACTGTGTTCCCGTACTTAAAAATATACAAAGCTAGGAAACTAAATGTTGTAGAAGTGATTGACAGCAAAAAAAATACTAGTAAGAAATCACAAAGAAACTTAACGTTTTGCATTACGTTACAAAGAAGAAAAGACGACACCGAAACTTTTTGTGACAAACTTTAAATTTTGTAAATATTTTACACAAAGAAACTATGTAACAAGAAAATTAATTAAAGTGAATAAAATCTCGAAAATTATGCATTTTTAGGGGAGTTTATTCAGCGGTTCAGGTTATGCAAATACTAGGACTGAATGAGTCCCAAAAAGTGTTACATTTATGGCTAAACGGAAAAAATTTCATTGGGAGTTATCATAATTTCAATTTGCAAAGGCTCAAAAATGTTTTTTTTAAACAATTTCAATGTTAATTACTTCGTTATTTACTTCGTCGTTATTCATCAAATCCATATTAAGTGAACGAAATACGGTAATATTTCGTTCACAAAAATTCCTTGACGTAAGGTAGATTCGAACCCAAGACACCTGCATCTCCAGTCCTCGACTCTTCCATTGAGCTAACTTTACATGTTGGATGTACACCATGTTACTATACACTGTACGACTCACTTGTACAATGTGTAATGTACAACTCTCTTGTTCGTAATACAATGGATTTGTACATTGTACGTGTCATTTGCAAAAAAAAATCCATTGTACATTGTACATATCATTTTGTATGTACATCACGTGAATACGTCCATTGTACATACTACGTGTTCGTCATACATGGATGTGTACATTGTACATGTCACTTGTAAAGAAAAAATGATGTTGTACATTGTACGTATCACTTGTTCATAATGGACATGCCACTTGTACATAGTGTCGCTTAAATCATTGGTTTAGCTGTACGTACACTGTACAAGTGAATTGTACATAAAACAAGTACAATGTACATTCTTGATGTTGTGTGTACATTATACATTACAGATGTACATGAAGTGCGTCTTAGACGTAAACCAGTCGTAAAAATGTACTGGAGAGTTGTTACATGTCGAAATTAATTTGTTTTTTTTTGTGTAGGAAAGAAAATTTACATTTACAAAATGTTGCATGTGCATGACAAATGATTATCATACCGTCTCTGAGCTGAAACGTACGGTTAAAGCAAAACATGACCCGTTGATTATTTATGTATGGTATGCTATGATGATATCAATTTTATTCAAAAAGTTAAGAAAGAAAGAGTCTTCATGGCATTTAAAACATTCGCAAAGTTAATCCCTCTTACTTTGTGCAATTTTTGTCTTCATAACTATAATAAAGTTCACATTCAATAAGTTAAGCCATTATAGTTCCAGTTCGTAAGTATAGTAAGTAAAATGAATTTCACAGATTTTTGGAAGTGGCTCGCAGCACATTGTGCAAATAGTCTCTTCCATATACTTTGGCTATTTGCACATTGTGTAAATATTCTCTTCAAAGAGACCATTTACACAATGTGCAAATAGCCAAATTGTGTGGAAGACACTATTTGCACAATGTGCAAATAGCATTTATTCTGATTTTTACTTATAACGCTATGCACTCGTGTATCTTGCGTGAATGAGTGTTAGCCCAAGCATTTTACGAACATCGCAAAAACACTGAGGCAAGCCGATCGGAACTCAGACGATGGTATTTGTTCTCTTTCTTGATAAAAAAGTAAATAACGCGACGACCGGATTATTTCAAGTTATGACATTGGCGTCGACTTCCATGTGGAAAGTGCGAAACAGGATGAAAATCGCTCGCAATTTTCTTCTCATTACTTGCATACTATTTCTCTCTTCCTTCATTGGGAATTGGTCTCAGTTCCAATTGTATTTTACCCACACAGATTAACAACTTTATTATCTAAATATGAATTCCGAAATCTGAACAATTTACCGGATCTGACCTCAACCGATTCGATTCAATCCGATTGTATTTTCAAAAATGTTATTGTTCATGAAAGAATTTCATCACATGAGATTCCAGATTGTTCAGGTTTTCAAGAACTTAGCTTTCGATTCGATTTCAGGTCAGGTTGAATTTTAAGAAAATAGTTGCAGGTAGAAATCAGAGTTAGGTATCGCAGATTGGGAACAGATCAAACTGGCCCCCAGACCTACATCATGCAGAGCAGAGGAATTTACTTGCTTTGTATTTTATATGGTGATGAAATGTCAAATGATAATACACTTACGGAAATATATTTTTGCATCAAATAGAATTTTGTACTTCTGCGCAAGTTTTTGCAGTGTTAAAAAGCTGCGCAGAACCACAAAATTCTTGCAAAAATATATTTCCGTGAGTGTATTTTTGCAGGAACACAGAGATATGAGTTTTCTATATGTTACAATTTGTCAAAATGATTGTTATTGGTGGAAATATACCAACACCAAGATATTGCTACTTATCCCAAAACCAATTAAAAATGTGCGTACTCATTAGGCTTACCTGTCAGTTAGAAGAGGGGGCGTATTATTTGGATGACTCTCACAGAACGGTGGTTCTGCTCGCGGGGGAGAAAATATGGGTGTCAGGCCCCATTTCTCTACAAAGTCTATTCGAGAAATGATTGATACCGGGTTATACGGCGTTTCGCTTCACTTTATCGATTATCTAATTGCTATCGACAACCAGTTTGACATTTATTTAGACACAGTTTCTTAATCATCAATAACATATCCAATAACAGCCACATTGATTACACAAAATTGTATTATGTATATATATAGAAAATGTATATATATACATATATATAACAAGTTAGTCATAAAACTTTTCCAACAATGTGTCTACATTTTTATTATACACTAATAACAAATTTTCTATAGCACCACACACAAAAATTTATAAGAAATAAATCTAGGTCGAATTCGGACACAAATTTATTTGCAATTATGTTAAAAAAAAAATAAGGAAAAATGTTAATCTTTGATGGCAAAATATATCGGGTGTAGTCGAAGTGACGTAATAGCAAGCATAAAGTTCACCCGAAATAATTTATTGCCGAATCCTGGATGAAAAACGTGAAAAGCTATTTTGTATTTGCTGATATTTGTACGTGAAAACCAACTTTTTGTCGGTGATGTTTGTACGCGAAAACCTACTTGTGTTCGGTGATGCTTGTATGTTAAATTATGATTTTCAGATTTACCCATTTTGAGGAGAAATCAAAAAATTATTTTAATTTTTATTTTCCTATTAATAATTATTCTTACCACGTACGATCGAAATAAGAACCTGGCAAAGTAATCACATTTCGCAAAGGAGACGAAATTGAACTTATTTCGTCTTCTTCATAAAACATGTTACAGTTACAACATGCTTGTTAGGCTGTTGGCAATCCTTGTCTTTCATAAATACTTGAAGGACTTGATTGAGATTGTTAACAAGCTTAACAATGAAATGCCTAATATAATACCTCAGCGGTTCTCAGTTCTGTAACAATGGAAGTTTTTCGGCTAATGGCACTGAAATGTTGAGTTTGTCACCGCCTATGTTGAGAATACAAAGAAACTATGTATTTCATAATACAATTAGCTACCGAGTTACAACCCTGTATGACTTGTGAAAAATAGCTAACAATGTTTTATTGAATTAATTTTTTCAGACTATTTTATTATTTGAAATGTTATTGACTTTCCTAATGAAATCTCCGTTTAATTGAATTTATAACTACAATAATTTACTCGTGTTTAGCAATTTTTTGAGACATGAAAATGTTCTAGACGGCGATAAGATAAGGAGTTCAGGCAATAGTCGAAGGAACGGTCTATTGCCTATTGGAACATTTTCATGTAGTAAAATTCAACAAACAGAGACCGTTTTAAAGAGACAACACCTTAACGAAAATAAGTTTTTCACAATTCACCCACAAAAAAATCGCTTTTTCGTGCGTCATTTCGGTGTGCAACAAAACTTTTTTAACGTACTAGTGCGATACATTTTGTCGCACTAATGCGCAAAAATCGCTTTTACGCACTAGTGCGATAAAATTTTATCGCGCAATTGTGTAAAAGCACTAGTGCGAAAAAAATAATTGAAATTTCGAAAAATTTACGTAAGTGGAAACTCGCAGGGAAAAGCTCGATTTTTGTTCGTGAATTACAAAAAACGTTGTTTGATACACGTTACGTATGCTGGTAGTTTAACGCACACGATGTGTTGCCGAACTTGCCTTCGTCTCGTATCGCTAATCTCACATCTAGTGCGTAACTTGTATCAAAAACTACTATTATGAGTTGAGTTTTTTTCAAATCTAATGCGTATTTGGAGCAGACTATCTTTAGTTCATGATATCGACGTTAGGGACCATCCATAAATTACGTACGCTTTTTTCAGTGCTGTCAGCAGATTTAAATCAACAATAACTTGAAAAATATTCACTTTTAAGACGTCAAATGTATGGCCGACCCCCCCCCCCAATCTACCCCCCTAAATGGGGGGGTCGGCCATACATTTGACGTCTTAAAAGTGAATATTTTTCAAGTTATTGTTGATTTAAATCTGCTGACAGCACTGAAAAAAGCGTACGTAATTTATGGATGGTCCCTTACGAGAATAACAGATGTCGCACTTTCAGATGATAAAAACATATATAGAGCAAATAAATATTTAATTGTGCAGTAACAATGAAATTAATATCGCATCTTACGTGTTTCATTTGATAGTAACAATAAATAAGCTCCAAATGTTTTTTTCTCTGAGTGTAGAGTCTGTAGGTGTCAGAGGGTGTTTTATGTAACCCAAAAATTTATGATTGTAAAGTGAGTAATGTTGCTTCACCTGATTTGTTTATATGTGAAGGTAAAACTTTAGTCAAACTTATGAGACAAGAGTGCAACATCACGACTATAAATTCACCTAAAAGTTGGGTTCTGTATTTCAATATTTTGATAGGTATCGCGTAAAAAAAACTACAGACACCTTTCATAAGTCAAAAGAAAAATTTGCAAACAAGAAAGTAAATATCTATTCTCCTTGGATGTGTGTAGGTGGGTCAAGGTATATGACCGAAAATATGTTTTCCATGCTTATCGGTAAAGTCATTAGTATGTTGCGAGCAACTAAAAAAAAACTTTTCGCTGACAAGAATAAAATATGGATAAAATTGCTTGCAAAACATTTGCTTTGACTGTGGGGATTATACCTCATTCACCCTCGGCTCATGCAGCAAACTTTCAACGAGTAAAAAACAAACAAACAAAAAATTGTCAACAAGCTCGTAATGTACTATGACCGGTGCTGTTAAGCTTTATGTAAAATAACATTTGGTAGAAAACACCTGCAGAAAAACCGAACCAAATTAAAATTATTAATTACAGCATTTCATAAGATTTGGCCTAATTAGCTGCATTTTTTGTTAATGAATTATAAATGATATTACAACATATGGGACTATCTACTTTGCTCCTTTTTTATTTATATAAGAACGAAGCACAATTACAAAATATGAAAAGATATTCATATCATTGGATGCCTAATATAACGTTTTGGTTCAGGTAAGAGTAAAGGTAAAAAAGAGTAGAGGAAAAAACCTATAATACGGCACGGTTGGTGATGGACGACATTCAATTCGGGTGTAAAAGATCACCACCATCATCAGCTTTACTGCGCACAATTCAATGCAGACAAAAAGTCTGGCTATGATAAAACGTGCATGAGAGATGGATTTGTATATGTATAACTGCGTTAAGATGTACGATATCTATCTATGTTCCTATAACCTTTTGGGTTACATGAATTTTTGCCGATAAACGAAAACTTTTAAATACATCTAAAGGCAAATGGATAGGTAGAAATTTACTATTTTTAGATCATTCAGACTATAAGAGATACACATTTTTTTTTGTTAGCAACACAGGGTAGTGTAAGGAAGCTATCTGTATAATTCTAGTTTTGATTAAGATATATTTTGACACAGGAAATTTCTAAAATGGCGGAAGAGCAAGAAGTATTTTTATGTTTAAAAAAGATGCTGCTTTCACCACACTGGAAAACGGTGTAAGCGAACAACTAATTCCACTATCTTGTATCCGAAACTTGGAAGCGTACTTTTTCATATTGAAAATGCATTCTCCTATGGATGACAAGCAATATTTAGCATAAATCGTAGCGAAAACTTTCAAGGTTGAGTAGAGCAATTATTAACAGTTTTCACATTTTCGCTATTAAAACAAAACAAATTGCAAATAAACGAGTTTTTCCAACGAATTCTTAGATTTACTAAATGCATCCAATAAATGTGTAGAATTGAAATCGGACAGCGAATAGTGTTCAATCTAAAATCCGATCCAATTATACATTTGAGTTACACATAATAAAACATACCACAATAATTTTTGTATTGAAACAAAAAGACACACTGATCAAGTGATAAACATTTACAGATTTATCCGACTATCACGAAGAGTTTAGTTAACAATTCTTATTTATTTTATGTTTCACATTGACGCTATTTGGTAAGAAGTAGTTTTTCATTTCATTTTACACTCCATGTCTCCATCGAACCAGAAACAAGATCCACCCATTATGATTCTGCTATATAGTTATACATTATATGAATAAAATCCATGAATTTTCCGCAAAACGAAAATTTTTCTCACTTTTTGTCGCACCAAACAACACAACACGGTTTCTAAAAAACTTGCATTTGTTCTTCGTTTTTTTTTCCGTCCACTGATTTTCCAAAAATATAAATCGATTTCGCGTGTATTTCTATTGCGGGCAACTGCCACAATTAACAACAATATTTAGATGTAGAAAGTATATTTTGTTAAGAAAGGAAACCATTTTTTTGGTTGGAAAGAGATCTTTTAGGAAAATTAGAAAAAGCGATTTTTTTTCATGTAGACGGCTTAAACGTTTGTGTGCTGAAAAATGAATACTGGCTTGTAGTGAAGAGTTTCCACCGACGGAGAGGCCATTAAGTTATTTGGTGCGCATGATTCATAAAAATTCATAACTCTCTTTACATTCGATACGTTTGTTACATGAAAAAATTCTCTTTCATTTTCATGTTTCCATAATGACAAGGCGAGATACAAAATCTACCGAATAAGTTAGATAACATGCAAAAATGTCAAAATTTTCATTTTTTTGTTTAAATAAGATGTTGGGAAATAATTGGGATGCTGGCGAATTGACTTACACCGACTCTTCTCAGCCAAATTACCAATTCCCTACTCGAAACACATGCCCGAGTGCACGTAACACCACAAAGAAAATGCGTAGAAATTGGTTCTTATGTATATGACTTTTAGCTCAACATTTTCGCATGTTTGTAACTACTTCCATGACTTTAATACCATATATTGCCCGTAAACTATGTTGGAACAAAATAAGAAAGAGCAAATTTAATTCAATTATTGATATTGATATGGGACAAGACGTTCATTAAAACATTTTTCAAAGATCTTACACATTTATGCATAATATTTCAACAAAACATCAGAAAAAACAGAAAAAAATCGAAATGAAGGAAAATTTCTGTAAAAAATGTACTTTAGTCCCGTAATCTTAGATTAGGTCAGTTATGGTACATTCAGTGTAGAAGGGTTCAGTAAAATAAAGCAGTAAGTGAAGATAAAAATTTCAATAGACTAACAGTAAAATAGCTATTAGAAGCATAGTTAGCATAATAAAGCGTTGTTTTAGAACATTATTACAGAAGAGGAGAAATCTTTCACTTTACCAAACGTATATAAAGATATGAAAATAAGGAAATATTTGTCTTTAGCAGCTGTTAAAACAATTGTTTATTGTACTTGAGGGTATAATTTGCACCCTAGCTGTATGACAAGAAAATGTATATACACGTAAAGTGTCTCATACAACTTCTTCAAATCGAATTAAAATAATTTTAGGATTTTAAATATTTACACGTCTCTTTTGCACAGTTGTTGGTTGTAACAAATTGTTTCAAATCATGGGACATGTTGAGAGATACGTACATTACGTTAAATCTCTTCATTTTCCTATCCCACGCATTTTAATGATTATGATATGCCTCTGAAATCATTGGTGCTCAAGTTCATTTTTCGAATGGTCATTTTATTAGCGATTTTATTAAATTCTCTGTAGTATGGAATTTTCCATTAGATGTTTTGTCCAGCTGTGTGTGTGGATGTCGAACGGATGGTCATAAAAACTGGTGCGAAATTCGATAGCTATTGAAGATTTAGCAATTGTAGGAAGAAGAAATCAAAGCTCCAAACGTACTTTTTTTTTCTAATTTATATACAAAGAGCAACAGGTGATCCACGAGCCAGAGGTTTCTTCTAACAAAAAATGTCTGGCGTGGATTCGCAAATTGTCGAACGAGCAACGAAATTGTATGACGCTGACAATTAAACGGTAAGTTATGGGATGTACTTCAAAAGGCTGTGGACAAATTCAAACTGCATCAACGTTTAAAAGCGTTTAATAATTCCTTGAAAAATACTTCCAAAATGTTTACATCTGACGAACAAAAATGTTGCTGATTTCGTCGATTACGACGCCATGCAAAGCATCGGATCGTAAGTGACAGATGATATAAAAGCTGAACTTGTCAAAATTCGAATCATTCTATGACACAGTCTTAGGTCGTCCTCATCCACATATTGCGAAAATATGATTTTTAGACCCCCTCTCCACTTCGTACGACCGCAAAAAACTAAAAAATTCAAATGAAAATAACGAATTTTAAGGCTATTTTGCAAATTTGTAACCTTTTTTGAATTTTCTTACGTAAAATTTGTTCCAGGTTGAGCTGCTACTAAATTATTCTCTACTATTTGCTGGAGAACTAATTTGATGGAGAACTAATATCATATGTTTATAATTTGTGGAAAATGTGTTGGGACCGGACATAAGTATGTGCTATTTCTACGCGGGATGCAACTTTATGCTTATGACAACTGGTGGCGCCACCGTGTTTGTAGATTTTGTCAGTTAGGGCAGATCGATGTACACAGGTCTCAAACGGACCATTTGTGCTACCCTATCATCATCAAAATCTTTCAAGAAGCTCTTTCAATGACCTCATCTCCTCCCAAACACCAGCTGGACAGTTACATCTGGTATATGACCCGGGCTCCCAACTTCCGTTTATACACGGTCAGATGCCACCCTATCCAACTAACCAGAGACTCTGCCAATCCAGCTCAAATTTATAGAACCGTAGATTAACATCTAATATATTTGATCTATACCGACATCAAAAATTTCAAGAGATGGAAGCACTTTCTTTGCTGAAATTGCAATTTACTAGTTAATATTTTCGCCATTATCTCGTTCATGGCTCCACTTTCTACGTCAAAAAAGCATTTAATAATTTTTCCGCTAGGCACCAACTCTTTCACAGTGAGGTGTCGGAAATTGATAGAACGATTTTTGCATCGGTTTTCATCGGGAAATATGTCACTAACTGTCGGAGTGCAAGCATTTGATTTTCCATAACTGAGTGCAGTTCAATATGGATTTGTCGATGATTACCGACCGCACACATGTCTTTACTTTGCTGAATATGAACTACTGCAATAGGTTTCGCATTTAATTCATAACTTTTTCCATAGACGACTTACTCTGTCACGCAGGTTTATGACTGGATCTGCAACCGCTACACCATAAAATTAACGTAATAGATTGGTGTAATTAAGTGTATAAATATAAAAAATTTTAATGTACTAAATAATTGGCGTTTTTAGGCACATCTTTTACGATTTTAATCAATTTTGAGTCTATTACGCCTAATCCATTACATTCATTTCCTGGGTGTAGCCACAACCGCATAATTTCTCAGTCGAAACCGTCCTTTCTCATATAAAAAGTCACACCTATTCACCTGTTAGTGGTTGAACTAAGTTCATGAAGTATTTCGACGATGAAAAATGTTAAACATTTCGTTAGACGAAATGCGAAACTTATAATAGTATTAGTCTGTAGACTAAAAATTGGTTTGATTGTATGTTGTATGTACGTACTTCATGTCCGATGGGTTTTTCGTTTTCTGCGGAAAACTTGCTACTTCCATCCGTCCGTTAACATGACAACTCGGGTAAGTCTTGACCATCTTGATAAAGTTTTAAAATTTTTATTTAGGATTGCCGATGACCATTTTTTGGCAAATGGTCGATCTTTTGCACATAACTCAAATTTGACAATCTTTTTTTATTCTATAGGTCTACAATTAAAGGAATTTTTTTAGGTCTTCCTTATATAAGGGCCTCAAGTAGGCCTGAAATTTGACCATAAGGTCGACTCTAGCCCAAACAATTGTATTGACATGTTGTAGAGAAAATTGAAGCATTTTTGACTACGAAAGTATGAGTCAAAGACCTCTCCTTAGTAGTGTGACGCAAATCTCTTGGAACAATGATAATAAATAATAATAATCCGTCGTTACAACCCGTCCGGGTCAGAGGATAGATCATTATTTACTAGTCCTGCAATTTTTTGTGAACTTTTTTTGCTCATATGGATTCTTCTTCCTTTCGTTACCGAAGTTTTTATATTGTGTCAGTTGTAAATTGCACACAAACCTAGTGCCATCTACGATAAACTAGGTGCGCAAACTGCGGAATGTCGGTTCGCCCCCCCCCCCCATGTGTTTTACCGGCAGGAATTTTTTGGACCACATTCTTAACGTGAATTCCAAACCACGCCAAACGGTAGCTAGCATTTTACGGTTGAGATTTTCTCTGGTTCTAATTATATCTCCGCCTATAGTTAGGCTCACATATTTGAACACAGAACATTGGTGACGTCATATTTGTCATTCTTCTGTGTACGATTCGTTGCGGCAGTAAATCCAGAACTACCCAAATTATGAAGCCTGGATGTGACTAGAAACGTTACTTTCATGCTATACATTGAAGAAAAATCCTATACAGAATTTGTCCCCACCAGAATTACTAATTATAAACGTCTAATGTCCCTCTGTTTATCTATGTGTCTATTCGTCTATTCGTCTATTCGTCTATTTATATATTTATAAGTCTGTCTGTCACGATCCCGTTATTTTTTCGTTTACACTGGCGAAGAAAAAAAAAATACTTTTTGATATGTTGTTGGGGATGGTGTAAAACGTCGAGAAAACATGTTCCGGGGTTAGATATTGTTCTGAAATAAGGGAGTTATGGGTCAATAAAGGGTCGAAATTGAAAATCGTCCAAAAGTCAGTCAAGATGTTTCTTAGAGATTTGGTCGGGGAAGCAAAGTCTTAGAGTTTTTGATGGGCTACAACTTTATAGAAGAAAGTTTTTTGATCCGACTTCATGCGGAGGAGCTAGGCAGCGAAAACTGTTAAAATTTTGGGGTTTCCTCACTTTGTTGTTAGGGAACTTTTCTTGATGGACAAAGTAGAGATACATTTTGAGTGCCAATCGATAGTGGAGGCTTGGGGCAACAAATTTGCTGAACAATGTTGGGTGAAAAAGTTTCATACTACCGAGCTATAGGTCGTTCTTTGGCGATTTTGTCCAGAGCTGGAGCACTTATTAACCAATATCTCGGCCGATAGTTGCCGGGATGAGGCCAGTGAGGTGTCAAATGAAAGGTTTCGAAGGCAGCGGAACCGATTTTAAGAAAATCGGTTGAGCGGTTCGGTGCCCAGGGTCGATCAAAGGAGGCAAAAATGGACAAAAATTTGCTCCGCTGCCCGAAAATTACTGAAAAAATAATTTTTGATATGTTGTCGGGTATGGTGCAAAACGTCGAGAAAACATGTTCCACGGTTAGATATTGTTCTGAAATAAGGGAGTTATGGGTAAAAAACGGGACATAATTGAAAATCGGCTAAAAGTCAGTCAAGATGTCGTCTTAGAGATTTGGTCGGGGAAGTGTCAGAGTAGGATGCGTAGCAAGTGCAACGCTGAATACGGCGAACGTTGGATACGGGGTAAGTGGAATACGGTGAACATTGAATATGGGGGAAGTGGAATACGGGGGAAGTGGAATACGGGGAACGTTGCATACGTTCCACGGAGGAAGTGGAGTACGGGGGAAGTTGAAACATTACGCATCATTATTTAAAACGAAAAAAAATATGGCTCTCTGAATAGACAACACGCGAAAATGATAAAGCCTGCGTAGCCCCTAGGGGTGGGGGTTCGACTAGTTAACCCAGATATTCATATATTCATCTCCATACAAATGGAGATTTTTTTGTATAAAGCGTCTGTTTTCTTAGACCCCCTCCCCCCAAACCCAGTCGTCATTTATGAACGCTCCCTAGTAAACATTCCATTATATGTTGTAATAATGGGCGGTATGCGACTTGTTTTTTTTTTGTATTCAGAAGAACAAAGAAGAAAAGTTTAAATTGACACGGATTTCAACAAATTGTTTGCAAAATTTGCAAGGTCATTGAAGTATTCAGGATAATTTGGCATTACTATGCTTTAAATGCTTTATGGTTTTGCATGGAATATAAGTATTGAAACTTATTTTATCTCATTGTTGGTGGAAGTGCACACAAAGGTGTGCGCCAAGACGTTACGACAGTATTTTTCTTAAAAATATAATCCTTTTTGAGACTCCGATCGTTGAAAATTCTAATATTTTACGAGCCCTATTGCCGAGCCGATTGAATGAAGTTGAACGGCGGACATCTCTGAATAACGATGAAAAGTTCCTAATGGTAACAACAAAAATCGCCTCCCAAAGAAAAAAATGTCAACCAAGCTCACATGCTGCTTATAAGTTTATACACAAAATTGTATATAGAGATTTTTTCCCTATTTTTTGGTAAACATTGAACGCGATTCAAATATTAAAATTTTATAATTTAAATCAGCTCTTTCAAAGTAAATATACATACGATATTGGTTTTTACGAACGTTTGCATCGCTAATATCATTCAACGGAAACATATATTTTTGATTATTTGTAAAAGATTCCATTTTTTTTTTTGCAATTTTCAGTATCGGAATTATTCAGGAAACCTTTGAAAATCATATTCATTCTTGATTGATAAGACGAATCAACAGTTCTCGATGTAAATATATACAGAAAAGTGAGTACTACATTTCAATCATGCGATATTGTGAATTTGTTCTAACGTTTGTAGCATTCATCTACTGAAATGAATTCAAATTAGATTCATGAAAATAAGAAAATCTTATCTTATTACGAACATTTAGAAATGAAAGCTTCCTTATAGACCATTAAGTAAACTCTCTGCGTTACAATCGTTTGATTATGAACCACGTAGCCTTATTCCTTGTCAAATAGATCGTTTTTGTTATTCAATCCGATTTATTTGATCTCCTTTCTGACGGCTCCCATGTCACCTACCCGAAGATTCCAAACACTACTACTAATAATACTCCTAATATACATACAGTCAAGCTTTCCTAAGCACCTCAGAATCCAGAATTGCTGGACAAATCTGGTGATACTTCCTTTTCATCAAGTAAACCATGTAAATTTTCCGGGTCCCGACCAAATTGTCTGGAGCACCGGTTCAGCCTGAGTACTCCACAGAGTTGAATCATACGACATTCTAGAGACATGAGCCCAGGGAAGAAACCTAGGGCATTCACATATGAAGACCCGTTTCTCAGGTACATTTGGGATCATTAGATAGTTCCATCCAAGCCAGATACACAATACCACTCCCTGTAATCGCTTTGTACGACTCCGGTCCATGTTAGGTATTAGATTGATAGGATCATTAATTAAAACTCATTGGCTTCGTATTGTTAGAGTTGTGAATTCGATTTCCTGCGTGTTATTGAAATTGACACAGTCTATTCGAATTGCACCAATAGAAGAGTTGAATGTTTACGAATTATAATTAAAAAATATTTAATGTTAATTCGGATTATGATAATGCTCTGACACATTTTGTTCATAGTTTAATAAAAAACTGTATTTTTTCGCAATATCAAAGAAATAAAAGAGATTATAATATTAATGGTTTCGCTAAACATTTTTTTCTTTTTATTCGCAAATGAATTTTGCCTTGCATTAGTTACAGATAATTAGTGGTTGTGGTAAACAAGATGAAATTACAAGGATTTTTTTATTTTTATTCCCTTCACTGCGCCAAAATATCATTAAAACGTCTGTCACAAGTTTATTCTGGTTTTTGCTTGTTAAGAACAGTCATAGGTTTCACTATGTAACTAAATAACTGCGTCACTTTGACTATAGTTTAAGAGGCAACTCGATGCTAAGTGCTTTAAAATCAAAGTAAATAAGTTGTGACTGCAGCAACTTAATAAATTGTGATTTGGTAACAGTTTTAGAAGCTGGGAAGAGTTATAAACCTTATGATTAACAACTCAAAAAAACTTTCATTGCTTTTAGTGTGTGAAACTCAAGTGAAAATGTGCATTACATTGGACCCTGCGAAAATATTTCATAACATGAGGACACAATTTTGTGATAACAGCCAAATTTGGCTCGGATATGCCAACTCTTCACTCGTCGAAACAACAGTTTCCAAAGCTTGTTGCTCAGAATAAACGATCGATTTTCCGAGTTCACAGAATTTTTTCTAAAGTAATGAATTATATGTAGCAGGGTCCAATGGGCTGCCCTACAAAATCCAGAAGCACAAAATCCGGAATTACAAAATCAGTAAGAAAAAAACAAGTGTCCATTACAGTGTCGTCGACTTCAATTTGAATTTTGCTAAAAATTTTGTATAGCTTGGAAACGACCAGATTTGTTGCGTATGCAACAGGGGTAAGAAATTACGTAAGTAATTATCTCTTTCAACGAACAAAGTAAGCTGATTGGGATGTTTACGCCTCTTCAGTACACCTTTGTCGCGAGACCATGTGTATATCAGCAATAACATCGAATGAGGTGAACAAACATCTGTTGTTTGCAAGAACAGAGAATGGAAAGCTTTTATACATAATTCTTGAGATCGATTTTGTTTGGTTGATAGATCTCTCACATCTACCAGAGAGATTTTTGTTGGTAGACCTCTCACGTCTACCAGTTTGTCAGATCTCTCACATCTAACAGTTTTGAAGCAAGAAATTATACTTCAAAGGTTGGGTAAATTGTCCACTAATATTTGAAGTATTAGTGGAGGTGTTTGATTCCAATAACAAACAAAAATCTATCTGGTAGATGTGAGAGATCTATCAACCAAACAAAATCGATCTCAAGAATTATGTAGGCTATGTAGGCGCTGGTGTTTGCCTACCCATGCGAAAGTTGAATATCTTGCTTACTCTTTAACTTGGGTTTGGAAATCGCAATGAGACGTGCTGGTATCCAATCCAACAAAACGCTGGTGAATAGAACAGTTCAAGTTTTGCGCTTTGCAGATGATTTGGATTTCGCCAGTTTTACACATGCAGCAGCAATTGGTACTTTCACAAATCTGAAAATCCAATGGGTTTGATAATAAACGAATCTAAAACCAATTACATGAAGACTGAGCCGAATCCGGTAGATAATCAACTGGGAGACAAAATACGCATTGGAGAGTTCAATCTCGAGATAGTTGATGAGTTCATTTATCTTGAAGCGCTGAATTAAATAGTTACGATCAAAGAAAACGAAGTGCCATATTTGTGAAACATTCGTCCATTATTGATCTACGGATGTGAATCTTGGAAGATGAAGAAAAGTGATGAACAGTTGCTCTTAACGTTCGAGCTCAAGGTACTTCGCACTATATTTGGAGCGATGCGTGAGGGTGAAATGTGGCGACGGCGATATAACTTTGAAGTGGAACGTGATTTTGGCGAGTCGGATATAGTGGCGGTGGTTAAAGTCCAAAAGTTGAGGTGGCCGGGGCATTTAGCACGAATGGATGAAAACATAGCCCACTCAAAACTATCCCGTAACGATCCTGAAGGGCGAAGAGGAGTTGATCGCCAAAAAATTAGATGGATCGATGGTGTCGAATAAATTCTTCAGAAGCTCGGAATAAGAAATTATCAATACGCAAGGAACAGACGCAATTGGATCAGAATCCTCGAGCAGGCCAAGGCCCACAAGTGGCTGCTTCGCCGAAAAAGTAAGTAAAGAAAGTTAGAATATTGACATGTAATAATCAACTTTTGCATGGGACAGGTAGTAATAGTTTATTACATACTTGGTCAAGCAAGTGAGTCATTATAGCACAAGTTTGAATGGATACGTGAGAATATATCCGAGTTTGGCAACAAATGAAAACCAAAATCATGTAGCTGCTCTATAGACAAATATAAAGTCGCTTTTTTTTGACGAAAAAAGTAATTTCCTTTTTTAGTTTGGCTCTAGAACCTCTCTAATTTTTCGACTTTTCTATGGAGACCAAATCGCGCCCATACAAAGTTCAAAAAATTTTAGGGGGGCAGAGCCAAACCGCATTAAAAAAATGACTTTTTTTTGTCAAAAAAAGGCCAATTTTGTCGGTAGGGCAGCTACAAAAACTTTGTTGGCTAGTATTATGAGTAGATTTTATCACATTAGCGTTCGGTTAGTTGAAAACACTATGTAAGTGCTTCATTAAGGGTCAGTTTCATTACGAGTCCAAAATACTCGTTTGCACGAAATTTGAAATGTTCATGTTAATTTAGCGACAAGATACGAATTGGCTAATGTGTTGGTGAATTTTCTAAATGAATCTTCTTTGCAGAACGTTCAGCTATATATTTAGGTTGCAAAACGAATGCAATGATTGTAACTGATCGATTTTTTCTATTCTTCATTCTTCCATTATTATATTGCCGAAATTGATTTTTTTGGTTGCGCAAAGTTAAATCTTTCGTGTTCTCTGCCATTACCATAACATTAATTATTTTAACAATAAATAATAATTACTGTTGACAATATCGCCGATTGACAGAATGAAAACAACAAAATGTGAACGTTAGTTCATTCTGAAAAAGGCCTACTGATATGGGGGAAATATAATGTAATTTTGAATTTCTGTTTGGAATGAAATTGATTTTTATAAAAATTTATATTAACTGAATATTTTGTGTTTTCAACGACCGATTGGTAGACGTTAAATCAGGATACAGGTTAGACCATGTAAATTGGCTATTTACACAAGTGTAAAGTTTACGGCATCGAGCCGAAGGCCAATTTACATAGTCTAATCTGTAATCTCTTATTACAATCACTACAACTTGTGACCGAGAAGTACTTACGGACATAAAGTGAAACTTACAAGAGTAGGTATCATACACAGAAAACACCACTTATCGCCATTGTGATAAAGGTTTTTGAAACGTATGCGTTCATTATTCCTACTATTTGCATAAAAACATTTCAGAGTGCCTTCTGCATTTCCTTCCTGCTATAGATTTGTGGCTCAAACTAAAAACATTGTGCATTGTGTCTCCATTTTAAGTCACTCAGATTGATGAAAATGATCAGCACTGGGTTGATTCTACTACAGAAACTTAAGTCGTCATGAAATGGGAGAACCAAGCTTCTTCATGACGAAATTCAAGTAAAGAGACAAAATGTAGTTTGCACTTTGATGATTGATTGATTTATTATAGCACATATATGATTAAGGCCGCAAGACCTTTTAAATTACATACATAACGCAAGCAAAATATTATATCCAATAAAAAAATGATGAGTAAAGATTTCAGCTAAATAAGGAAAACAAAACAATAATAGCAAAAAAAAAGTCAAAATAAAAAGCAAGACTACAATGCCATGATTTACCAAAATTTCATAAATGTTCATATGTCGTCGAACAAATCACAATTACCGAGGGCGACTGGAACAATCAGGTAGCGCGCCTGAAAATGTGGTGGAAGTAGGAAATAGGAAATATGCATAGATCAATAGTGGCTTGACAAACCATAATGATCCTTACACGCACGTCGAAAGCCAGTTAACGAAAGCCTGCATTTAACCGCTGCAGGCAGCGCATTATACTTCGCCACTCCGCGAACAAACATAGAATGATTAACTGCGTCTGTGTTATTGCAGGGCAGTAACAGATTGAACGTTCGACCAGACGAACCCCGATTGAGCCTTTCATACACATAATCAGGTTCCTTCGTGGTCACAATTTTGTGTATGAACGTAGAAGTGAGGAAATCGAGATAAGTAAACAAATTGGTTCCAAGAAGTCGGTTAGAGAAGCCAGACACCGACTCGTAACGGCCAATGCCATATACAAACCTAACACATGCTTTGAATGGCTTCTCAAGCAACTTCTTAGCACCAGCACTCAACTCACCAATTACTGGGCAACAGTAAGCAAAGTGGGGCATGAGTAGAGACTTCACTAAGAGCTTTTTCGTTTCTTGTGGAATGCACCGAGCACTGGGCCACATATTCCTCAGACCGGCAAAAATCTTCGAAGAGACTGACTGCACTTGTTGTTTCCACCCCATCCGACTGTCAACCGTCAAACCCAAATTCAACACACTATCACTGTACACGATCGTTACTCCGTCAAGCTCAATTTGCGGAATATCCTTAGCCCAATCACCAATCGAAGCAACCATTGCCTTCGTCTTCCCGGCGTTTAACTTCAGCCTGTTCTCTTTCGCCCACTCTGTCACCGCTAGCAAGTCAGACTCCAACAAACGCATGTCAGCAAAGTCGTTACCTTTGCGAACCGCAATATAGAGTTGGAAGTCATTCGCAAATAGATGACACTTGCAATATCTCAGCCGCTGAGGAAGGTCGTTAATAAAAATAGCAAAGAGTAATGGGCCCAAAACTGATCCATGGGGCAGACCAGAACCAAGCTCAAGGAATTTCGAATGGAAACCATTAATCGCTACACACTGCAAGCGCTCAGAGAGATAGCTAAGGATCATGCGCACCGCATCACCAGAAAACCCGAAGCCAGAATATAACTTATCAGCCAGCAGATCATGTGATATAGAATCGAACGCCTTGGAAAAGTCTAGGAGCAGAAGGACAGTGGCTAGGCCCTTACCCATATTTTCCTGAATATCGCTAGTCACCTGTAAGAGAGCTGAGGTAGTACTATATCCCGACCGAAAGCCAGATTGAAACTTGTACAGCAGTCCGAGCTCCTTCACATGCTCCGTAATTTGCCTTTTCAACAGCCTTTCACGCGCCTTAGACAAAGAGGGCAGTATGCTAATGGGCCTGTAGTCATCAAGTGAACGTTGTCGAGTATTCTTACGAAACGGAAGGACTTTCGCTTTTTTCCAGCAACTAGGAAAAGCAGATTTAGTCACAATCGAGTTGAAAATATGTGTCACAATCGGCAAAATAACCGGCAAAAGCGCCTTGATGAACGTGATCGGTATCGAGTCCAGGCCGACGGAGTTCGACTTAATACTATTTATCGACATAACTACTTCAGAGTCGGTGAAACAACGGAAAGAAAAAGAGCGATGCGACTCCTGCGAAGACTTCAAAATCGGATTTCCAGTCACATTAATCCTCCGAGGGAATTCTGAGTAATCAGTCCGTTTCACAAAATGCGAATTTAATTCATCTGCTGTAAACGGCGGAACGTCATCATCGGAACTAGAAACAAAACCCAAACGTCGCAAGCTACCCCACAGTCGGCGAGTTGGAGTCACAGCCCGGAGTTTCTTCGCAAAGTATTTCTTTTTTGCTAGAAATAACACCTGCTTCGCTCGGTTGCGCAGCACTTTGAAGCGACAAAACGCTTCATCCGTCCGTACCCTTCTCCCCTCCCGATAAGCCATGTCTCTATCCACAAGCGCTTTGTCAACCTCGGTGTTAAACCAGGGGTTAAGAGTCCGTTGTGTTGAACACGGCATCAGCGGAGCATGAGTATCCAGCAAATACAACACTTCGTTACTGAACGAATCAACAAGTGTGTCTACATCAGCGACTGACATCAATTTCAACCAGTCTACAGAAGATGCATCTGCTAGTAGATTCGTGATGTTTATCCTATCAAGGCGCCTCCTCAGTCTTATTGAGGAGTTGAGTTGAGTCTTTGAGTCTTTGTTTAGAAATTTTGTATACTTTGACATAAGCCGACGTCGCCTCGCCGACGATACGAACTTTCATCACACCAGATGTTTTCATGAATTTTTAACCATTGAAAAAAGAAAGGATTGATAAGCTTAAGTCTTAGGAAGTCTAGGAAGGAAGTTTAGACGGAGATGGTAAGGTCAAATTGATTCGACGAAAAAATTTGATTTGCTAAAAGTGTCGCACCCAAAGTCAATTTCGATGCATCATTCCATAATAGCGAAAATTTATCTTTAGCGCAATATTTCAATAAATTCTCTCTTGACGCCTTTATGCTACTTCCTGTGTATATAATCTAATTATATGTTCGTTGCCAATACGTTATCATGTACTACAGTCGGTACTTATGTTTAGATGTATCTATAACCTAAGACTGCAAATTGTTTTCAATGTACTCAGTTTTATCAATTTAAAAATTTCATAAACACGTAAATTAATTACAACCATTTTTTAATGACAACTCAAAACTGCTACATTGATTTTAATGGATTTCACGAGTTGTAGCCCGGAGTTTCTGCTTCGAGCGAGAGTGCTCCAAATCAATAATAGTTCCAAACAGCTACGGACGTTTTCTTTTATTTTTCTTTCTTTTTGCCAATTTTCGTGGTAAAATTTTTAATTTAGAACCGAGGTTATGTCAGTACTGACGAGTTTAGTGTGTTTGCAGAATTTTGTAATGAGATGTGTAAGCACCGTATCAGTAGAATCTTAAACCGAATTTATGAATTTTATCATCCGTTATGACAGAAGGCAATGTTACGCTTAGTGCGTCAATTACCCACGTCTTTAGTGCGTCAACGGCTTATGTCAAAATATGGGTAGTTCCACGGTGTAGTTGGATAAAATGTAACTTAGGAACGCTCATATCACTGTTTTCTGAATAAGATACAGCCTTACAATTTTGGCCATATGCGATTTAGTCGGAAAAAATGTTGACGTGATAAAAATCGCGGTGTGTACTCAATGACATCCGAGTGTTCCCTACGTAACATTTCCCAATGGAACTATCTATAAAATGATTTTCGTGACACGATTAGCTGTCAAACTAATGATATTTACTTCCTTGAGAGTTTGAACATCGCGTCGTGAAAATCGCTATACTGTTAACGCACTAATGGAGTGGATTGTAGTGATGAAGTAAAACGCTTAAAATATTTAAGAAAATTTGCGTTATTTGTTTAGAAATTACTAGATGGAACTAATAACGAACCTTTAAAAACATTATGTTTAATTTGTAGAGATAATAAAGTGGACGAAACTGACAATTGCCATCTTGGCTTTATAATCCAAACAACTAGCAACGGATGCATTAAAAAAAAATTGTTTTCATTGAAAAATTTAATTAGAGAAAAGTATTCTCGTCAAGAAAGCTTTCGTAGTTGCAACTTTGAGTTGTTTTTTTAACTCAAGCCATTTGCACTTACCTACTATAACAACTATATATCAAAGAGGCACTTCAGTAAGTACACGTTTCACAAGCTAAAGATTTTTTTTCAATTCACAGTCAATTTAGGTTAATTAGTTTCAACAATTTACAAAAACAAAGGCGAGAAAACTATACCGTTGCAAGCGAAACGTATTGTATGAAATCATATTCGCAATAACTTAATGCAATTCGAATACAAAATCCTAGAAAACTGCTTTCTTGACGTTCATTAATACAAATTTGTTTTGAACTGATTTGTTCGATTAAAAAACCTCTCGTCAATCTGTGTCATTCAGTCCAATTGGCACGAATTGAAATTAAATATATAGTCAAAGTACCTAGCGCAATAACCATTCAATAATTTACTTTCAGCTGCAACGGAAAATGCATGAAAACAACTTCAAAGACGTGAATGACCTTGGCAATCGTCCCACTATGAGTTCGAGATTGATATCATAAATTTGCTTTTACATTTGGAAATCGTGTTCATATCGCATGCGAACTTTATAATCAAATGTGCGAATTTAGGAAAATTATGTCATTGGTCAAGTCTATAACTTATATTTGTATTAAATATTTTTTAGTGTAGGAATAGCAATGTGGACCAGAAATAATATAAAATCAGGTTCAGTTATACCAACAGACATTACAGATGGTAGCATGATGTCAAATCCCAAATACGCCAAAATAGTAATTTATGATACCAAGTTACGTACGAAGGTAGTTTTACGCACTAAATGTGAGATTGCCGATACGAGCCGAAGGCGAGTTCGGCAACACATCGTGTGCGCTAAACTACCAGCATACGTAACGTGTATCAAACAACGTTTTTTGCAATTCGCCTTAACCAATGACATAATTTTTGTGACATCATATTTTTTACGTCATTTTTATGACGTCATCATATGTGTGACGTCATTTTTGTGACGTCGTATTTCTAACGTCATTTTTTGGACGTCATTTTTGTTACGTTGTATTTATGACATAATATTTGTGATGTCATTTTTGTGACATTATATTTGTGACACAATTTTTATGGCGTCATATGTGTGACGTCATTTTTATGACATCATTTTTGTGACATCATTTTTGTAACGTCACTCGCATATGCAGAGCAAGATCTACTGGAGCGTCACCTGTTGGACAATAGGAAAATCATCAGCGTGGACCAGAACAATTCAACAAGAAACTGTGCATCGGTGTGTTCGATTCGACCTCCCCAGCAATAGAACCTGTCATTACAAATCTGCACATAAGATGGCGCCTACAACCTGCGAAAGTGATATAAATGTGAATGATGGCAACACAGTATACATTTATAAAATGGGTCTTCACGATGTCGAAAGACGAAACGTCATCTAATTTCGGTTACCGAACCAGTTGGCTAGGCCATCCTCCCGGCAGACATCAACACAACAATTAACTGTGGAAAGATTAACTCAGCTAGTGTTAGATATAAGTCCTATGTATATGCAATATAACAATTGTAATAGATGTAAAACACCATACGTTAAATAAAAAATAAATGTGACGTCATAATTTTGACGGTGCACAGCTTGTTGCTTTGAGTTCTTGAACCACAAATACATAAGGCATTTTGGTCCCAAGAGTATTTATGACAAAGTGGAGCGGTAACACGTAGCCTACGTTTTTTACTTAATTTGTGTTCTAAAGCAGGGGATTGACAATTTTAGTACAAAGTCCATATACATACCAGCGCTTCACCTACCTATACTCGACCCTTCATGTGAAGTTTCAATCATGTATAGAGATTTTTTCAAAGAAGAGACTTTAACAATCGTTCTGCAATGTCTAATGTTAAGTTACATGAACTTGTCGGAGGTCTGTTCTATTTCAGGAAATCATAACCAACATGTAAAGCCATATAGAAATGTAACCCCCTCCCCCTATAATTGTGAGTAAAGTATGACGTAAGTCACAAGACGATAGTCAGTAAGAAAGATGTGCTTGTCTCTCATGTGTACCCAAAAAGCTTTTGAAACGCTCTGAAAGTGTCCAGCCGTTTTTTGAAGTGTATAGTCATATTTAATCGAATATTCGAACTCCAACGACACAAATACTTTGGGCATGAGAATCCTAACACAACCTTTTTTAATCTGCGACACAATCTGCTCGACACAATGGCTGTAATTTGAGATCTCGTATCAGGAAAGGGTTGAAGATCCGATGGCGTCAGCCCGAGGTTCTTTAACCCTCCCAGATACGAGATCTCAAATTACAGCCCGTGTGTTATACGATATTTTATGGCAGAAAGGCCTCAAATTTCAAATGTGAATATTATAACCCCGAGGGTAATAAATGTATGTTTCAAAAATGAAAAAGCGTAATACTTCAGTTGGGAGCACTTTAGCTCATATTAAATAGTATTCTTCGACATCGACATGTCAAAGTTTAAAAGTTTTAAGTTGGAGTTCAAATATGTATGTATGAGGAGGGGAGGAAGGGGGGATCACTAGTAATTTTGTTAATCAATGCTGACGCTTAAATTAGAATAACGCGAGCAGGGTTGTATCAGCGTCGCTAATAGCGACGGTAGTAGCAAAGCTAATTTCAAACATCCTCGCAAATAGCGACTAGCGTTTCGCTAAATCCAAAACTAGCGAGGTCTATTTTCGCTAGTCGCTAATTTTCTGCTCCTAAAAGTCTTATTTAATGGAAGATTTTCAAAATTATTACTTTTTTTGACTTACACTTTGTCATATCATTGAAGATTTCCATATATCCTTGCTACTTTGAGACTATTTGAGACTGTTGAGTATGCTCATTTTGAGACTATTTGAGACTGTAGAGTGTACTTATTTTCGACAAAAATATTTTTCACAATTTTATTGAGGCTTTTGAGACTGTTGAGCATGCTCAATGTGAAAAATATTTTTTTAAACAATGAGACTGTAGAATGTACTCATTTTCGACAAAAATATTTTTCACAATTTTATTGAGACCTTTGAGACTGTTGAGCATACTCAATTGTGGAAAACATTTTTTTTAGCCAATGAGACTGTAGAGTATGTAGAGTATACTCATTTTGAGACTGTTGAGTATGCTTATTTTAAGACTATTTGAGACTGTTGAGTATACTCATTTTGAGACTATTTGAGACCGTTGAGTATGCTCAAATTAAATGATATTTATTGAAGCTTCTGCGACTATTTGGTGTACTAAATGTACAAGAAAAGACTTTTGAGTATACTCATTTCTAGACTATTTGAGACTGTCGAGTATACTCATTTTGAGACTATTTCAGACCGTTGAGTATGCTGATTTTGAGACTATTTGAGACTGTTGAGCATGCTCAATTGTGAAAAATATTTTTTTTAGCCAATGAGACTGTTGAGTGTACTCATTTTAGACAAAAATATTTTTCACAAATTCATTGAGGCTTTTGAGCATGCTCAATTGTGAAAAATATTTTTATATATGTTTTTATATTTTTCACATTTGAGTATGCTCGACAGTCTCAAAAGCCTCAATGAAGTTGTGAAAAATATTTTTGTCGAAAATAAGTACACTTAACAGTTTCATTAGCTAAAAAAATTTTCCACAATTGAGCATGCTCAAAAGTCTCAAAAGCCTCAATAAAATTGTAAAAAATATTTTTGTCGAAAATGAGTACACTCAACAGTCTCATTGGTTTAAAAAGTATTTTTCACAATTTAGCACGTTCAACAGTCTCAAAAGTCTCAATGCGATTGTGACAAATATTTTTGTCGAAAATGAGTACACTCAACGGTCTCATCGCTTAAAAAAATATTTTTCACAATTGAGCATGCTCAACAGCCTAAAAAATCGAAATGAGCATACTCAGCGATCTCAAATAGTCTAAGTGAGTGTGCTCAATGACCTCAGTCAGTCTAAATCTAAAAAAAATCAAAATGAGTGTACTCACTCGCCTCATTAATGATTGTTTTATAAAAACAAGCGAAATTGAGTAGTTCTGAGTTTTTTTCTCTCAAAAATTGAGACTGATTTGAGGCTGTGAGTACACTCAATTTTAGTACTCACTGAGACTAACATTTTCACTCGGGTAATCTAGTGCAAGGCAGTCTAAAAATTCCTGAAAAGTTGGTCCAAGGCTAAACGTTAAAAAACGCAGGCTACATTTCTATGTGCTGGCATTACTGCCAAAACGAGTCGAAAAAACCTCTCAACCCCTCAAAAGAGCTTCAATACTTCCATTCAGTTGAAATTTTTAGCTTATATCTCAACATTTAAAGTTAGCGACGATTAGCGTTCGCTAATAGCGATTAGCGCGCTAATTTTATTTCTGATTAGCGAAGTACGTTAGCGATGCTAGTATTTTTATTCGTTATCGTTAGAGTTAGCGACTCTAAAAAATTTGGTTAGCGAATACAACCCTGAACTCGAGTGTTTTTTGAAATGATCGAAAAAGCCTTTACTAATAATTAATCAAAAAGGTGAAAATTAAAAAAAATTTTTTAAAGAATTAAGGACAAAATTAAGGATTATCAAAGAAAGAGACCATTGCTACCGAGTGCCAATTAATAGTCGTTTTATTATACTGTCCTTTCCATGACAACTTGTAAGGTGCTTATGAATCTTTTATATTGGGTGCACATAGTCTCTATGGCACGTCTCTCACTATGGCAAGTGAGGTACAAATAACATATGCCAATATCTTTTCGATTACCAAAATACCGATGACTAGCCCCCAACCCCCAACTTTGTAAATGGCATCTCGAAAGCAAACCAATGGATGTATAAAAAAATGTTTTGGTTGCAAATTCTGTCAACAAAATTTTGTAATTAAAAAGCCTTAATTAACGTACTTCGTGCTTCATTTGAAAGCAAGGCTAAATACGAATGAATGGGTGTAATTAACCACAAAACTGTATGCAATGTGCACAATGCTAAGATGAAGTTATGCTGTGAGGAACTCTGATCAAAGAAAAATAAATCAAACGTAAATAAATATTACAGTCCCTACGTAAAAGATTTTGCTCAAGAATTGAAATGCTTAAAAATTAGCAATGCTTCGAATCGGTGCTATTAAATTTGACGTCATAGATAGACTGTGTGATTCAAAAAAAAAAACGAAAACTAAATTTTTATGCTTGTTGGATGCAAAATTCTTGTCGACGCAATACATTTGGATTGACCCCATGGGTGTAGTACTTTATTAAAACAATCCAAGCAAATATTGGACGACATTCGTACAGATTCTGATAAAACGTTCCCTAAATTACGAATAATTAAAAAAACTGACCATCGGAAAAAGGTAATAATTGGCAAAGGTAGCACTAAACTGCACCCCTCGTTTGACCTACTTTACACCGCATGCGCCAAAATATGGCCCAAATTCACTAATATCGTTAATTTCGTAACTGTACGGACATCTGGTAAGAAAAAACAGCAAAACATTTTAAATTTTGTATTAGAATTAGTAAGCATTTGGTACGTAAACAAATCAGATAGCAAACAAGGAACTGATTGACTGCGTTGAGCAAATCTATCCATTTTATGGTGAAAGCATTAAAATATGACTCATGTTGTATAAACTATAAATAAAAGCTGTTTTCCTTTTAACATTTCAGCCATTCAGTTTAGTTAAGCTTTCTACCTCATGAATGAAGAGCTTTCATTCATTGAAAAAGTTTTCTTTTATATGTTTTGAATGAAATAGAGGTGAAAGCTCGATAAACTTTTCTATAATAATGTCAATGGAAGCTGAACTAACGAAGCTCACTAAGAAAATCTATTTTAAGTTACTCTACTCTCCGATTGAGGGACTCAACTTTTAAAGAAAAAAAGTGTTTTACGGAGTGTGTTTCGTGGCAGACGATTTTTATGTTATTAGTATATTACGGGGTTCCGAATTTTTAATTTTATGACGAGTAGGCAAGTTATGGCAATACCCGAGGGGGTCCATATCCACTTGTGAGAGTAATAAAAGTACCATTATTAACGTGTTGTAGCAATGTAAAAACGTATTTTACGTCAACGAAATGGAAGATGATTAGCTAACAAATAACGAAAGAAGAAGTCAAGGGCAAGCAATAAAAATTTGTAGTTTTTAAGCCAAAGTCACGGGACATAATCCACGCAAGGTTTCATAACGGCGTCGACTTATATCAATGTATACAAAATTTAATGACAAAATGCCAACTCACGGGTATGATAGTTCACGTTCACAATAGTAACATAACTCCGTATAACTCCTTTTACTTCACTTTTTCGCATGTTGGGTTGATACTATGAGTTTTTTTACTCCATTTACGATGCACTTTTTAAAACGCATCAAAGTTTTTGTCGATTCCTGACATCTTTAAAATTTATGTGTGTGTTTTCAATTAAAATAAAATTTCCGAATACATTCATAACTTTGCAGAGTGTTATATACGTGATGTCAACGTCATAACGCCCAAGAAGCAATTACCTGCTTTGAAATAAATACGAAAAATCGCCTCAAACCAAAATGTGAACTTATGAATTGTTCCTTTGTCTTCAATTTGACCACTTTTTCTTTCTGTTCTTTTCGTTTCATTGCTAAAAGCATACAACTGAGTTGTATGCTCAAAAAGATGAATTACACTTACACTTTTATTGTTACAAGATAATTTTGATTTTATTTTTTGCATGGAAAATGCACTCGGGTGAGAAAATTTTGTTCTTCAGTGGGTGCACAATAGAAATTTACCACCTACCCCATGCGAAAATTGAGCATGTCATGTCAATATGTCCCCTAAGAAAATGATCCATTTCCCATTCTTGGTTGTAAATTTCTATGTAAAATTCAACTTTCGCATATAATGGCTCGATTACAGTCGAAGTGAAATGTGAATGTTCGAGGGGTTTTGCCCCGAGGAATATTCACGCACCGAGACTATAATCAGCCATTCGACTCGTGGCTAATATTGAGATTTGACGTCATGATATTATTATCATAGTCGAATCGAAAATTAGGTAACTGATAACGCAAGAAAAGATTGGAATTAACGTCCGGGAAATTATCGCCTGGAAGGAAATTTTCCTTATGAAAATTGTGTATTTTCCTGGCACAAAACCCGCTTTAATGACGAAAGGTAATTCCCCTTATACAAATTGTGTATTTTCGTTATACAAATTTACCCGCTTTAAATTGTTGTCACATTTGTCTGGGCAATTATTCCCGGACAATAGTTCTCCGGGCGTTAATTCCCGGGCGTTAATTCCTCTCCGGCCGTCATTCCTGGGGCGTTAATTCATGTCGCAGAAAATTATAGTTGGACTATAATAAAAATTATAGTAGAGTCGACCATAATTTGCCTATTATATACCTCCCAGTTTGTATAAAGCTCATCATATTTTCAGGTATATAAATAGCTAATTATATGCCCAAATGATATGAAACATTATACATTGTGCCCTGTTACATAATTCATTACTTCGGAAACAATTCTGTGAACTCGCAAACTCAATTGTTTATTTTGAGCAACTCACTATGGAAACTGTGTCTTTTGATTCGTTTAGTCGTCAAATCAACAGGTTCAAAGCTTGTTTTGCCCAAAAGACAAAATTGTGTCATCATGTAATGAGCTTCTTTCACAGTGTCCAATGTAATGTACTATCAAAATGCATTGTGAAAATCTAGTTTTTCGAACGGAACAACTAGTTTTCATTCTTCAAGAATGCAAAAATTACGTGTCTTCAATTTCAACTGTCTCGGCATAGCAGTCTGGCTTAAAATAACGGATGAATGCTTTTCCGTCTCCACATAAATCTGTTGAGCTTAAATTCACAAATATTTTTCCTATAATTAGATTACAATTTTTCTGAAAGTTATTTATTATCGCAGAATCATAATCTAAGAAAAGTTTTTGAAAATATAACGTTAGTTCGATTAGACTCGTGGAAAGAATTGGCACTATACGTTTGAACTGACTTTTGTTGGCTTTTTGGCAAAGTATTTGTTAAATGTTAACGGAAAATTAGCACAAGAAATCTTCCTTAGTCACGTCGATAACTTTAAGAATTGTTCATCAACTTTTCCGAGAGGGAAAAATTCACCATGTCGCTTGAGTGATGTTTTCGTAATATATCTTCGAAGTGTTTGTACAGCGATTGTACCTTATCGTATCTTTGAGAGAAAAGGGGTTCATAAAAACGTTTTCGTGGCTAGACTTTGGTAAAAAAGAAAGCAGTGTCACGACGAATTAGTGTCATCTTTTTAGAATTGTCAAATAGTTATTTACGCAACAAGGGAGTAGGCCGAAAATTTATTCCCGAGTTGCAGCATGAATAGTTATTTGTATTCCTGTTTTGTACGATTGGTTTCAGGCAATTTCGCGAGTTGTAAAAAAATCGTTCAAAACTGTCGCACATACAACTCAACATGCAAAGGAGCGAAATAAAAACAAACCTCAAAAAACCCTCAGATTCGCCCCCGTCGCGTCCCATGTAAACTACTTTGGTTGATTTATCTTGTCACGTAAAAAGATTTCTATCACGCGTTGTCAGCGTCGCTAATCCTTAATTTCTTGGAAAAATTCCTCTGAAAACTATGATGAAAATTATTTTTCCAAGGAGTAGTTACTTGCTATTGGCCTTAACATTGCCTTGTACCATTTTTTAATCCCAGACTTCCTAGCCGAAAATGCAGTCTTCCACTTGTTGCAACTTTTTGAAGGCTACGTACTTCGGATTCAAGATCCAGTAGTTTCATGCACTAGAGGAAGGATCATTATATTGCATGAAAGAATGTAATGGCCGCTAAATCTCGCTACTTCAATAAAAAGCTTGTTAGTAGCGATTAGTGTCGCTAGTATTTTTCGATTCGGTAGCATCTCTAAAAAAATTACTGGCGAGACCAACCCTGTTATAGTCGATGCTGAAAATGATGACGGTGTAATGGTGAATTAGGAAAGCTTTCGGACGGGTGACTTCAATGAAGTTTAGTAGTTGTCTGAATTTCGGTTGTATATGGTAACTTGGCTATGATTGAAGTACCCATTATGGAAAAACGTGATAGAATATTTCCGATCACAGACAAAGGCTTGGGTCAGAAGGTTAGGTACGACGACGCTGGCGTATCTTTTTCAATCATTTTCAATTCATTGAATGGAAACAAAGATCTATTTACAATTCATGCTAAACAATTTTATGTTCAAAATTACATTGTCTGTTGGTTGGTTCATTAAAAATATACAAAACTAATTCTTGAAAACTCGATAAGTTTAAATATCGGAAATAAGGGGAGCACGAAAATATTTCCATTATAAAAACGAATGTTTACCTTTTTTAAGTGAAATTGTTAAAAGAAAACAAAATTTTAACACAGCTATGAAGTAGAAATGAATGATTAAGTTTTGTATGGATTATTTTCAAAGAATGAGGAATTTGTTTCATGAAATTATTCGAATTGAACCGACATGAATAGACAATTGAAGTAACCTCAATATTCATAATAGCTATAAGTTTTGTCGGACCCAATAATTGAATAAAAACTTTGTTCGATAAATTTTCACTCAAAATGTTGTGACAAACTTTGTGCCGGGAAATAAACAAAAACTTTTGCTTATGTGGTTCTACGTGGAGCCAAATTTGTTTTTGGTGTTAACGGATAAACTGTAAATTTAACTTCGTTTTACCCATAAACTTTAATTTTTATAAATTAACTTTTTCATTTGCAGTAAGTGAGTATTGAAAAGCATTGACTATGCATTTGGAGCGAGAGTTGTTAAAACAGAGAAATAAAGTAGATTCTATGTTTGAGGTTTACACATTTCTTGAAGTTCTTTAATTTAGTGATCCTTATATATTTAGTCGACTAATGTCTGTAACGTGCTACATTAAATTTCGGAGTCTGGGATCAGATGATTGATTTGGTCAAAGATCCACAAAAAATCTTTTGTGACAAAGACAGATCTTTTGTGACAAAGGAAAATATTTTGTGTAAAATGTATTACTCCCTTGACTGAAAGTTAAGTGTGTTATGCTAGAAAATGCTAAAAATGTGTGAAAATACATCAAATGTTGTAAAAAAACGTAATTGTGTGTAACCGATTTTCCTTGTGCTCCGGATAACTTGGGCAATTCCTAACCGATTTGGATGATTTCTTTTCCTAAATGTGTGGATTTTTATTCCTTAGGTCAAGTTCGAAGACCATCTAGAAGATATTGCAGAAAAAGTAGGTACGAAGCGATTTCCATAGTTTAATTGTTTTTTATAGTGACCAAGTAAGAAACAGCGCCTAAGCATTCAAATCGGACTCGTAAAAGAGAGTTAAGATAAAATTGCTGCCTTCTACTTGGTGATAGAATGTTGGTGTCTTTGGCAAAGTAGCATATCTGTATGAGTACAGTTTGATAGTTGACTATCATTTTGATAGTTGACTATCAATAGTAACTATCAAAATAATAGTCAACTATTAAAATGATAGTCAACTATCAAAATGATAGTCAACTATACATTTGATAATCAGTTATCAAGTTTAATAATCAGCTATCAAATTTGATAGTTGCCTATTAATTTGCTTGTGTTGTTATACAAATTAGTTACATTTCGTATCAAATTTGATAGTAGACTATGATTTTGATAGTTGACACCAAGTATACAACACCAAAACAACACTAATACATCTCTTATACATTACCAATACATCACCAAAACAACACTAATCCATCAAATTTGTCATATATAGATGTACTGGTGATGTATTATTGATGTGCTGTTGTTGTACTAGTGATGTATTAGTGTTGCATAAGTGATGCAGATGTAGTGAAATCGCACATGCAATTCATACATCATGAACACATCAAATATGCGACGAAAACAACAACAACGCAACACTAATACAAGAGTTACAATACTCATACATCAAAAATACGTCAAAAATACATCGAATATACATAAAAAATACATCGAATGTAGAGCGAATATACATCGAAAATACATCCAATATGCATCAAATTTTCATAAAACTTACATCAAAATTATCATTTTGAAAATTATTATCATTCTGAAGCCTCCCAATACTAAATATAATTAAGACAGTCGCCAATGAATTACAATCATTCATTCGCTATGATACAGTTTCTAAACTTAGTATTGGGCTGCAAAATGCGGACGTCACAATATCATCTGGATTCTGGTGCCTCTGGATTTTTGCGTCAATCCCTCTGTTCACTAAATCTGATTGGATGCCTTCTGCAGGAGAGGTGTCCCTGCCTCGAGATCTACTCTCGAGATCTTATTTCGTAGGTTGATTGTGGATTGTTTGCGAATTATTTTAGAAAGAGACTATTTGCACAAAATAGACAAAATAGTCAAAATAGTCTCTTCTATATATTATTGGCTATTTGCACATTGCGCAAATAGTCTCTTCTATATATTGTTGGCTGTTTGCAATGTGTGCAAATAGCCGAAGGTATATAGAAGAGACTATTTGCACACAGTGCAAATAGCCAATAATAGAACAGACTATTTGCACAATGTTCCACAATGCCATCTCTGTTAGCCACCTAGTTTTTGTTACATTTCGTAAAAGGAAAAGTGCCCTACTTTCGTTAGCTACCATACATACATGTACATATACATATACACATCATGTACATATTATAAAGTTGATGAAAAATTACATTGAAAACTTCCTTCTTTGTGTAAGAATTTTGGTTGAATGTTACGTCTTTCCATGTGCCAATAGTCTCTTCTATATATTGTTGGCTATTTACACTGTGTGCAAATAGCCGAAGGTATATAGAAGAGACCATTTGCACAATGTGCAAGGAGTGTTTTCGATTATTTTAAGATTTTCTAATCTGACGATAGCTTTTTTCCCACTATCCAAAGGTGCAACATTTTTCCAAAGTAAACCATTTTCAAAAACTTAGGATGGCATGGAAAGTTACAGGAACGGAAAAGTGAAAACCGACAAGTTTCTGATTTATCATACGAATTTACCATACAAATCATAAACTTGTCGCTTTTCACTTTTCCGTTCCTGTACAATCGCTTCAAAAAGAATTTCCAAATATTTAGCATTTTTAAAAACTAACATGGAAAATACTGATCCATTAAACAAATAAATATTTCACACACTTAACGCTATTTGATGAGAAACAATTTTATCAATTGATTTCATTCATTTTTGGAATGTTCTATGGAATTACAAGCCACACATAGACTGTGTGAAATTAAAGGCATGGCATTAAACAAAAGAGGTGTTTTTGGGGAATATTAATAGCACTAACAAATGTATCTAAAAATGTCGATTTTTTTATGAAGCGGAAACGAAATCAAGGCAATTTGAATATAATTTTAGCTTGTGAAAATCCATTTCATATCGGGAAATATAATTGATTTTTAAGTTAATGGGCGTGTCACCTACTTTGAGAGTTCCTAAACTGACCGCACTGTATCATTTCGGGTCGTAATATGGACAGCGAGTGGTCAGGTACGAGGTAGCGTATATCGTGACCTATATCGTGCATGTGCCTATTTGTTTTATTGCATTGCCGAAATTACCATCGCCCCCCCACCCCCCAATTCGTAAAAATTGGTACGAGCAATACAGACTGTGAAAGCCGCATGAGTTTCGAAAAAATCGTATGAAGTAAGAACTTTGAAAATAAGAGGAAATTCTATCGAATTAGAATTTTTTACGCTGAAAGTTTGAAATTGCTGTTCTACTCTTTCATTTCAACACATAGATTGATATGAGACTATACGACCTTACTACTGACGCACACATATAAGATATAAGACTATACCAGAGTCAGAGAGTGAATTTAGCAACGTTCGTTCTAGCTGCCACCTGTAGAATTTCAACTTATTCAAATTTTGCATAATTTTAAATTACTCCAAATGTAGAAATCGTTTCTTCGTTTGCGTTCCATAACCGAATCGAGTGACGAAACTATATAATATTGTTCGGAAATAATAAACTTTTTTGATGAATATCATTCATTTGATTATGGAAGTGACTAACCGTGAATATAATAAATAATTATGACGGAAATTCTACAATAAAACATAAAAACAAAAATTAATCGATAACTTCTATAAAAGAAATATACCTTAATCTATACCCCCAGTATACATGTATAAATATGTAATAAATAGTTATATGAATACTAACTAAATAAACGAATTTATTATTCTGAGCATGAACTTTATTCAGCTGCCCATTATTATAAGGTAGGAAGTTAAAGCTTCGTAATAACTTTCATTTGTGTTTTTTAGCATTAAACTCAACGGGTTAAGTGAGAATGAGAACGTTACAACTGATTCAAGTATTCTCTAATTGTATTAAAACTTGAACCAGACGTGGCAAAGGGTGACTTTAATCTTTCCGTTTGTTTTGTAATGATGATTACAACAGGAAAACCATTTGTTAGTGGAAAGTATATTTTCCAATGCAAATGTAAATTATTCCTGTACCTTAAGGACATAAAACGTTTGTAATTGGTAATGTGAATTATAGTTAACAATTCACATTGTCTGCCTGATGTAAGTGTACAAACAATATTCTAGAAATTTATTCAGTTTCATTCATTTGTTAAACACCTTTGTTTCCTTAGGTATCATAAAAAAAGATCCCATTTCTTTTGTGTTTACTCTTTCAAACGTTAATATCTTCACATCAAATTCCTTTTGTTTGACGTAAGAGTAAAGCTATTTAATAAATTTGCTTGTAAGGGTGAAGCAGAGTTTTTCTCATTCCTAGTCTTTTTTTCGAAATAAAATTAAATTTGAAATTTGTGCTGGAGTAAAGTTATTAGGTAATCAAGAAGACTGACAATTTATTTTATATAACCTCACAGGTGGGAGTTGCTTCAGTTTTATACATTTCTTGGTGAAACCAACTTAAGGTGTGAAGAGACTATTAACATTCAACAAAACATCGTATATAGTAACCTCCTTCACTGCGCTTTTAAAATATGTACGAATCACCTGAAGAACTAATTTTGTTAGTACAGATGCTGAATCAGTAAAAAACAATGTCCGTCACTGTAACTTCTAATGAACAACAAAATCAAAAACTTTTTTGGCAGCAAAAAACTTTAGTTTCGTTTAAGATCATCAACTTGCATCAACTCTTCAAATCATTATTATTCGCTCAATCTTTATGAGTAATGTTTGAAAGAATGAGGAGCTCACATCTTGTATTTTATCGCATACGTCGAATATGTATTAGTACTGTGATATCAAACGGGCGCAAAATTCAAGTAAACGGGTGGAAAATATTTGTGTGAAAGTGTTCGACTATTGCGATTAAATAAAGTAATGCTGTATTGGAGTATATGGGAGACGAGTGCAAACACTGGTGCAAGCATTCGTGTATGTACAAGTCTCCTATATACTCCAATCACAACAAAAACTCTTTTAAAAGGGAAATGTGACGCAAGTCCTTCTTCCTCCTTCCAAAACAACTGATATCAATTTGGGGTGACGCTTAAAGCTTTGAAACGCAAAAATTCTTTTGGAATGTTTTCCTTTTTGATTAAAAAAATGCGTCACAAATGCCGGACCCACCAATGTAATAATTTTTCTACGCTTTCAGCTGTCATACGCAAAAATTTGATTTGATAATGACAATTTTTTGCGTTGTGAAAGCTGAAAGAACAGAAAAACTATAACATTGGGGGGTCCGGCATTTGTGACGCATTTTTTTAATCAAAAATGAAAACAGTCCAAAAGAATTTTTGCGTTTCAAAGCTTTAAGCGTCACCCCAAATTGATATCAGTTGTTTTGGAAGGAGGAAGAAGGACTTGCGTCACATTTCCCTTTTAAAAGGGTTTTTGTTGGGATATCAGTACTTTTGGAAGTTTCGGCTACTACTTTCATGGGCAAAAATGATTCACTCAACTTCCTCTACAACATATCAAATTTTTTTTTGAGCCGCCGCTGCCAAACCGAGCCGCGACGGCTACTACTTTCATGGGCGAAAATGATCCCCTCAACTTCCTCTACAACATATCAAAAGTTTTTTTTTGAGCCGCCGCCGCCAAACCGAGGCGCGGCGGCTACTACTTTCATGGGCGAAAATGATCCCCTCAACTTCCTCTACAACATATCAAAAGTTCTTTTTTTGAGCCCCCGGCCCATTTTCCGCCATTTTGGCCGTCACCCCTATACACTACACACCCAACCCAACATCTTTCCCTTTGACACCAAACCTGTATCTCAAACACCCAACCATGTCTTATACAAAATATGCTTCCGTACACACACACACAAACACATACATATGGGCTTTATATGGCGCCTTCTAAGAGCCCTGGCGCCCAAACGAGGCCGGTACCCCCCCCCTTTTTTAAAATCTCATATGGCGTAGAATGCCCAGCCGAAGGTCCCTGCAAAATTTCAAGAAAAGATATCGAGCCGTTTTCGAGAAAACTCCAAAAAAGTGGGTTTTCATACAAATGGCTCTGGAACTAAGTAACTAAGTAACTAACGTAGGATATTTTCATTAACTTTGGTTTCTATGAAAGTGCACATTTTGTATGGAAAATGACGATTTTCTAAAGGTCATATCTCCGGATCCACTGGACCGATTTTTTTGAGTAAAAAGTCGATTTTAATCAGAATTTTACGTAGAATCTGAAAAACTAGGGCTCAGAAAGATACGACGCAAGGCAAAAAAGTCAAAATCTAGCTGTATATATGGTTCCGAAGTCTACGAAAAAAATTTTTCTGAATTTTTTGGCCGTATGGGGACTTGCGTCACGGGCGCATTGCTACCACGCGCCCATGATAAAATCAAGTATTCTGCCTTGTATAAGGAATTCGAATCCAAGCAGCTAATGACTTACCAGAACTATCTGCAGGATTTGCAGAATGATCTTACTGAAAATTCACGTAACGCTTTGAAATATGTTGGTGTTAAAAAGATGAGAGGATATCCTGCCTCAATGTGTCTGATAGAGAAGAAAGTTACTATGACTAGAAGTCTGAAATTTGTTCAGTGAATTCTTCCAGTCAGCCTACGTGGAACACTATGTACCGCGCTCAGATTTTGGAATGAATAAGATGGCAGATATCATCAACTCGATATCGTAGTGGTTAACACGTCTGCTTGCTACTACGAGATCGAGTTGCCAGTGGAAAATATCGTACCTGACTCCCATTCATAAGAGCGGTTCTAGAAACGACGTTGCGAATTATAGGTGCATAGCAATTTTGCCGACACTTGGTAAAGTTTTTGAGTCATTTATTTGATACCGGCTGATCGAAAAATTCTGTGGCAAACATTCTCGAAGCCAGCAATGTTTTCTGAAAATACGATGTACGTCGAAGAACTTGATGGAATTTGTTAACCGGACACTGAACGTAATAGAATACAGGTCTCAGGTCTTTTGAAAAAACTTGATGAGCTGCGCTTTCGTTTCAGGGTCAAGGGCGTCAAGGGTTAATCACACAAATCAATTACAGTTATTTACAAAGCAGACTCCGACGGTTCGACTGGGCTTCTGCCACATCCGTGCTGATCGGTAATAAATCACTCGACTCACTCAACACATTGTCAGCGTAGTTTCGTTTTAAATAAATTTTGTAAATTCTGTTTTTCCTATACTGTTTGACAATAAATTGTTGATAAATAAATGTATTTCAATTTGAAATGAATCCCCGTTGCAAGTGTTCCCGTTGTATTAAATTACTGATTATGTATTGTATATTCATATGAATTCGAAATTGCCGAAATGGCAATATTCAAGAGCCCGTCCGAAGAACCACTCTATAAATATTCTGATAATTCAGATCTGAGGCACCACGAAACCGTGTAACTGCTACTTTGAATCAAGTCTCTACAACTCATAGAACCGAAGATATACCTAAAACCCCAAAAATTCATCTCTTTTCCAACTGTCCGACAAATTCCGGTAGGTCCAACTAACAAAACTCTAAGACTTTGCAGAAGAAACTGTTGCTCTATTTCCCATAACTTCTCACATAATTC
>CM055406.1:50150990-50173586 GCA_029228625.1 Pseudolycoriella hygida
TTTGCACCCTGGCAATGGAAGAGAATGGAAATGCTGATGAGTTAGTTAAGAAATGCTCTTTTTCTCGGCTCACTGAAACCGTTCTTCTCGGTTTCCCAATTGTTTTTCCTGAAACATCTACAGCCGGTTTATTCCTTTTTTACCTAATTTGAAGAAATAGATGACACTTTAAAATTGAACAATTTTTTACTGTACCCAGCAAATAAAGTTCTATCCAAATAAGCAAAATTTCGGGGAGCTGCGGGAAACGTGGACTTCGGCACTTTTCGCTTTTCTACAAAACTTTTTGAACGGGTGAGTGCACATCTCAAAACTTTATGTATACACCTGCTTTCTATAAGTGAATGTGCCAATCCCATCTGGGCAAATGTGACTTTTTTCTGCAAATTCGCTAGGATCAGGATCATTGTAAAACTTTCCTGGCAAGAGCTTTTACTGACAAATTTCGAAATTTTCCTCAGAATTGCTATTCGTTGTGTGAATAATATAGCAATAATATGCAAAAATTGTTATGAAGAGGAAAAACAAGAAAAAATTACAAAACTAACATTTTATTAGTACTTTTGATTGAACAATTTCTGGCCAACTATGATTTTTAAAAAGGCGGTTTATGTTGATTCCAACGCTTCTTTTCTTTCAATAGCACCAAAATTTTATTAGAAGACATAATTTCACACGAAATCGATGTACTATTGTGGAAAATGACATTTTGGAGTCAAAACCTAAGAGTGCTTTGAAAATCCAGAAATCCTTACATTGTACTAACCGATTTTCGGAAGCTTTCTTTCTTACTTAAAACAGTGCTTTAAATTTCAACCTCACAAGAAAAGAACCTGCAATTTTTTGTAAGAAAATTTTTTTGAGGTAAAAGGTCAGTTATATTGATCGAAAAATATTAAAATTTCGTTAAGAATTGTGTACTAAATAACCTTTTAGAATTGTTTTTGACTAAATAAAAGCTATAAATTCATAACATTAATTACAGAACAATACTACAGACTATTACAAAATCACTTATTATGAGATGCACAATAACTTTTGGGTCAATTAAATAAAATACCAACTTTCATCCGTTGTATCGTGGTTTCTGGTAAAATCAAAATTTTCTATGCAATGTTCACGTTTCCCTCAACTCCCGGCGAAAAATTGGAAATTTTTACCGCGCATTCAAATTTAGCGCAAAAAATCTATGATTTGGGAATAACTTAATTGCTGGGTACGTTTGAAAGTGAAGCTGTCATCTATTCCTTCAAACTAGGTAAAAAAGAAATGAACCGGCTATAGAAGACCGGGTAAAGCTACTGCCACAAACAGTGCAATGAAGTGCGCTTCACCTCCTGGCTAGCATGTAAAAATACAGAAATTTCTGAGTAAATTAAAAAATCAGAATTGGAATGCCTAGTGTTCAATCTGAACAATAGTTCGTAAGATATCAACGATACCAGTGCACTGGTCAAAAAATTTCGGCGGTGTCACAAGTCAAATTCATTTTCATAATCGCTAATTATTTTCATCGTTAATTTATTCATGTTACCCATGTGGACTAACACAACTATAAAAATGTCATTAGGCGGAAGTGAATTATGAAATCCAAGTCAATATTAATAACTCAACAGTTGTACTTGTTCAATGCGTAAACACTTTTTTCTATCAGTTGTAAATTGGCGAATCGTGTTAATAGTTAGTAAATCACTACTCATTGGTACAGCGACTGGTAACGATATTTTTAGTTATTTTCACTGCTGATATGACAAGTCGTATTTTTAGTGAAACAACTTACTAAAAACTAGCACTCAGCATTTCATCTAATTAGTCTGTATCGTCTGTATTAGATCTATGAAAGACGTGGCCACCATCAATGTGACGCGACGAATTCTCTCACAGGTAGCTTCGTCAAAGCAAACAAAATCAAAACATAAGAAATTCCAATACGTGAAGAAATTGTCAACAAATTATTTTTAAATCATACTTGCAATCGTACAATGACGTCAATGAAAAGTGTAATTTCAATGTACGAAGTAATTTCGACATGATGATAATGATGATGAACATAATGTCAAGTTGTGTGCGTAGCTCACACTTAAATTTAAATTGACTCAAGGTTTACTCGTTGAACGAGCAATACTTTTATGTTTAAAAAAAAGTTTCCAAAATTAGTTCATGAATCAAAATTAAGTTGCAGTGCCATAGAATTTTAGCGGATAAAATCGTGCCACAGTTAAGAGATCTATTTGTGATTTCAGGGAATGAGTATCACGAGCGGAACTCTGCTGTATCGAAGCCAAATGTGCTAAATCATTTTTATTGTTACAAGTTATACTCTATTTTTACAACAAATATTATTTAAGTAACTTTCCTCCAACGTCACTCTGTTTATATCCAACTTAAACTAAATCATCGTTCAACTTCCCTTGTAACTTGTATTAATTTCTATGTTAGCAACTTCAATTTTGTTTATCTCCCCCACAACTTTATGTTGAACAAATGTTTCATTTTTCTTTTTCCACGAAGTATTCGTATCAAATAATAAGAAGATATGTGTTTACGTTTTCCCGAATTCAAGGGGCTATTCATGATAGAGGATACATTCATGGCCTTGGCCACAATGGTGTATGTAATTTTCTTCAATTTCTGTCATGCATCACGTTAATGTTAACAATCGAATTCTGCATGAACTAAAAAATTAGTAATGTACATTCTTCCAGCACTGACTGGTAAGAAATAGTACATTACATCACAAGGAGCTAAAACGGTGCGTTTAGACCCAGGTGGTAAAAGGGTCAAATCCGAGGTTGGAGCGCAGAGGACCCCGAGGAGGACCTTTTTACCACCGTGGTCTAAATCCGCACCGTTTCAGCTCCAAGTGATGTTTACTATTTTTCGCGCAGACAGGCAAAACGCCAGATTCCGAACAAAAACACTGGACAAATTTTGCATGAAAATTTTATATCATGATCGTAGCAAGTGTACGATTGATTTTTTCACATTAATCATTAAGGCAATTCACTTCAAACAAATATGCGAAAATATGCGGAGCATATTCCGCATATTTCGTATATTTCGCATATATTTTTATAAATTTCACAGAACTGTCAAATCGATGGATCTACTATTGACTGCTACTTATCGACATTCCTTCCGATGGCCACTGGTGTTCGTTGGCCCATTGTTATTCTCAATGTTCATTAATGACCTTCCTGCTGTTCTGAAGTATTGTAAATGTCACTTGTTTGCTGATGATGTTCAAATGTACTTCCATCATGATTGGCTTCAATTCGAAATGGGTGTTATGTTTGTTAATTCGGACTTGGCTAGGATTAAGGAGTGGGCTGTGAGGAACAAATTGTTGATAAATGCTGAAAAGTCTAAAGTGATTGTTATTTCAGAAATGAAAATCAGGTCTACTGATCCAATTTTATTAAGGAATCCAATCATTTTCGACAATGAAAAAATCGATTAGGTGGAAAGAGCGAGGATTCTTGGATTATGGGTGAACAATTGGTCAGATCAAGTGAATTTTGTTAAGCGGGTAGTATATGGTGGATTGCGTGGTCTTTGGAGCTGTGGTAATTTTCTGCCGAGGAGTAAACGTATAATGCTGGTAAAAACTTTATTGATCCCTCATTTTGTTTGTTATGACCCTGTTATGATAGATATGGACGCTGAGTCCACAAATTCAATGCAAGTTGCTATGAGCGCTTGTATTCGATATGCATTTGGGTTGAAGAGGAGGGATCATACTGAAATGCAAGAAAAAAGCATTATTGGGTTGTTCGTATCCTAATTTCAGGAAGTATAGATCGTGCGTATTGATGAGGAGCATTCTGGTCGGGAGGAAGCCGGATTATCTGTATAGTTTGATTTCGTTTACTAGATCTACTCGTAATCCTTCCCTGGTAGTTCCACATGCAGTGAGAAGTATGTTAGCGGATTCTTTCTTCATTCGCGCTACCACACTTTGGAATTCGCTTCCATTGTTAGTTAAGAGAAACATGTTATCCTCTTCCTTCGCTCAACAGTGTTTGGTTTATTTTTCCAGTCTATAATTCTTTATTTTTATTAATTTTAGTTATTTCTCTCTCTCTCGCTCTCTCGTTTCTTTTTTTGTATAACGTAATTGGAATCACAAAATTGTATTTTAGGTTAAGTTTAGGTTAAGTTTATGGTTAAGTCATTTTGTTATAATATTTTTTTAGTCATTTTTTGTTAATCGTTCAACACAGGTAAAGATAAGGTGATAAACCTTCTGTGCTTATTTCAATAAAATACACACACACACACTATTTTTTTCACGATTATTGATCCAAAAAAGACGCCGGATGAAGATATTTCTAATGAAATCCAAAGATCTGATGCTTCCGAAGCGAGAGACAGTTCGCTAAAAAAAATTGTTTTTGTTTCTGAGCCACGATTGACGAAAACACGTGCTTTAGTTGCTTTAACCTACAAGTTGAAGAGAGTTTGCATTTGTTGTTCATTTGTGGTGTAGAAACAAAAACAATTTTTTCCAGATAACTGTCTCTCGCTTTGGAAGCATCAGATCTTTAGATTTCATTAGAAATATCTTAATCCGGCGACATTTTTGTTTCAATAATCGCGAAAAAAATAGAAGATCCCTTCCCCCCTGTCGTTTTCAGTCCTGGTCTAAAAAGTGATGTTCAAATGTAAGCCTAAAACGCGCCTTTTCGGATGCAAATTTGGTGAGGAAATATGGCGTTTTTTTCAAACCTTTTGCACCAATAGCCCAAAAAATTGATTCAACAACAGTTGCCTTGACGTAAGTCAGAGTCTTACGGCAGAATTGAGGTCAAATTTTGTCCGGATATCCGATGTCGAGATTTCAGACCGCGCAGCCACATATTGCAGAACCAACGCTACAGGAAGTAGAGCATGAAATTTTAAAGCTAAAAAATTTCAAAGCCCCAGGAACCGACAACATACCTGGAGAAGTTTTCAAGCACGGTGGTAACGCATTATGTATGGAGATGCACGAGCTCATCAAGCGCATCGGGAATGTCGAGGAGTTGCCGGGAGAGTGGAAGACTAGCATCATCTGCCCTTTGTACAAGAAAGGCGACAAATTGGAGTGTGGCAACTATCGAGGAAATTGCGAATATTCTATACAAACGCCTTCTTCCATACATGGAATCTACGGTTGGTGAATATCAAGGTGGTTTTCGTGTAGGTCGTTCAACAACGGACCAGCTGTCTAGCATTAGACAGATCTTGGAGAAGTGTAAGGAGTACAACGTGGAAATGCACCATTTGTTCGTAGACTTCAAAGCAGCATACGACAGTGTCAACAGGAGGAAGTTATGGAGAGTGATGGAGGAATTAGGGGTTCCCAAAAAACTAATCTCGCTAACAAAGTTGACAATGGATGGAGCTAACAGCCGAGTAAGAATCCGAAGCAAATTGTCAGACGCTTTCGACATTGAGGAAGGACTACGTCAAGGTGATCCGCTCGCGACGCTGCTTTTTAATTTGACCCTTGAAGCAGCAGTGAGAACCATGGACATCGACACCAGCAGCACCATTTTCACCAAATCCAGTCAATTACTGGGCTTCGCTGATGACTTGGATATCTTGGGCCGAAACATGGAAGCTGTTAAGGAAAAGTTCACGGCTTTGGACAGAAAAGGTACCGACCTCGGGTTAAAGGTTAATGACACAAAGACCGAATACATGATTGTCTCCCCATCGAATCGACAACACGACCAAAGCGTAACAATTGACACACACACATTTAAGGTGGTAGACAAGTTCGTATATCTTGGATCTCTGCTTAATTCTGACAACGTAATCATGGACGAAATCAAAAGACGGATAACTCTTGGCAACCGGAGTTATTACAGCCTGATAAAAATTTTAAAGTCCAAATCAGTAAGCAGAAACTCTAAATGCGCACTGTACAAATCTGTGATAAGACCAATAGTTAGGTATGGGTCGGAGTCGTGGTGCATGACTCAGAAAGACGAACAATCGCTGCTCACGTTCGAAAGAAAGGTACTGCGGACAATTTTCGGACCAGTATATGACGAAAATATGAACAGATGGCGCAGATGATTTAATCATAAGCTTATGCAACTTTATGGAGAGCCGGATATAGTTAGAACAACAAAAATTAATAGACTACGATGGCTTGGTCATGTACAGCGTATGGACGACAATCGTATCCCGAAGAAACTTTTTATCACCAAACCGGAAGGCAGCTGCGATGCAGCTTTTGCCAACCTTTGAACTGCGGGAGTAACCAGCTGGAAGACGTTAGCTGAGGATAGGTCCGGTTGGAGAAGCATGTTGGAGAAGGCCAAGACCCTTAATGGGTTGTAGGGCCGGTTAAGTAAGATATCCGGATGCGGATGTCATGTTGTTGTTGTGCTTAAGCTGTTTTTAGTGTCTGAGATTACTTGAATTTGTCTGTATGACGTGAGTTGTCCGCGTGACATGTTGTTTATGTTTATCATATTCCTTTGATGTAATTCAGGATCTTACGACAGTATTGAGATCGAATCTTTTTCCGGATGTTCGATGTGCTGTTGTCCGGATGTCAGGGTGTCTGTAATTCCGGAAGTCTATCCAGTTGGGTATATACTATCTACGAGTGTTTTGTATGCATTTCGAGCAAATCTGTTCCGTTTTTCATTAACTTTTTTATCTGCCCAGAACAATTATCTCTCTAGAGCATTTTCATTTATCTCGATAGCGCCTTCAACTCGAGCCGCAATGCCCACACATCTCTTCTAGTATATTAACATACTTCCTTGGTATGGTGTTCATTAATCGAGTGTATACACGAATACAATACAAAAGAAGACAATGTTTGCAACGAGCGCTTTGCGCGAGTGATAGTAAATTTGACTTCTCTTGCATTGTGTTCGTTTATGCATAACGAGAGGTATGAACCTCATCAGGAGGATGTATGTTACTATGATTTATGTAATAATGTGTGAGGTATGAACAATACGTTATTCCTATTGAACCTATGCAACACTACATCTGTGACCGTATAAAAAATAAATCGTTCAACACAAACACCACATCCCCACCATTCCCAGATCGAAGTCACACATGATACGAATATGCGAGTATAAAGTACACAAGGAATTGTGAAACTGTATTGCGCACGTATGTACGTTATACATGAGGTTGTGTATGACTTCTGTGGTATTTTCAGTAAAAAGTATACAAGCTGTATAAACCAATTTAGTAATAAAATTATTAATCAACAAGGGAGTTAATAAAATATTATTGGTGCAGTTTCATTTGCTTGTATTAGCGCTACATTAATAGTCAACTTTACTCCCTAAAAACGCAAATGGTACGACGTTCATACCGAGCACATATAAGATCAAATAATATACGCACCTCTTGCCAAAATTATTATCTTGATGTGTGGTCATAACGAATCTCGCTTTCGGCTCGAGCCGCAATGCCCACACATCGCAATAACAATTTCAGCGCTCTGGACCATGGTCCAATTGGCTTCTATGAAGATACGACGCTGCGTAGGATGCTGGAGCTACACGGTAATGTAATTTTTAATGTAGGGAGAGAATCATAAGATTGTACACCTTTATTCTTTTTTCACGCATTCGCTTGTGTTTTGTCTATGCAAAACTTTGATTCTTGATTTCAATAGTTAAAACGAAACGTTGCACAATCTTCCGATTCTCTTCCTGTAGTTTGTTTTTGGTAATAAATGAAACGAAAGTACAGTTCCTTGAACATTTTCGTTGTTACCGACAACGCTTTGTTGAAAGCTACATATATGTGAGAAAGTCCTCGAGTGTACCTTGGTTATTACAGTTATAAAGAGTGTAAATATTTTACGGGCATTAGACTGGACGATTATGTCAGCTACTGCTACATAATACCATACATAAAAGAATATGAAATTTTTACATTGTTACTGTACAAAATGGCACTTACTAGTGTGTGAATATGTTGAATGTCACCTTATTAAATTTCTACATTTTTCTGTATGAAGTCGTCGCTTCCTTAATAGTCTTTTCTCACGCATGTAATGCATCATTTTACAAAACTTACCATACATGGCGGATTATTAAAGGAAAGTGCTTTTTGGCTAAAAGTGAATGTAGTAGACGTTATTCCAAAACATCGATTCCGCACCGTTTTTTCGATTTTTTTAGAAATATTTTTTCCAAAGATTTGCGAAGTCTTCTTCAATGAATCGTTGGTTTATATTTAATTTTTCTATTGTTCAATGTTTTATGATTTGTTGTTTATTTCGTTATGAAAACTTTTGCGGAAAGAATTTTTCGATAGGTTGATTCCAAAGTTGTGTGTGGAGAATTTCATTGAAAACTTTTACACATAACATTACGGTAAATAGGCACAAGGAAATCAATACAGTCAAGTATTTCGAGCTTATACGACATGCTTTTGTTGATTTAGCTTTTACAAAGAAATTAAAATTTTTGATATTTTGTTATTCAAATTAGCATTCGGATCAAGGTTACTGGAACAAACACCCTAACGTAGTGTAGTTACCTGTTTGGTATTGGCGATTATGTTTTTAGGTTATTCTCACAAAATTGAAGCATAAGGAGGCTTTTTATTTATGTTAAATCAAGAAGTTGTCAGTACGATTCCGCAGTAACTAGACTTGTCAGCCCGAAATCCAGCATTTTTTTGCGATCCCATGGCCCATCCCATGTAATGAATGCTGAATATGACCTGGGAACCGTGTTAGTATCCTGAGCGTACAAAGATGCGAGAGTTGTGAAGTATGAAACAACTTTCAGGAAAAACCTTATCTATAAGTCTCTCATACAAAAAACATAACCAAAGACCCTTACGTATCAGAATAGATGTGACAAAGTGACTCGAACGTACCTAAATATACAAATAAGCAAACAATCAAACGTTTTCTGTTCTTTCATAACTGTAAAAATTTCAAAGATCCATAGAAATTACCCAAGGTAATGTAAAAGGCCCTACCGAAGTACGTCTCAGGCCATTCAAATCTAGAAAAGCTTATATCTAAGGACTAAGTAATTTTTCCCTAAAACCCTGAAACACGTGTTATCTAAAATTTTATTCTCTACAAATTTGCCTTTGGAAGCAACTTTATACCTCTCATAGTTCTTTCCGTCTCTCATAGTTCTGGAGATTCGGGGCATCCTGCTCAATTATGGAAGTGGCCATATACCAGGATTGGGCCATATTTACCCAAAACCCTGAAACACTTGTTCGCTTAAATTTAATTCTCTATAACTTCGCCTTTGGAACCAACTTTCTAACTCTCATAGTTCTGGAGATCTGGGTCATCCGGCCAAATTATGGAAGTGGCCATATGCCAGGATTGGACCATACCTCCCCAAAACCCTGAAACACGTGTTCGCTTAAAATTTAATTTTCTACAACTTTGCTTTTGACAGTAAATCTCCATATTGCATAGTTAAGGAAATATAGACGAAAAACCTACAATCAGCACAGACATAATTGAAAACATTGGAATTGAAATTGACTGCGAAAACAATCAAACTATAAAACTAATTTCTGTATACTTTCCAGGCACAGACATATCTGCTAACGCGATGACGAAATTTAGCAATGACATTCGACTGCTTACCAACTCAAATCAAAGTTTCTTCTTGTGTGGAGATTTGAATGCTAAACACCGATTCTGGAATTGTGAAAATCGTAACAAAACGGGAAAAGTATTATTTGAAGAAATGGCGAATGGTTTCTTCACGATCAACTTCCCTGCTGACCATACACATATCCCAGTATGTAAAAGATTCAAACCGTCGACAATCCACCTAGTATTGAGCAATGGACTTCACGCAATATCCACACCAACGGTTGCAGATTGCTCTCTCGATTCGGACCACCTTGGAGTGGAATTCAGAATTTTATGCGCGGAACAAAATTCCGTCCCGACTCACTACGTACCATCGTACAAATACGCAAATTGGAAAAAATTCAAAGAAGTGTTAAACAATGGCATTGACCTTAGGTATCTAGCACTAGAAAAGATCGAATCCACCGCACAAATAGACAAAATGGTAACGAACTTCACTGAACTCCTCATATCCGCACGGAATGAATCCATCCCGATGATCAAACCCAACTTCCAAAAAAATAAACTAAAGCCGGAAATACTGGAACTAATAGCGAGGAAGACCTGGCTACGACGCTACTGGCGCTTCCACAGATGTAGCTACGCTAAACGCGAATTGAACTCGATAAACCGTAAAAAACAATTCTTGATCAACGATGACGAAAACCAGCGCCAATCAAAACGGCTTTTTTGAACTTACACCAGCAAACAAAGATGTGTGGAAAGTGGTGAAAGCTACGAAGTCAGTGGTAAACTACACTCCTCCATTAGTCGTCGAAGGAAAGAAATTTAGTTCCAATCACGAGAAATGCGAAGTTATGGCGGAACAATTCCAGAAATCTCACTCCCTTACGATCAATAACCCATCGAAAATGGAGCAAATCGTCAAACAGAGCATTGTAGACATCGAACAATCCCCCATTGGAAGCGTCCCACATGAATCACATACCAGTCCCAGTGAAGTTAAGAAATTGATGAAAAATCTGAAAACCAAAAAATCACCTGGCGAAGATCAAATAAACAACTATCTCCTGAAGCAACTGCCTCTGAAAGCTGTTATTCTGCTCACGTTCATTTTCAACGCTTCGCTTAAACTCCAATATTATCCACAGGCATGGAAAAATGCGATCGTAACAGCCATTCCGAAACCATATAAAGACCACACGAAACCAATCAACTTTAGGCCTATTTCTCTACTAAGTTCAATCAGCAAAATCTCGAAGGCATTATCTTGAAGAGAATCGGGAAATACGTCTCATCACGGAAAATTGTACCAAACTTCCAATTCGGATTTCGGCCAGCCCATTCATGCGATCAGCAACTGGCAAGAGTCATACAGCACATCAAGGCAGGATTCCAACAGAGCAAATCAACAGCAATGGTAATTTTTTATGGAGAAAAAGCGTTTGATACAGTCTGGCAAGACGGGCTGCTTCACAAAATGCACATACTGAAATTTCCGACGTACTTATTAAAACTTACTAAGTCAATGATAACAGGAAGATCGTACAAAGTCAAAATCGGAAATTCCATCTCTGGTGCAATGCCTATTCCAGCTGGACTTCCACAAGGAACGAAATCATCGCCATCACTGTACAACCTATTTGTTCACGACATTCCGAAAATTGACCAACTGTTACATTGCACAGGTTGCGGATGACCTTGCCATATACTGCACGGACATCGACCCAAAAAAAATTCATCAAAACCTCCAGAGAGCCATCAACATGGTCACGAAATTTTGTGATGATTGGAAAATTCAACTCAATTCATCTAAAACTCAAACAATCTTCTTCACTAGGCGAAGAAGCCCAAGATACTTACCAAACCGAAAATTAACTGTCAACCAAGTTCCAATTCCTTGGGCCGAAGCAGTTACATACCTTGGGATGACGCTTGACAGGCGACTTACCTATAAAAGCAACACGGATAATCTGATAGAGAAAGCACAAAAGAAAATGCGAATTCTCTATAGCTTGCTCAAACGGCGATCGAAACTTAATAAGTTTAACAAGTTGATGATCTTTAGATCGATTTTCCAATCAGCTATCATGTATGCCTGTCCTGCATGGAGGAGTTGTGCTCAAACTCACATTAAAAAGCTACAAATCCAGCAGAACAAGTGCCTGAAAATGATCATGAATCTACCTCCCGACTACCCAACTGTAAAACTGCACAGCATCGCCAAAGTGAAAATGGTTTCCGAGTTAATAAAATACCACACGAAGAGTTTCTACGAACGTTGCAAAAAATCAAATAATGAACTGATAAGTCACCTAACGATTGTAAATAATAGAGAGTAACGCCCTAAAATTGCTAATGTGACAAAGTGGTTTTTTTTTCAATTAAACTTTTTTCCGCGGTTCTAAAAGTTCTCTCTGTTTGATTAAAACTATAAATCGTCTTCTTATTCATTGTGTATATAGTTTTCCGATAAAGTTGAAAAGATTCTGTAGTCTGTACTCTTGTATATTTAATTTTGTAAGAATTTTGTTGATAATCAAAATATATAAATGTGTTAAAAAAAAAAAAAAAGACGAAAAACTGTTTTCGTATATGGCCAAGAATCTCAATTTCGTCCATTCCATTGGTCCCAGTGCCCAGACCCTTGTACCGATTCCCACAAAAAATTTTTTCCCAGTTTTGTGACATCAAATGCTTTCGTTTGACATCAAAATGAGGAATTTCTGTGCTATATTTGCTGACATATTGCGAAAAAGCTTCACCGACGCTCGAAAAATCATGTTTTTGGTCACTTCCTCGACCATATCTCCGGAACCGCTACATCGATTTTTCTCATCACTCAAAAAAAAGTGGAGACGGACAGACAGACAGACGGACATTTTGTTATTGCTGATTTGTCATCTCTAGACGATAATAGATGCATCCCCCCCCTCCCACCTCGATCTACCCCATGTTACAATAAAATTGTTTGTAGTAAACGTATAGGACCTTTGTACTTCGAAAAAGATTGTTAGAGGAACGTTTTCACAGGAAAACGTGGTTCCCAGGCTATGAAATTTTTTATTTTCAACTTCTGAGTGGAATGACCCATCTATCAGTCGTGGGATCTTATTTTACCCTTCAGAAAAACTCTGTTACAGCCTCGCATTTTATTGATACGAAAAGGTAAATTATTTATTGTTTAGTCCCACCACAAGATTTGTGATTTATTCAGAAAATCAGATCGGTAAAAGAGAGTGTGGGGATTGGGTATTAGATAGGCTAGCGCCTGATTGCATATATGAGTGGAGTGTGGTAGTCCGGATCATGTGCTAGGCGTCCAACTGTCTAACTATCAAGTGCTCCTTTTACGTCCACGTCGTAGTTCCCGGGACTTCAATTCTCTTCGGAGTTTTGTGCTAAACTTAAGAGTGCTAAATCACCGTGCGAAACACCGTAAAAACTGGATTCCGGTTATGAACTCAACAAAAGAGAGTAACGTGACTTAACGACGAGATTAGCATTGCACCCACTGTTAATATCACCAGTAAATCTAGTAAATCACGGTAAAGTTTTTAATACATCATTTCGCAGCATTTAATTTTTCATTTACTAGTGATTTATTTAAGCGAACACATGTCAGGTTAAAGGGAGGGATAACTAAAGAAATATGAAAATCGTTGGAAATCCAATAATTTGTGCTTTCGATCCACCCTGTGCCTTAAGATTTAAGGTTTGACATTAAATTGACACGTTATGCTGTGTGAAACGGCGTTTTAGTCGCCAAATGCACACCGATAATATTGGTTGGTCTGAAAAAAGTTAACGTTTTAGTGTATTTTCACCGTAAATTTTTGAAGTAAAGTCTAGTGTTACTGACCATACAGCAATGAAGCGAAACTGTTTTGGTCAAAAAGGTGAGTTCATCTGTGATTTCACTTAATTTCTGCATATAAATTTTGATTTATTTTCTTCAGTGTTTCTTCAGCCGACTACTCCCTGTCATGAATCCACTCCCATTCGCAAATCCTTAGCCAATATAAAAAAGAATTCAGTCGCTGGAATGGTCGAGTTATTTTCTCAGCCGATAAAATTACTCAAAACGGATGACGAATCTTTGGAAAATGAAAGCAAATTATCTCCCCAACTTCCATCAGGAGTTAATAAGCATGTCGCGTTCTTCAACGAAATTAGTGCGATTGGTCAACGATCAGACAGCGTAGAATCCATGGATCTGGATAGTGGTTACGGCGATAGCGATTTCAGGATAAGATCGCAGAGTGTCAGCGCTAGCTCGTTAAATAATACCTCAATGCGTCCATCAAATATTATCGAAGCATACAAAAAATATCCGAATTTTAAATTGGAATATTTGAAATACTTTGCAGTTAATCCCAGAGAATTCTTGTCCCAGTATGGTTGCGGTGTTGATGTTATTGACAGTGTGTTAACAAAGGATGACAATGACGATTTGAGGAAACGATCAAAAAGTTTCGGAACGAAGACCGTCCTTTGGTCGGCCAATGTGATTGTCAATCGTGAAACCACCTTGAGATCGAATCAGTTTGAGCACGATTCGTCGGAAGATATTGGAAGTTCACAAACATTGGAACCATTGAGTGGACATTCCGATATTCGCCCACAAGAGTCGATATTAGAATCGAGCGATTCAAATGCAGGTAACCTGCGTTCTCTTCTTGGCCATACATTTTTTTCAATCATTTTCTTTTACTTCCAGCCGAAAAAAGTCAAACGAAAGGCGTCAATGATTCGCTGAAAAGTCGAATCAAAAAATCCATTGAGTCTTACGATAATTTAGTAAAGTCAATAACAAGTAAGAATGCTAATGTTGACCGAAAGAAGAGTCAGAAAAAGCGAAAGCTGATGAAAGAAACCCAATGATTTTACCTGTAGACTGCGGGTGGTTGCAAATATTTTAAAAAAATGTGTAGCATTAAGTGTATCCGTTTGAACAATTTGTTATTTAAGATTTTGATCATTTGTTCACATCATTTCTTTAATTATTCTCATTCATATTGGACGCTAGTCGTTGGACGAAGAAAATAAAATAAAATTTGTATGAAGGACTTGTTATTTTACTTAAAGATTATCCACATCCAGAGCTCTCAATCCTATCCCTAAGTTTTTCTTTCCTTTTTCGTTCTAAACAAGCCGATGTTTGCGTCTGGTTGCTATCTGCAGTGCTTCAAAAAACGTCTTCTTCTCAAAATACTACGACTGATTGTCCTGGAATGATCGCACAAAGTGCATTAAAAATACTTGAAACCTAGATGTAATTTGGACAAAAACGCTGATGAAACGCGTGATGAACCTAAAATTCAAAGATCGGAGTTTGAGATCGAGTCATCATAATTTGAGATTTTTGACCAGTACGAAGTACAAAGGTACTATATGTTGACTACAGCAGGCAGGGGTGAGGGGAATGTATTTAATATCGTCTAAAGATTAGAGGGGAACGGGCCGGCCAAAATTCTTCGGGCATCTCATCGGGCAATTGTTTTTCGGACGGGCATCGGGAGGGCATAAAAAGTTCTACGGGATTCCTGCGGGCATTTTTGATAAAAATAATATCGGGCACGGGCTGGGCGGGCACGCAAATTAGGTCCGCCCGCTCACCTCTACTAGAGATGACATATCAGCGAAAAAAAAGTCCATTTGTCCGTCCCGTCGTTTTTTTCTGCACCAATCACCCTAAACTTTTGTCTCCTGAAAGGTACATAATGTCCCATGATTCAAGTTCAAAGATAAGTAAAATCGGTCAAGTGGTTCCGGAGATATGATCGAAAAAGTGACTAACAACATGGTTTTTCGAGAGTCGCTGAAACTTTTTCGCAATTATCTCAGCAAGTATGGCACGGAAATTGTTCATTTTGGTGTCAAATAAAAGCATTTGTGGACATCTGGTCAGTTCAGTGGTTTGGGCACTGGGACCAGTGGAAAGGACGAAATTGAGCTTTTTGGCCCCATACGAAAGCCATTGGTTTTATATTTGTTCAAAGCTCAACTATGCAAAATGGAGGAGATTTACTATCAAAGGCAAAGTTGTAGAGAATAAAATTTTAGAGGACACGTGTCTCAGGGATTTAGTCACTTCGAATCAGGGGGATTAGATATATCTCTACACCTATTGCAGTTAGAAAGTTGTTTCCAGAAGAAAAGTTGTAGAGAATTAAGTAAAATTTCAGTTTAGGTGACCTATCTATTTTAGGGGGGGGGGGGTGGGAGGGAATGATAGGGAACCTCCCTCAGATCACAAATATGCAACCGGTAGGTGGCGCTCGAGCTCCGTTTGGAAGTTACAGCGGTTCAAAGTTCAAAATTTTAAATGTCACTAAGCTTCATAAAATGACAAGAAAATAGTATAAGGAGCTAATTAAAAGGTGGGGATGAATGGAAACCACAGTATCAACTTCAATATGTATCCGGCAGGTGGCGTTAGCAACACAATAGAAGAGAACTCGGCGCTTTACCAGTGTAAACATTCGCTAATTATGCACTAACCCAGGTTTGGAGTCATAAAATACTCCGCGATTGACGAAGCGGGGGTTCCCACCTCACTACAATAAACTGCCCTTTTCAGGGCCACTGGGATGCTTGTAAACAGCCTCCACGTGGCGTATCCTGGGTAAGTGCATAATTAGCGAATGTTTACAAAGATAATGATAGGGGACATATAAAATTTTGAACCGCTGTAACTTCTAAACGGAGCTCGAGCTACTGGTTGCATATTTGTGATTTGGGGGAGGTCCCTATTATTCCCTCCCACTCCCACCTCTCAAATAGATAGGTCCCCTAAACTGAAATTATTGCGAGAATTAGATTTTAGTGAAATGTGTCTCAGGATTTTCCCGAAAAAAATCTCAATAATTGGGATTCCGTCACTTCTAGAATCAGTACGGATGACTCATATCTCTAGAAGTATGAGAGTTAGAATGTTGTTTCTGAAGGCAAAGTTGTAGAGAATAAAATTTTAAGCCACAAGTGTTCCAGGGTTTTAGGGAGAAATGGTCCAATCCTGGGGTATGACCGATTCTAGAATTTGGAGCGATGTCTTACATCTCTAGAAAAATGGCAGTTAGAAAATTACTTCCAAAGACAAAGTTGTAAGGAATAGAATTTTATAGAACACGTGTTGCAGAGTTTTAGGGAAAAATGAACTTATTTCGGAATATATCCACTTCTATATTACTGTTGCCGTACTTCAGGAGGGTTTTCGACATTATCATGTGTAATATCTGTGGGTGGTTCGAATTGTGATGGCTTTGAAAACTCTGCACCAATTTGTAGTTCTAATACCTTCGGACCCATACATTTTTTTTGCCTAATGTTCGGTTTGCTACATCTATTCTGATACGTACGGGACTTTGGTTATGTTTCAATCATGAAAGATCAAAAAGTGAGATTGGCCTCCTATTGTCAGACTCTGGGATTTGGGGATAGGAATCTGATGTTCAGATAAGAATCTGAAATCCAAGAATCAGAAACTGAGACTTAGGTATCAGAATCTGATAAGTGACAATAATGTTTCTGTAAAATATTGAAAATTCAAATTAAAAGTTCATAAGAAAATTTGCGATTACCAATACTATATCGAAAATTTGGCACTAAATTACTTGGTTCAATATTCATATGATAACTTACTATCATAAAAAACGACTAGAAATACATTTCATTGAAAACATTTCCATTCAATGAATGAAAACATATCTCCCGAGGCTACCACGGATTGCTCTGACAGCGTTGCCAAATGCGTATTTTTATAGAAATTTTTTTTTTCAACACTTTCCATTTTTCGGCTTTCAGATTCGATTTAGACTTTGCCGTGCGTTTAAATTAAGCAACGCACATTTCTATCGCTGAAGGATTTTGTCTGAGATTACATTTAAATTTGTTTTTACGTTTTCCGTCATTGGAATTAAAAGAAAAGAATAATTATTCAGCGAATTGATTACCTTGCAAATTAACATATTCATAGAACATTGGCGGAGAGTAATTCTTGACAAATAATTTATTTGTATCGTTTTAGTGACTTATCGAATGAGTGACGTAATTGACGTTTAAAACGTCAAACCAATACAAATTTATCACGAATGACGGTCCTAAAAATAAAATTTTTCATACTTTATACTGTAAATAGCTAATTTTACAAGAATACACAATTATGACGTGTGGGAAATTTCACCAGCCACTTTGTGTTAGGCACGAACAAACGGTAGACACATGAACCTAGATACCGTTTCGTTTTTAGGGTTGCAATTATACATTTAATATTGTCCTTTTCACCAATTATTGACCCGTGACGCTATCTTTGAATCTATAAAATCACACATAGCAATTGTGTAAGGTCACACCAATTTATATTGTGCCAGATATTTTGGTATGCGTGCATACAATAACATGTTTTCCTAGTTCATTTCATGTGATAAGGAATGTAAAATTGTCGACTAAATGTAAAGTAAATATGGTAAATAAGCCAACTTTTCGATACCGCGTAGAGAGTAGTACAACTACCAGATTCATTCATAGGGAAACATTTCCTTCATAAATTTAACAATAACAGCGATTCGTTTAAGTATCCCGTTCAGGTAATTTTTTTTTCGAAAAAATATAAAAATCACGCAAATTATGTCACAGAAATCAATTTTAATTGCCGGCTTTGTTTTCGCTAAACCATATGAAAAATGGAAAGTTTAATTGACTGTAAGCCAGCTAATGGTAAATTGTGCTGAGAAATTATAAAATCAATAAATCCCGTGCCACTGCTACATTACAACACCGAAGTATGTTTTATAACATAAAGTAGTAGATTGTGTATCTCTACACTAATGTGACTATGCATGATGAGTTGAAAGTCATCAACCAAATCATATGGGGCTCAACTTGTTTTGTATGGATCACCTAATACGCGAAGGCAAACAACGTGACGAAAACTATCACTGACTCTTTACAACTCTCTATAACTCAATATGATTCGCTTAAATTCTTTAAAGCTCTAATAGGTGGGTTTTCTACTCGATTTTGCCATCAGTTTGAGATCTTTAAATTTTAATAGTTTTGGAATGTGCCGTTAAGGGATTTGCGGTGGGCGAGTGATGAGCAGCCACTTTTAAAATCCATCATTTCGTTAGAACGATATTGAGATTTGATTGACATTTGACAATGTGCTTGGTATTGAAAAAGATGCATACAAGCGAATAAAAAAAAACAAAATTTGGTTGATTGCAAAATAAAATTTGCGAATTTTGTAAGACAAATTTATTATTGAATAAAAAAACTACCTAAAATCACTAGCTTGTCTTGTGGAAGAATCCAAATACTTTAGGCAAACGAAATAAAACAAGCCTGAATAAGCAGATCAGCAATTATTGTCTTTTATTATTGATTTAAATATAAAAAAATTCGTTATATTTACTTCAACTCTGGCGGCAAATCAAGTTGATGACCTTTTTTATCCTTTTTCGAATTGGAATTCCTTCTAGGCCGATGTGCCATCAATGGATCCTCTACACCGCCCCGACCACCCGCTCCGCCACCGGCAGCTCGCATTCTCGCATTTGCATTTGGTGCTAATGGTTTTGGTTTCTCTTTCTCTTTACTCAATTTCTTCTTGTCAATTTTCTTATCCATCACATTTTTCCAAGGATTTTTAATTTTTCCAATCACTGACTCGGTGGTAAATGTACCAATTGATATGGTTGGTGTTCCTGGTAATGTATTATTTAAATGCGTTGTTGGTATTGTGGTTTCCGTTGTATCGGTTGTATCGTCAAACATGTGATAGAAAAGGTAGTGGTAATTTTCGTGAATCGGATTGATAAACAAATGATTGTCGTTCATCGGATAAAGATCGGCAACATTGTTATTCTGATGATCATGATCGGTTATGTGGTTGGGAATGTTATTGTTGGTATTCAGTAAATATTCGTCCAACACATGTTGATGAGCATTTCCGTTCGTCAAAGCAGTTTTGCTTAAATCGTTATCTGTGTGGTGCACCATTGTGTTAATTTCAGTTTTACACGGATACTGTGTTATGCAACCTGTTGTAGGTCACAGCGAAAAGATCGTTTTTTTTTTCAAAGCATACAGGTACACAAAAAACAATTAAATGGGTCGATTTTCCGATTTTTCATGGACACGTTTTATATTTGTATGATGGATTCTTTTGGCTCCAGTCCAATCATACAAAACAATCCTATTATTACACTTAGTATAGAGCGAAAGTGGAGAATACGTTAAAAGTTCATATTAAATCAAGGACAATAATTTATAGCGTTGTGGAAAAGTCTTATACCAAGCCATGTAGGCGCCACATAGTCTTTGACTCTTTTTTTTTTTTTTGGCTATACAAATGGTATATTGTGATATTTGTTACATTCACCACAACAGCGATAGTAACAAAGAAAAATCTTATTTTCTCTATGCGATACACAAACGGTACGAACAAAGTATTGGATGTTTCCGAATCGGTTTCATGTAACTATCGATAAATTATCACACGTTTATTGTAATCCATAAGCTTGTTACAATTGTACACTACAGGTAGCGACGAAAACCACTTTATACTTAATTTATTCCGTGTTCGTAAATTTTGAAAAATATTAGAACTACCGAATGCAACAATTCTTTAGCAAAAACTTCAATAAAAGCAAGGCATATAATTTGTACTTTATTGTATTCTCGTATAAAAAGCGTTTACATTATTTTGTGTTCAAAACTCACGAATTTATTATTCATTAGAACTGAACTTTCTAAGACAGTTGCGAATAAATTAACTTTCACTCGAAATATTCACTAACAACACGCGTCACTTATACTAGAACAGTAAAACTTGTAGTCTTTTCGCGTCTTTCTTGAATTTGAATAATGTTTTTAAGATCCGGGTAAATTAGATAAAGTTCTATTGTAACGACCGAATCGAGTTTCAAGTCGATTGTAATAAATACATCAAAACATCGAAATTAAAACACACAAATCGCAGCTTTCAACTGATAAAATTTCGCGCTTTATATTATTTTAATCGTTTACTTTCCCAACAACTTTTTTTTAGATGTAATTTTATTGAACAAATCAAGTGAACTGTGTTTTGTGAAGGAAGCACAAAAGCTTTCCTCCGATTCTTTCAGCATGTGAGTTGTATGTAAGCTGTGTTACCACCCTAACGATAGGGAAAAAATGCTTTCATCCACTATTATACCCACCACTATACCAGTTACTACACAGTAAAAGCGTGCCTTCTACGCGACAGTTTTAGTGTGTAATGTAACAAAATGTATAAGAGCATATTTTGAAAACTGAACTTTGAGCATTCAATTGTGTATTTTGGGTAGTAATAGGAATTTTCACTTGCTCCTGAACGTCCTACGAAAGATATAACTTATGTAGACAAAGTCAGTTACAAATATACCCTTGTAGGATTTTTTGTTTCTTTGCTTGGATGTTGAGATGTTTGTGTATGGAAATTTAACGCTCTTAATAACTAGGTCCCACCTCATAGGTGGGTCGGGTCCGTTGCATGAATGAATTCAAATTTGCAAACTCTTCCATGCCAACTTTTATCACTCTATTTAAGTTTTTAATCAAAAAATTCATAAATGCGAAAAGTTCGTAGAAATTCAGGAAAACTATCAAAATTTAATAAAAAAATACTTAAAAATTGCTAGAAATCCAGCAAAATCGTTTAAAAAAATTCCTGGAAAATCCTTTGTAAACAAAATTTGCAAATATCGCCTGTGATTTCCTTAAACTCGGTGACGATAATATTGTGGACTTTTCTCAATGAATCATAAAACACTACTAAAAGAGAGGTCTTGAAAAGCTTCTTACTCTTACACAGGTTTTGGTGGCAAATTTTTCATTATCATGGGCGCGTGGTAGCGATGCGCCCGTGACGCAAGTCCCCATACGAACAAAAAATTCAGAAAATTTTTTTTCGTAGACTTAGGAACCATCATGGGCGCGCCGTAGCGATGCGCCCGTGACGCAAGTCCCCATACGAACAAAAAATTCGGAAAATTTTTTTTCGTAGACTTCGGAACCATATATAAAGCTAAGTTTTGACTTCCCCCCTTGCAAGGTACCCCCCGGAAAATATTCTTCCTGGATTCTACGGAAAATTCTAAGGCGAAGTGTCTTTTCACTCATTAAAATCGGTTCGGTGGATCCGAAGATACGACCTTTAGAAAATGATCATTTCCTATACAAAAATTGCTGTTTCATAGGAGCCAAAGTTAATGCAAACATCCTACGTTAGTTAGTTAGTGGGTTAGTTCCAGGGCCATTTGTATGAAAAACCACTTTTTTGGCTCGTGCTCGAAAACGGCTCGATAACTTTTCTTGAAAATTTGCAGAGACCTTCGGGTGGGCATTCTACGCCATATGAGATTTTAAAAAAGGGGGGTACCGGCCTCGTTTGGGCGCCAGGGCTCTTAGAAGGCGCCATATAAAGTCCATATGTATGTGTTTGTGTGTGTAGTGTGTATGATAGCACATTTTGTATGAGGCAATGGTTGTGTCTTCGAGATAGAGGTTTGGTGTCAAAGCGAAAGTTGTTGGGTGACCACCAAAATGGCGGAAAATAGGCGGAGACTAAAAAAAAACTTTTGATATGTTGTAGAGGAAGTTGAGGGGATCATTTTCCTCCATGGAAGTAGCAGTGACCGCGCTTCGGTTTGGCGGCGGCAGCGCCTCAAAAAAAACTTTTGATATGTTGTAGAGGCAGTTAAGGGGATCATTTTTGCCAATGGAAGTAGTAGCTGCCGCGCTTCGGTTCGGCGGCTAAAAATAATGCAAAACATTGCAATCACAACGAAAACCCGTTTTAAAAGGGAAACGTGATGCAAGTTCTCGTCACTTCTTCCAAAACAACTGATAGCACAACAAAAACCCTTTTTAAAAGGGAAACATGGCACAAGTCCTCGTCCCTTCTTCCAAAACAACTGATATCAATTTGGGTGACGCTTGCAGCTTCGGAACGCACAAAATTCTTTTGAAATATTTTCACTTTTGATTAAAAAAATGCGTCACAAATGCCGGACCCCCAG
>CM055406.1:50173634-50208431 GCA_029228625.1 Pseudolycoriella hygida
TGGGGAGTCCGGCATTTGTGACGTATTTTTTTAATGAAAAGTGAAAATATTTCAAAAGAATTTTGTGCGTTCCGAAGCTGCAAGCGTCACCCAAATTGATATCAGTTGTTTTGGAAGAAGGGACGAGGACTTGCGTCACGTTTCCCTTTTAAAAAGGTTTTTTGTTGTGATTGAGGAGAGTGCCTCGAAAATGATGACGTCGTCTTATCCCTCGAGAGTCGTGAGTATAAAGTCGAGAAAATTATATTTTCTAAGGAACCGTGTGTTTATTAAGTTGTCTATGATTCTTTGACGTAAGACGCGTAAGACTTACTGTAAAGGTAATTTACTATTACAAAATTTTAGAACTGGTATCAACTTGGATGATAAAGTTTTTATTAAATTATAAGCTTTTAATGAACACAAGTGCAAATTTCAAAGGCATTTCGAAAATAATATTTTAGTTTTGACTTTTTGTGATATAGACACAAACCAAGACTTGTCGTATATAGCAACTATGACGCAAAAATATCAATTCTTTTGAATTCCGAACACTTGAACAAACTTGCACTGAAGCTAGTGGAATTATAAAATTAAGCGAAGTAATATTGTTTGCATAGCTTCGTTTACGGAAAATAGTTTTTCACTCAATTTTAAATCAATTCAAAGTGTGACGTCAATCTAAATAAATGTAACTTACGAGAACTTTATAAGTAGCGTATATCGTACATTTTATTTTATTTTGAAACTAGATAAGTTGTGATTGTGAATAGAAATTCATCAGAAAGTTTGCTGCTGTAATTGGTGTACTGTTATGTAAATTTCGGTTTGAGATGAAGAAATTAGTTCTATAAAATCTAGTTGAATATTCTTTTTAATATTGTCATGCTATGCGTCGAACTCCTTAGAATGTTTTTGCTATTTGTCATTCCATTGAAAAAAAAATGAAAGCAATCCTTCCAATCTCCTGCCAAATTAAACTACGATGCATTTGAATGAGATGTGAAGTGTACGTAAAATCTGCTGCTTCACTCTTTCTGATTTCTACATTGTTGAAGAAAGTCGTGATACTGGAGAAAAAAATGAAAAAGTGATGTTATTAAGAAAACTATAACCCCATCTAACTTGTCAAACGGAATGGTTTAGCTCAGTGGTAACGTACTGGCTTTCCACCAAGAATACCCGGGTTCAAGCCCGGTGAGGATAATAGTAGATTACAGTGGGGGATGCGGAAATAAGTCATTACGTGAGGGATTAATTTTGTGAAATGAGCCAAACTCAAGAGGGTATTTTTAAGCAAAACGCTTTGGAAGCTGCTTTTTGACGAGTGTAGAGTTTGTATCCCGAGCCGAAGGCGAGGTATACAACAGTTTTTAAAGCGAGTTGCTTAAAAATACACAAATGAGTTTACGAGTGTCACGAAATTATCCAGAATGGATGACTTATAGCATCCCTTACTGTATGCTGTTTTACTCGGAGTCCCAACCGAAAACGCGTCATATATACAGATTTACATGTGGGGGCTAAATGTAATGAATAGCATGTAATGAATGACAGGTAATGAATAATTTCCGTGGGGTGCACATATACATGTAATGACAAGTTTTCGGTGGGACAACGAGTAAAATTCTGCATAGGATTTTTCTTCAATTTGTAGCATGAAAGTAACGTTCCTAAGCATACCCAAGCTTCTAGAAATGGTTAGTTTCGGTGTTTGGTGTCCACAACAAACGGTTCACAGAAGAACGACATGTACGACGTCACCCATACACGATGAATTCTGTGTATACAGATGTCTGAGTCTATCTTAAGGCGAAGATATAATGAACACCAGATGAAATCCTATAGTAGCTACAATATATAGGCGTGGTTCGGAATTCACGTTAAGCATGTGGTCCAACAAACAGAAAAAGGTATTTCAGTTGTGTGTGATACACTGCATTTACGGGCTCGTTTAGAAAAAGCATAGTTTCGACGGGGGCTTGAAGATGTAAAGTAATGTGCGGGCCCAAATAGCGAGATTCATTTGGCGTGTACGGCTTGTGCCAGATGATAGAAGATATATCGTAGTGCGTGTGCTCAGACGACGAGGCTCATTCGGTTACACCTATACGTTCTGAAATGAGGACATTTTATGTGGGAATCTAACTAAGGCATGTCAAGTGGAATGATAGAAGAGTAACGGGGAAGGAACAAAGGATCATAGTATCTGTGTTTCAAGGCCAGTTGGCCGCCTCTACCAGAAATCTACTTTAAAACTTGTCAAACTTCAATCTAAACTAAATTTGCACATTTCATGCTCTTTTTATCTACTTTATGTGCTTTATGTTTCTTACCAATTTTGTCTCAACTTTTTTCAGAGTTCATTTAAGTTTAATTAGTAATTACAAAAATTCAGGAACAGACCTAGTGTCACAGAAAAATCTAAGTATAAAACTCTCATAAAGTTAAATTAAAGTTCATTTGACATGATTTCATTTAGGTCTGATAAGAAGAAATTTCTTCACTGGAGGTAAAGATATCAGATACAAACCACCTGATTGTTAAAATTCATTGGTACTCTCCAATAAAAAAAAATGTTGCACAACAAACTATTATTTAATTGTTACTGCTCAATGCTTCTGTTCTCTCTGTGTAGTGGTGAGTAGCACTGTGATGTGTAAATTTTTAATTCTTCACTCCGGCTAAAATGATATAAGTGTGTCTCGTTTACTCACACATCACATTAAACTGATTCATTTTAAAACCATCAAAAAGTCATCATCCTATTTTGACATTTTCACGACCCCTCTTAAAAAATAGCATGCTAAATTTTATGCAAACTTCTGTCAAATTTATACTGCTGAATGAAAATTTTTAGACCCCTCGTACACAAAAATGTATGGAAAAAATGTTGAAATGCATTCGCTTTCGTCGAACCCCTCTTCCCCTAAGGCAGTACGTACTTTATGACAGTCGAACAATCGAACGAATTTCCTTTCAACATAAGCGGCAACTCACCGAGTAGTAAAAATTTGACAGAATCTTGCATAAAAATTAGCATGCTACTCACTTTATTGTTACGTAAATTCAACCAGCCGGCAACTGTCGGGATAGTCGACGATAACATTTAAACTGATAAATGAATTTGTGGTAATTAACGAGAACACCGCTAGTTCGAAGACATTCGTCGTTTTTGCCGACAATTTCCATTAGTTCGATGGATTCATTTTTTTATGAAAGAAAAGAAAATTAATGAACTATCGTGATACTTATATTTAAAACCTTGTTTAAAAAAAGGCTTATCCTTAATCCCAAGAAACTGCTTTATTGAAAAGACCTGATATGAAGACGTTATATAACCGAATCGTCAGTTCGAAAAATTGCTGCAGTTTAGCATTTTCACAATTTTTATCTACTTTTTTCGTGTAAAAACCGCGATGCTATATTCCTACTAACTATTCAGACAAACTTACATAGTCTAACCCAAAAAGTGCATTCGCTAAGAAAAACATTTATAAAAATTTTCAAACGTCGAAATTCCTTTTTTTGGCTGTTTGAAATCTTCAAACATATTTATCTAAGAAATATTTAAATTTGGATATTGTAATCAGATATTGAGTATTATAGAATCCAATAAAACGAAAGAAAACAAAAATATTTTTCTCATTTATTTTCAATACGAAGTGGTTGATATGTTTGATACGAAAGAGGTGGGTTCTGAAAATGAAATATGAAATATATGTCTTCTTCTTGATGGAGAAACAATTTATTTGAATTTAAACCAGGTCGATGTGAACGAAACTTGTCTGATCCGGCAGTAACATATCGATTATAGGTAAGTCGGTTTTGCAAAGAAAACTTTTTTATTGGCCCAGTACGAAGTACAAAGGTCCTATATGTTTACTACAAAGAATTTTATTGCTACATGGGGTAGATCGAGGCGGGAGTGAGGGGGATGCATTAAATATCGTCTAAAGATGACGAATCAGCGAAAAAATGTCCGTTTGTCCCATACATATATACATACATATACACATACATATGTCCCATGATTCGAGTTCAAAAATGAGCGAAATCGGTCAAGTGGTTCCGGAGATATGGTCGACAAAGTGACCGAAAACATGGTTTTTTGAGGGTCGGTGAGACTTTTTCACAAATATCGCAGTAAGTATATCACGGAAATTGTTCATACTATACGATATGGAAATTTACTGTTAAAGGTAAAGTTGTAAAGAATAAAATTTTAGGGAACACGTGTTGCTGGGTTTTAGGGAAAAGTAGCCTAATCCTGGAATATGACCACTTCTGGAATGGGTAGGATGACCCATATCTCTAGAACTTTGAAAGTTAAAAAGTTGCTTCCAAAGTTGTGGAGAATGAAATTTTAGAGAACACGGTTTTCAGGGTTTTAGGGAAAATGATCGAGTCCTGGGATATGAGCACTTCTAGAATTGAGAGGGATGACTTATATCTCTAGAAATATGAGAGTTAGAAGCTTGCTTCCAAAGCCAAGGTTGTAGAGAATAAAATTTAAAGAACATGTGTTGACGGGAAAAATGACCTAATCCCCGAATACATCTACTTCTACAATGCCGTACTTCGGGAGGGTTTTCGACATTACTTTGTGTAATTTCTGTAGGTCGTTCGAATTCTGACAGTTTTATAAACTTTGCAACAATTTGCAATTCTGATACATTCGCACCTATTTGCAAAATCTGTTCGGTTTGCCACATCTTTTCTTTTTGCTACATCTTTTCTGATACGTACGGGTATTTAGTTATGTTTAGTAAGGAACGGTAAAATATAAACACTTTAAGGCCAGATTATAGGTACTGACTTGTCAGTATACTCAATGAATTAAACGAGTTTTTTGTTGTTTTGTTGGTTTTTCTGTTGTTTCGAGGTTGATGTTGTATGGGGCGACTCTTTCCCAAATTTCTACAAATCTGCAGACCATCCATCATGAGTGGTGTTGCTAATCGGTTCTTGCCACGGACGGACATACGAATATGTTATCCGTAGTATAATTTGTATAATAGTATATTATAATACAAGGGGTATAATTGCGTAATTATAGTCGAGGGGGGGGGGTGAAATTTCAAGAGGCGTTAGCCTCGAGAACTTTCACCCACCGAGACTATAATTGCGCGATTGTTCCCCTTGTATTATACGATAGTTTATCACATTTGAGCCTATAATTGCCAATTATGCACAAAACATGACAACAAAATTAACATAAATCAAAAATCAAAACTCATGGAATTTGTCGTCTAAATTGTTTTATCGATTTAGCATGCAGTTGTCATAACAACACACGTTTCATTCTCATTCATTCGTATTGTTTCAGTGTAGCCTACGTCATCATTAAAGAACCGGGTTATAATAGCGTCATTACAACCCTACTTTTATAAGAAATTCGACTATAATAGGCCGATTATAGCCCCATTATTATTATTATTATTGGCTTATTATAGGCTCGAATGTGATAAAAGAATTTTCATCAAAGTTTACGTACGGCATTTCGTGACCACTGATGCACTTTTTAAAGCATGAAATATCTATCTCATCTATAATTCTACCACACCCTTAACCATTATGGAAGGAGTGTTCCTAGACCATTGTAAATCTTATAACAGCGACTCCTATTTGATCATTCTAGTCTAACTTTTTATTCCAAATCATTGCCAAGTCACTTACCAGGTCGGAGTATGTGGAGTTGAATAATGTCGCCAAGTCACAGACAGGGTAGGCATCTAGTCTCAATGTAAGCACTAATTGCAATTGCCTGCGTCTTTGCCGCATTCAACTGAATCCTATTCTCTCATACCCAAGCCTGTATAGATTTTAGGTCCGAGTTAAGCGCTTCAAGTTTTGGATCGTATCGGAAAGAATGAATGACAGATCTGCATATCGTCCGCGAAGATGAGAAACACTTCAAGCACAGCGGTACGTCATTCACGAACAAGTAAAATAGTTCGAGGATGATTCTCTGAATAACAACCTTGAGCAGGGGGAGGATTCACGAAAGCTCAGTGTCAATACAACCCGTATGCAGTCGTTCTGATGGATAGCTTCTGTCTCACGAGATTGCTGAACTTTCAAAATTAAATTGTTGACGAAGTTGTTTCAACAAAATACTACAGAACCAATATCCGTACAAACTAACAATCAAACTTACTCTCAAGGGTGTCGACGTAAAGTGCCTATTTGTGACTTTTTGTTTCTTTTCCCGTTTGATTAACTTTATTCCGCGGGCTATTTATTCTTTTGATTGTTTCTTCTACTCAAATTCAGGGCGCAACACGACTGAAATGATTACTTCATTAATTCCAAACTTCAATTCCGAAGATTGGAAGAATCGAATTCTTGAATTTAAATTATAAAAAGTCGATGTAATAATTTTTGCTGTATATGTAATGTACCATTGAGTTTCATTAAGTTTTACAAGTGGAATCAAGAACTAATATCACTATCAAGTAACTACTGCTTTCAAATTTATATTTCTCGGATTCTTCAACGCTTTTGGCATGAATTTATTGCTTTGTGGTTTCGCTAACGGAAATTTTCCTCACAAGTTTTCCTATTATATTGTTCGATATAAAACATCTATTGCTGTCATGTCAAAGGTTTAGCGGAACAACTGTCGAGTCTGCTTTGTCTAAGTTGTGTCTGTTACAACAAAATATTCTGTAATCGTCTGATCTTACTATAATAGTTTGGGGAAGGTTATATAGACGAAATCGTTATTACGTGCTTCACTTGGACGCTTGATTAAAGACGAGTCTGGGGAAATGCTTCTTTCAGACCCTGACGCTGGTAAATTCCGTTTATTGTAGCTTTTCGTTTTATGGTGTTTAATACAATCTGACAATAGGTATACTGATCGGTCTCTTCAAAAGCTCAATCGCGTTTGGCTATATTCCCAAACTATGGGAAAGAGTGAGGGTGGCTTTTATACCAAAACCTGGCAAAACCGTTCATAGCGTAGCTCAGGATTATCGACCAATCAGTCTGACCTCTTTTCTGCTAAAAACAGTAGAACGGCTTCTTGATATTTATATCGGGAAAGACGTTCTCAGAATGTTCCCTGAATGTTATCAATCAGCACGCATATCAGATGGGGAAATCCACTGATACGGCTTTGCATCAACTGACTCAGAAAATCGAAAGGGCTCTCAATAACGAGAATGTAGCCTTGAGTTGCTTCATAGATATTGAGGGTGCTTTCAACAATACTGACTTCGATGTGATTGCTAGAGCCGCGGAGGACAGACAGACTGACGGAACCGCGTTGAGATGGATAGTCAGAATGCTGAGTGGAAGAAACGTCGAGGCTAGTGTATGTGGTACAAGTATCAGTGTTAAAGTAACTAGAGTTTGCCCACAAGGTGGGATACTATCACCAATACTCTGGTGTATGGAGATAGACTCACTTCTGGTAGAACTTAATCAATCTGGTATTTTCACTCAAGGATATTCAGACGACGTTTCTTGCTTAATCTGTAGGTTCTGCACTAGCACTGTGGGGGATCTCATGAGAAGTGCACTGAAAACAACAAAGAAATGGTGCATTGATAGGGGTCTGAAGGTAAATCCTATTAAGACCAAGCTTATACTATTCAGCAGGGAGAGACTTACCTTTGGGAAAATTGAACCTGTTTGGCCATGAACTCACTCTCAGTGCAATGGTCAAATATCTAGGCGTTTTATTTGATCATAAACTGTCGTGGATTGTTCACCTAAATGAAAAAATCGATAAAGCCATTGGAATATTCTGGATGTGCAGAAACGCATTCGGTAATACCTGGGGGCTCTCCCCAAAGGCTATCTGGTGGCTTTATGTAGCGGTAGTCAGACCGATCCTCTGCCATGGTTGCATGGTATGGTGGCCCAGGGTAAATATAGGGCAGAGAAAAAACTCTACAAGCTTCAGAGGTTGACCTGTCTATGTATGACAGGGGTAAAAAACACTATTGAGAAACACTAGAATTACCTAACAATTTGGAAGTAAAAGAATTGTGCGTTTGTTCGGGTTATTTTTTAATTTGGATTATTCTGCTAAGCAGTTGTTCAAACGAAATGGCATGCATCCAATCGTAGGATCTGGATTGTATAAAAGGCGAGTTGACATAGTCTGAGTATCATTCTATGGCCATCGTTGCTGATATACACATGGTCTTAAGACAAGGTGTACTGATGAGTCCTAAACGACGAAATCAGCACTTTTAGTTTTTCGATTTTTGTTAAACAATTGGAAGTAGGATTAAGAATTGTGAGTGGCTTTTAAATGTTGATTCAAGCGGGTGGACTTTAAATCTGCCGAAGGTACGGCATCCATAGTAAAATATTACTTCTATGGGTGCAATCGTACCAAAACGAGAATTTTCTCAATTTTTACCTTGATTGCAAGTTTGTGTACTTCTTTGCACAGAGGGTATGGTTAGCCTCTTGGAGCCGAAATATTCAACGTAAATACTATCTTCGGTAGTCGTTGAATTGTGGTAATCTGCTTAGCAGTAATAACCGAAACAAACTCACAATTCTTTTACTTCCAAATTGTTCAAACGAAATGACATGTTAAACAATTGGAAGTAGGATGAAGAATCTGAGTGGCTTTTAAATGTTGATTCAAGTGGGTGGACTTTAATCTGCCGAAGGCACAGCAGCCATAGTAAAATATTACTTCTATGGGCGCAATTGTACCAAAACGAGAATTTTCTCAATTTTTACCTTGATAACAAATTTATCTTTTTTTCTATCTCTTTTTTAGATATTTTGCTATCTGGGCTCTGCGGGGAATTTTTTTTTTTTCGACGGGGAGGCTTGCATCTCTGCCGTAATTTGCATAAGAAACTTAGTGAATACTCTTTGAGAGAGAAAATATATGTAATTCTCTCTCAAAAAGTGATCAATAAGTTTCTTATGCAAATTACGGCAGATCTCTTGCCGAAATTGAGGGATGAAACGCCCTAAATGACAAGCAAGTTTTCTCACTACTTTATTTACCAAACCCTCAAAGCAACTAAACAAAATTTGACACCAATAGTTAATGTATAATTTAACGCCTTAGGGACGCACTGCGGTGAATAAAATTGCTTTCCAGACTTAGTGCTTTACCATGAGATTTGTAAGAATAATTGTATTCTATGATTCAAACGTACGGAAAAATAATTTATGATTGATTAATGAATCAGCAATCCAAAGGAAACAAAAGTTTTAGGCAAAAGGATCGGTTAAGTTAAAGTTTCATTAAAAGTTTTAATTGCTGTAACAACGTTGTCTATTGTTACTGCGGTCATGAAAGGGACATAAATTGTGTGGTTTCCGTTTAAATTTTTACATCTCAACCTTCCCTGATTTGGATATTTCTATCTCTTATCCTATCTTCATTTTATGATATTGTAATTCATCTATGTAAATTATAGCCCTTCACTAACTATTCCGGAAGAAAACTCTTATATGTCGTTCAGAATTTTCATCAAACATCTTGAAAATTAATATCAACACAATGTCAGTCTGACTTGCTTCCCGCATACTCAAATAAAATAAAATTCGCCTTAAACATTAGTTTCTTGTAAATAAAATTCAGATATAAGAGGAGAGATCGCCTAAAATAAGTATGAAACAATTTACGCCAATAATAAAGAAGTTAATTAAAAAGTCGCGCAGATGTTTCTGAGTAGTTATTATTAAAAAAGATTTTGTCTACGGGACCACTTTCCATAAACAATTTAGAAAATATTTTTTTTACATTGGAATTTAAATTTTAACGTTCTGAGCTCAGAGCGAGAGAGAGAGAGAGAGAGGGAACAAACTAAATTGAACGATGAAAGAAAAATTAATATTCCGCTTCTTATTGTCGGTACTGATTCGAACAAAATTTCATCAATAGTGCCGAATTATTACGTGCTGGAATTTAAGAAACGGTAACAGAAAAGAAAGGAACAGAAACAGTGTAGGCCGAAAAGGAGAATATTTCGTACAGAGTTACCCATGGATCAATCAATCGGTATTTCTACTTTGTAAATTATGTAAATACTATAGAATTAGAGTGTACACCAAACGTAGTTTCACTCATTCATATACCATTTTGCACAAAACAATGGTAAGTCAAGCAAATTCGTTATGGTAATGGAGCGTAGCATGTGTTGTAAAACGAAACGCTGTGTTTTATCTCAATTTATTATGGATAGTGTACTAAGAGTGAATAAAATGAAAATAACGTTCCTTCTTTACATACCGATGAAATTGGCCTTATATTCTTATATCGTTCATTATGTCAATATATGAAATCGAATCCTAAGTGTATTGAATTGCATACCTACCACTACAGACGATTTATGTGATGCAAGTACATCTAAAAAGTTATAAATCCCTCTTAGCTGTTAGAAACTGTATGAAAAAACAACTTACAAATTCAAATAGTTTTTAACATCGCCATCCTAAGAACAATATCTTCTTACTACTGTCCCGGCTTTGTGCGAATTTAAGTGTTATAATAGAAAATATTATTATCATGGCTCCACGGTAATAAGGGAACCATATACAGCCACTTTCCGACTTCCCCCCTTGCGACGTACCCCCCGCAAAATATTTTTCCCGGATTCTACGCAAAATTTTAGGCCGAAGTGCCTTTTTACTCACTAAAATTGGTTCAGTAGATTGGGGGTGTGCAAATGCACCAGATTTAAGGCAACTGCAGGTTTTACAGAAGCGTTGCCTAAAACAAGTATGTAAATTGAGGCAAACTCACTCAACAGCTGATTTATTTCAAACTCATTGTCCAGGTATGTTAAATATGTCAACTATATAATAATATACCGTCTGCTATGTATGAAGCGTCACCCTTTCGGTTCAAAGCTCTGCTGAAGGAATGGATCTCAGAAAGGCAATACCCGGGATAGTTGTTTCTTGTCATCAGTTTTCCGTGGAACTCAAGTGAATCTCGTTAATGAATTGCTAAAGCAACGAAATGACCTTGCTGTCTTGGTTCCAAAATCGTCGGTTAGGAAATTTGTCACAGAAATATGGATTGAGTCTCTCATAAATACAGTGTGACATTGAAACATGACTGTGCGACATCACCAACATCGACAACCTAACAACTCAGCGAATCCTTATCAGTATCGTGCTTACAACATATTTCATTATTCGTTGTTTGTTGGCTTTCTATATTATGCTATCTTTTTCTAGGCTAGGTTACGTATATTAAGATTTATTTTTTTGGGATTACGTCATCTGATTTCTAGATCGATAAGTTCGGGAAGGAGAGAATGAAAAAGTCTCTCTCTGTTTCGGGCTTTAGGATTCTTTTTATGAAAAATTAGTTACTTTTGTTGATCCCTTTGCAATGCGAGGCATTCACACCGCATAAAACGCGGGAGACCTGTAGTAATATAAATATTATGAATAGTGGAGTCATGGGAAATCTCTTCTTTGGGATGTTACCGTTCGAGACACGTAAGCTCCGTCTTAAATCAATGAATCATCGAAGAAAGTGTGTTCAATAGCCGATAAAGCGGAAGGATTTGAGCACATTCATTATATGGGCCATTCCATTGAAAAGTTGGAAAATGTGTTACGGGGGAACCGTTTTCTGGGTAAGAATGCAAAGGTTGGACTTCTTGCGCATGAAGGAGTTGTATATTGAACCTATAGAGGAATTTTCTTCATACAACACAAATCTCGTATGTGCACTGTGCACGGTTTAGCAAAAAAATATGGTTCCCTCGCAACCTACCAATGGAATCGCTCATATATCTCTAAAAGAAAACTATTTATTAACTTCCTTAAAAAACTGACGATTTCTGGGATTAAGTCGCTTCCAGACTCAGTCAGGATGACTCAATAACTCTAAAACTATAAGAGTTCGAAGGTTGCTTTAAAAGGCAAAGTTGTAAAAGATTTAAATTTTAGCGAATACCTGTTTTTGGATTTTTTCGAGAAATGACCTACACCGGGGATGTAGAATTAGTGAGTCAGCAACGACAAAAGTGAGAAATAAGCCTTAACTCTCGAACTATCGGATTTAGAAAGTTGCTTCCAAGGGTAAAATTGTAGAGAATTAAATTTTAGCGAAGACGTGTTTCAGGATTTCGGGAAATAAGGCTCAACCCAGGGAATTAGGAGGCATGACCCATATCTCTTGAACTTGAGAGTTAGAAAGTTGGTTCCGAAGGCGAAAGCGCAGAGAATTAAATTTAAGCGAACTGTGTGTGAAAAATATAGCCCAACTGGAACTTCCAAAAGTACCGATATCCGCACAAAAAGACTTCTTACAGAGGAAGTGTGACGCAAGTCTTTATGTCTGCTTATAAAAGTTCTGAAATCAGAATAGGGTGGCCCTACAACGAAATAATCTTTCTATGCTTTTACACTGATGGATGACGCAATTTTTTAAAAACACAACTGATGTCAGAACTATTGTAAGCAGACGTAAAACTTGCGTCACACCTCCTCTGTAAGAAGTTTTTTTTGTGCTTGTTCATCTCCGCGTGAAAGTTCTAAGCAAATTGTATCGTTACATCGTTTTTGTAGTTTTTTTATTTAGAACCGCTCTCAAACTTTTTTTATTTATTTATTTATTCAAGTTATAGGCGACGGCCCAATTACAAGTGAATTAAAGTCAATCAAGAAACAAAGAATTTGAAATGAAAATGAAATTTTAAATACAAAATGGAGTTTATAGATGAAAAACTAACAGAATTAATATTCTGGGAGAAGATTTTAGAAATCAAAGAAAGTTTTTACGGCTCGTTTGAAAGCGTAACTGTTATTGTTTGTTAGGTCGGTAGTTGAGAAAATGGCATCATGATGGTGTTTGATGCGATAGAGAGGTGCATACTCAACGTAATTTGCTGTAGGTAGATAAAACTTCGCTGTGTTTCTAGTTCTACGCTGTGGTTGATGAAACGAAATTTGATCTGAAAGATTAGTGATAATTTTGCTATTTATAATGTTATATAAAAGTATCTCATCTATCTGAAGACGACGAGTTTCTAGCGAGTGCATGTGCAATTGTTTTAGCCTAGTTTTGTAGTCTGGTTTTATCCAATGAAACCTGTAGTACAACATCCGTGTAAACTTCTTTTGTACCCTCTCGATCTGATCTATACCGGGTTTTTCATATGAAAGTGTACAGCCTACTATGATCCTCTCATTCTTCGATGGTACGTATGAAAGAGATAAAAGGATGGTCATGTTCACCTTGGGTTTTTCATATGAAAGTGTACAGCCTACTATGATCCTCTCATTCTTCGATGGTACGTATGAAAGAGATAAAAGGATGGTCATGTTCACCTTCATATGAAAAACCAATATTTGGTGTATTGTGGTTTCCAGATTGAACTGCAGTATTCCAACCTGCTTCGGACATAAGCGTAATATAGTTTTATAATGCTTTTAGGATTTTCGAATCGAGTCGATGTGCGAAAAATGAATCCGATCGTCTGGTAAGGCTTACGAATCATATTTGCAATATGAATATTGAACTTCACTTTTTCAACAACTTCTACGCTCAGTTCCTTTTTTGCCGGAACATTGCTGACCTTTTAGTTATTTATCGAGTAGTCGAAACTGATCTTGCTAGGATTATAAGTGACGGATAGAGCGTTGCACTTCTTCACTTTTAGGTCAAACAATCTTTCCTTGCTAGCAAGTCTAGATCAGCACAGTCTTGCACATCATTTATTTTTTTTAGATAATTTGTGATCATCTGCAAAAAGCGAGCTCAATGACGATTTAAATATCGGTGGTAAAGAGTTTATGAAAATCAAAAATAATAAAGGGCCAAGAATGGATCCTTGAGGAATACCGGATGAAAGTTCCATACCTTCTGATTTTGTACTACCAATTATTACAAATTGGGTTCTTTCAGTTAGGTATGTGCTGAACCAATTTAGAACGTTGCTTCAATATAGAATTTGTTTTTTATTTCGAAACGCTCTCAAACTTTTCTTCGATACTGAATTTTCAAGGTTTCTATGAAGTAGAACACTTATGTACTTTATGGAATCAAATTAAACTTAATCCAACGTGTATTGCTGTCAATAATAATAGTTCCGTCACCCGGTTCGGAAAGATGTCTTTAAAATATAGCAGAAATTGAAATCCTCCCAATTAATATTCATCATTAGCGAGATAATTTTTATTGGTATACTGAAACGACGTCATCGACTAAATCGAGTTCTATTTTTACATGGAAAAGGTGCAACAAACTACAAACATTCACTATCGGAAGATTCACAGTTTTTTCTAATTTTAACCAAACAGTTCTAAAATTAGATGAAATTTCATTCCGATGATAACGGTTTTATTGTTACAAAGTGCATCTACTTTCTATTTTTGATTTTGAATTGTGTGGTCGGTTTGGTTAACCATTTAAAAAAAACTGTGCATTAATTTTGTCAATTTCATCGTTGAAATAATATAGCCAGAAAACAAATGAAGATAACTCACGTTTAAGGACAGACATGGACGCTCTGAAATTGTGAATGTGTTTTGAAAAATGCGAAATGTGCTTGAAAAATACATATGTATACTTGTATACCCAACCCGGAAAAGTCCATTAAAAAAAGGTGATGTTACAGTTGTGAACACTCGGTGAGGAAACTATCTATTTCAAACTGAACACTGCAAATATTAGCAATTTTAAAGAAGATTCAGTATTGCACATTGAATGTTCTTCAAAATTGCTAATTTTTGCAGGGTTCAGTGTGAAATAGGTCGTTACATATGAGGGTGAAGTGAACGCGGCCAAAACGTCAACACCGCTTTCAGTTTGGAAGAGACAGAAAATCGTATTTTTAAAGTGTTAAAGTTAATAATTGGCCGGTGAACCTACAACGATTAAGAAAAGGTTCATTATCGCTAACGTGTTGAGTTGAAGCACATCACTTAGCAGGCAATTTATGAACAAAATCAACACGAAACATGCAGAAGCATAACCTAACCTAAATTTTCACCAATTGTGCGTGTCGACGTTTACTCGGCTTAAATCGAAGAAGACGACAACCAAACTAATTTCACTCACATCATTTGGTCTTCGAAGACTTACGTCTGAATGTTGTCAATCAGGTGACTGGACATTTCGTTGAAAATCTCCCAGTCAAGGAACTCAGAAACAAACAAATCTACCCAACAACAGTTGGGACTGAAGATGCTGATGACAATTGTACGTTTATCGCGACTGAACATTTTTTTCGATCATGTCTCGAGCCCGTATTAGCGACAAAGTCGTAGCCGAAAAATGATTTTTTTTTTTGAAGCCTCCCGGTCAACGAACTCGAAATCAACCAAACTGCGTGCAACATAAATTGGCACATGACCTTCGGTCGCAACGCAAACCATCGCCACTTCTGATGGATTTTGTTGGAACATTTTGGCCGAACACTTCAACAAAGTCTCCCGGTCATCCAATGCAAGATCACTCAATTTGCTCGTGATATTTACAACCGCGTTAGCTTCACAAGTAGGATAGAAGAATTTTAATGTTAACTTTTCTGTATAGTTCCTAAAACCATTGAAATAATTGAATGAACACATGAGCCTACACTTAAGAAAAATTGAAAAGTTAAGACAATTTCTTTTGTGGTTGGTCACAAAGAAGATTTTTTCTAGGGAGTCTCTCAACATTTTCCAAGGCCATAACCTGGCTTTTGTAACGTCCAATTTCCTATTGTACATTTAATGAGTGTGAGCTCGAGCGAACGAATAGCAAGACCACATCAGCCTTTATAAGTACATTGAGCTTTTGCTCAGTTATCGAAGTTTTTAAAATTGATTTAAATTTATGCACTACGAGAAACATAACCAAGAAAATATCTATTTCTGCGGGGAAGTATATGGAACAGTAGGTTGTAGTTGATGAAAATGACTCTACCGACGATAAAATATCCTTCAATGTTTCTTGAAGCTTCTAAGCAATTTATATTACATTTTTTCTATTATATGAAAACAAATTTAGAAAATGCATTAGCACCAGCCAAGATCATTAGTCAAATATTTCGATTTTGAACAAGAATTCAACATAAATATCGTATATCAATTAATGTCTTCTTTACGGGTTATTTTAGTTGAAAAAATGTAATATTAAAAATAATATTGGAACATTGACAAAGAGTTCATATTCGAATTTCACATTGCAATTTTACGATCGGACATGGAAATTCTTAAATGATGATTAAAAATTATCTTGTGCTAGAGCTTTTACCTTACCTAATCCCAGTAAGCACAAGTATATTATTTATCAATGTGTATCTTCATTTCCAGCCCGATAATTGTTCACTGAAACTTTTGTATTTAGTTTTTTATTTTTTTACAAACTTCTTGAATATGCATTAAAATGTCCGTTTCTTGTCTTTACGTCTTTCGCATCTTTTGTACATTCTTTTGCAAGCTTTAGTAATCTTTCGAAGTAGACATTCAATGGATCGCATCCAAAAAATTTACTTATGTTAACTGGGAATGTCACGTATTGAACTTTACATATTGTCGACTTTTTACTACCACTTTGCTTCAGTTTATATACTATGCAAAACGACTGTAAGTGAGAGGAACAGGTTTTAAGGAATTTAAATTCCTGTAATTTCCATTTTTTTGGCAAAATTTTGAGTAACTCCTTGATAATGTAAAAATGTCATGAAACATTTTCTATCAACTGTTTGGTGGTCCTTTTTTAGGATATTTATTCGGAAACTTTTAAAAAATATTTAGTGATGCAAAATACAACACAACAGCATAAAAATAACATTGAACTCGAAGAATCAAGTCAATAAACGGACCATTTCTCTTCTTAAACAACCAAGACCCGAACATATTTTTTATTTTTAGGAACTCAAACCGAGAACCGAATATCTTCTACTGTCAACTTATTTTAACCAATCACATTATGCACAAAAGCACTGTCCTTAAAGATATAGAAAACTTAAGTTTTTCATTTACTGGTTAAATTCTTCACTCTTATGACTCTCGTGCACTTCACTTTCGTACAATTTCTTTACACTTAAATCTGTTTTTTTGTCTTTTGGTATTAAAAGAACTAACTAAGATTTAAAACCGAATACCATATGAACTTATAAAATAACATTTCGATAAGCTTACCAGTGTAGATTTTTTTTTTATTTTTTACGAAAAATGGATTCACTTACCTGAAAAGAAAAAAAATCAATGAATACTGTCGTAGAACTTTGAGATTACTATATTCAAAATTATTTCGTTCTGCTCTAGATTGAAATGTTTCCTCAAAAATAGCAACCGACAAGGCTACAAAATCATTAACCAGTTTTGCTAAATTGTGACTGTTTTTGAGTCCTTTTACTTGAATCTTTTTACTGTGCTAGTTGTAAACTGTGCCACACACCCAGTGCAGAGGTCTGCATGGTTAACTGTTTCACTATTTTTTTCAAAACAGAAAATGGTCTAAAATAAAACTATAAATATTTTTGGTTTTAATTTTAACCATAAAATATTTGGTTATATTGAATACTAGAAATTTTATGGTAATATTTTTAACTAGAAAATAAATGGTATAAAATTAAACCATAAAATTTTTAGTTATATTTAAAACTATCGCGAATCTTCATGATTTGATGAGAAACGTCTAAATTTACAATTTTCTTGAAAACTCACTAGAAAAAAAAAATGGTACTAATTTTCACCATTTTATTTTTTAGTATTATGTAATACTAAATTTTTGTTAGTTAAAAATTAGTAAGTTAGTAGTTTAGTAGTAAGTTAGTAAGTTAGTAAGTTAGAAAATTAATGGTATTATTTTTAACCATTTTTATTTGGTTTATATTAATACCATTTTTTTTTGGTACTCTGTAAAACCAGAAATAAAATAGTGAAACAGTTAACCATGCAGACCTCTGACCCAGTGCCATCTATGATGTACTGAGAGCGACAACCTAGTAGGAGTAGAATACCGGTACCACCCAACAGTGTCTTCTACCGGTAAGCCTTACGATGGCACCAACTATAATAAAATCGAACCGATTTAATCGCTTTGGGAGTTGGTCATAAGTTTTAGTAGTTTTATTTATGTCTTTCGTACAAAACTCGCATAAATCTTTTCCGATTTTCATAACTGTTTTTTTGTTTGAAAGATCAATTTATGGAAGAAACTTTTCTCATTTTGAGCCCTTGGACCAAGCTAGGGCACTAAAATCGAGTCTCTGCTAGGGCCCTACGCGTTTTTTGTACATAAGTCGATTCTTCGATCTCTTCCGATTTTCAAAACAAATTTTTTTATCGAAAGGTCTAGGAATGTCTTACATTTTATGAAAAAACATTTTTTGATTAGAGGCCCTTGGACTCAGCCAGGACCCTAAAACTGAGTTTCTACTAAGGCCCCACGTTTTGTTTACATGAATCGGGTACATCCTAAACGATTTTGTTGATTCTTTTTCTATTTGAAAGGTAACCGTGTACCGAATTATATTCAAAAACAAATTTAGGCCCGGTTTGGGCTTACATGGGCCCCAGTGAGTGGGGTTCAGTGAGCAAATTGAGGGAAACATTTTTGTGTATGGAAGTTTGTGTCCGAGGCCTGTATTTAGGGCTCTAGGTCGGTCCTAAGGTTGGCCCTAACCAAAAAAATAGTTTTTAGACTCGTACGAAGTACGAAGGTCCCATACGTTTACTACAAACAATTTTAATGTAACACGGGGTAGATCGAGGTGGCAGTTAATATGACGAATCATCAATAAAAAAATGTCCGTCCGTCCGTCTCCACTTTTTTTCCAAACGGCTCAGCCGATCACCCTAAATTTTTTTTCCTGAAAGATGCATACCTCCCATGATTCAAGTTCGAAGATGAGCAAAATCGATCAAGTAGTTCCGGAGATATGGTCGAAGAAGTGACCAAAAACATGGTTTTTCGAGGGTCGGTGAAGCTTTTTCGCAAATATCTCAGCAAGTATAGCACGGAAATTGCTCATGTTGGTGTCAAATAAAAGCATTTGATGTCAGAAAATTGGGAAAAAACTTTTGTGGGAATCGGGTCAGGGGTCGGGACATCGGTACCAATTGAATCGACGAAATCGAGTTTTTTTGGCCATATACGAAAACAGTTTTTCGTGTTTTTTTCCTTAACTATGCAATATGGAGATTCACTGTCAAAAACAAAGTTGTAGAGAATGAAATTTTAGGGTACACGTGTTTCAGAATTTTGGGTAAAAATGCCTCAATCCTGGGATATGACCACTTCTAGAATTGGGAGGTATAATCCATATCTCTAGAACTATAAGAGTTAGAAAGTTGCTTCCAAAGGCAAAATTGTAGAGAAAAAAATTTTAGCGAACACGCGTCTCAGAATTTTGGGTAAAAATGCCACAATAATATGATATGACCACTTCTAGAATTGGGAGGGATGATCCATATCTCTAGAACTATAAGAGGTAGAAAGTTGCTTCCAAAAGCAAAGTTGTAGAGAGTAAAATTTTAGCGAACGCGTGTCTCAAGGTTTTGGGTAAAAATGCCCCAATCTCCTAGGATAGAGAACACGTGTTTCAGGGTTTTAGAGGAAAATGGCCCAATCCTTGGATATAACCATTTCTAGATTTGAACGGTCTGACATATACTTCGGTAGGGCCTTTGACATTACCTTTATTTGGGTTATTTGGGTAATTTCTATGGATCTCTGAAATTCTCAAAGTTATAAAAGGACATAAAACGTTGAATTGTTTGCTTATTACTATATTAAGATACGTTCGAGTCTTTTTGCAAGATTTATTCTATTTGTCACATCTATTGTGATACGTACGGGTCTTTGGTTATGTTTTACTATGTTGTTAAGAAAACTGAGGTGAACATTTTTGTCTATTTGGGTGCCAATTTTGTGCTTTCGGAAGGGTTTTTTTACACCGTTGCTTCGGACGGGTTTTTCAATATTGCCCTTTCGGTAATTTCCAATACAATTTAATGTGGACGTAATTTCGTACACTTAAGAGTTAAGGCAATATTTACTTAAATACATCCTAATTAACCGAATTCTTCCGCGGAAATTCGTTTGGACAAAGAACAATGAAGGCTTTCAAAAGCTTCTTTTGTTCGATGTCTGAACGACTTTCCTCGGAAGAATTTGTTCAATTGGGAGAGCCTGCACTTTCAAGGGTTCTGTATCCTAACCAATCCTATAAGGTATATCTAGAAAAAAATCCTTAAGAATTAGCAGTTGATAAAAGTAAAACTACGTCCACTACAAGCTCATTGCCACGCAGAATTCACAAATAAGTGAAAATTTTACATTGGATTTGAGCACGTCCGTCAGTGAAAAATAAAAAATTTGTATACATATGCTACCATCACAGCACGAACAAATGCATTCATCTGAATAAGGGTAATGTGAATAGGAAAAATGATAAAGTCACAAAAATATCATAGCGAAATCTAAAAATAATGTTGTAGGAACATTTTTCAAATGACAAAGCGAAAACTTGTCTATGGTACAGGGACAACATGTGGACAAAATATGTAGAATTATGTTGTCCGGACGGTTTCAGTCAATTTTTATTATTTAAGAGAAACGCTGTTGGGAAATGACGAAATTTGGGTCAGAGACCTATGTTTGTAGACTTTTAGAATGGAATTAACGCAACGTCGCTTCGTCGGCTTCTGTCAAAGTTCAAGATGTATAAACTCTATGTCAACAAAATATGAACTACTTGGTTGGAATTTCACCATGAAATTCGATATATTTTTACAGAAGTCGAAACTCGTGACTTTAGCTAACTTCAGGCGATCGAGAGGTTCACAAACAAATTTTCTTAGTAAAGGTGACGCTTATGAAATTAAGCGACTGATTCATTTAAAAAATTATGCATAAGGGCATGTTTCAATCTCTAAGAGGCCACCTTTAGCCTTATACCTTTCCGTAAAACTTCCACTGTGTATAGGTGTACACATATTTTACGAAGTAGTATTGTACTTGAATTGCGACTAAAAGTCTAAACGACAACTAATGCATTGCAAGTCTTGATTAAATACCACAGAATACGAACATTAAATGCACTTTAGTTAATTAAAGAAAACAAGACGCAAGCAAATTTATGTCAACTACTTCCGGCTCGGTATTTTCGCTTTCATATTATTTAAATGTCTAAACCAATTACCTGACTGTTGTCGCATTTGAACCGCTCTGTGATAATATGTAAGCCATCTGTATAATCCATTTGATAAATGTAATCAAATTTTTGGGTAATTGTTTGCAAACCATAAGCTCGTCACATCCCTACGCACTTAATATTCCACAAAATTGCTGTTCTCAATGAATTAATAACTCGTTTTAAGTCTTTAATTATATTCAACGGTGAATCCTTATCCCCGGACAATTTACGTGGAACTTATAATTTCAAATTAATTTCTTTACAGGTTGAAGAAAACAGGTTGTTCAATGATTTGTGTAAACAAGAAATTAAGTATGTAAAGTTCTATTCATGGAACATGTTACACAATTTTATAAACAATTTGTCACTCCAAATGATACACAAATAATTTTCATTTTTAAATATGATAATTCTCGCTACACAAGATCCCTGAAGTGTAGTCTGAACATCATAAACACGAAACGAACTAATTAGACAAATGCTATTGTCCGACACTTTTCTGACAAAAATAATAAATTCTCAGCCATGAGCTCAGGGGTGTAAGTTAGTACTATTCTCTTAATTAGTAACGGATATATTTAGAGTATGTCCGAAAAAAGCAGCTGAGGTGATAAGTCTTATCAGAATCTACATAATTTCATGGAAGTGAAAAAGGATGAAACATTTTAAAGATTCATTTTTACCGCACCAGTCGAGATCACCGAAAAGTTGAAGAAATTTTCTATGATATTGAAGTCGAGTGCGCTCCAGGATTTTTACATAAAAATACAGAAATACAAAATCTGCTCAAAACTTTTTTGAAAGGAAATCACCACCCGCGTTATTGTTCCATGTTTAAAGTGCTACGCCCGTGGCTCAAGAACAACAAAGACAAATAAAAAAAAATGAATACACATTTTCAGCTGTGCTATCGCTTGATTTATCTTTCACTTGGTTGAACGAATAAACGAACAAACGCAGCACTTACAAATCCGAGTGTATCATTTGCGAAAATCTTTTGGAAAACTCATAATTTCACCATGATTTATTCGTTGACAAAATCCAATATGTAACAACATTTCATTATATTTTAGGGAACCGAGCACACTGATTCAAATTTAATTAAATTAGCAAACGTTCAAAACACTAACAATAAATTTAATTACACTTTATAAAATGCAATTAACTTTAACTAATTCCTACATCATGTGGTTGAAGTGTTCTTAAAAAAAAGTTCTACTACTTTCGTGTGTAAATCACTAACTGATCGAGTGTATATATTTTAAAAAGATTTTTGTTTGTACCGTTTGTACTGTGTGTAATGTGTCGGTAAAATGTTTTTTTAAGATCCGTCTGGCTGAGATTTTATTTATGTTTTTGATTGTTTGGTAAGTATAACTATGTAATAGCTGGCTGGCACTTCATAAAAGTTAAGCAGATGATAATGTTAAGTCGACTTGAGAAATAATTATTTTGAACTATTTTACCGAAACACTTTGCGAATTTTGTCAATTTCCAATGTCAATTGAACGGTGTGAAGTATCGCCGAAAATAGTCTCGGAAACACAAACCACCATGTTCCTTGCACGGAACTTTTAAATTACATTTACATACAAAGAAAACAAATTTTCCTTTTCAAAAGTGCAATGTAAAACCTTCCATACAAGGACAACTTTTTCGGTGGTATGATGTTTCGGCTGTATTTCACACACAGTCAAAAGTTGAAGTATTACTCTATTGTATTGTATTATCACAACAAAAACCCTTTTTAAAAGGGAAACGTGACGCAAGTCTCTTTGTTTCTTCTTCCAAAACGACTGATATCGATTTGAGTGGCGCTTGCAGCTTCCGAACGCACAAAATTCTTTTGATTACAAAAATGCGTCACAAATGCCGGACCCGCCATGTAATAATTTTTCTACGCTTTCAGCTTTCATACGCAAAAATTTGATTTCCTGTAGAAAAATACGCCATACATCCCATAAAGTCGAATTTTTGCATTGTGAAAGCTGAAAGAACAGAAAAACTATAACACTGGGAGCGGCTACTACTTCCATGGGCGAAAATGATCCACTCAACTTTCTCTACAACATATCAAAAGTTTTTTTTTGAGTCACCGCCGCCGCCAAACCGAAGCGCGGCAGCTACTACTTCTAATGGGCGAAAATGATCCCCTTAACTGCCTCTACAACATATCAAAAGTTTTGTTTTTGAGCCGCTGCCGCCGCCGCCAAACCGAAGCGCGGCGGCTACTACTTCCATGGACGAAAATGATTCACTTAACTGCCTCTACAACATATCAAAAGTTTTTTTTTGAGTCCCCGCCTATTTTCCGCCACTTTGGCGGTCACCCTGATACACTACACACCCAACCCAACAACTTTTCCTCTGACACCAAACCTCTACCTCGAACAGACAACCATTGCCTCATACAAAATGTGCTATCATACACACTACACTCACAAACACATACGTATGGGCTTTATATGGCGCCTTCTAAGAGCCCTGGCGCCCAAACGAGGCCGGTACCCCCCCTTCAATCTCATATGGCGTAGAATGCCCACCCAAAGGTCCCTGCAAAATTTCAAGAAAAGTTATCGAGCCGTTTTCGAGCACGAGCCAAAAAAGTCGGTTTTCATACATATGGCTCTGGAACTAACTAACTACCGTAGGATGTTTCCATTAACTTGGGCTTATATGAAGCAGCACATTTTGTATGGAAAATGACGATTTTCTAAAGTTTATATGTTCGGATCCACTGGACCGATTTTATTGAGTAAAATATCGATTTCCAATCCAATGGCAAGGGAAAAAAGTCAAAACTTAGCTGTATATATGGTTCCGAAGTTTACGAAAAAAAATTTTCTGAATTTTTTGTTCGTATGGGGACTTGCATCACGGACGCATCGCTACCGCGCGCCCATGATTGGAAATGAGTTAGCTCAGCGGTAACGTACTCATTTTCCACCAAGAATATCCGTGTTCACTCCTGGTGAGGGAAATTCTGCAAAGGATTTTTCTTCGACTTGTAGCATGAAAGTATCGTTCCTAAGCATACCCAAGCTTCAAATTCTTGGTAGTTGTGGTGTTTAGTGTCCACAACGAACCGTATAAAGTGAAACTTACAAGAGTAGGTATCATACACAGCATACACAACTTACTGGGAAGGATTTTCTGGTAGTAATTATATATACGCCTTAAGATAGGCTTAGATATGTGTACGCAGAGTTCATCGTAAAATTCTTAGAAGAATTACATGCATGACACTCACCCATGTACGATGAACTCTGTGTACACATATCTGAGCCTATCTTAAGGCGTATATATAATTACCACCACAAAATCCTTCCCAGTAAGCTGTGTATGCTGTGTATGATACCTTCTCTTGGAAGTTTCACTTTATCTTCTATGTAACGAAGACAAAATTCGTAAGTACTTTACGGTCACAGGTTGTAGTGATTGTGACAGCATATTACAGTGGACCCCGCGAAAGTAATTCATTACATGAGGACACAATTTTGTTATAAGAGCCACACTAACAAGTGTTTTTTTGAGTAACAAGCTTTGAAAACGTTATTTTGACGAGTGAAGAGCCGAAGGTGAGGTGTGCAACTTCACGAGTCAAAATATCAGTTTTCAAAGCGTGTTGCTCAAAGTAATACGAGTGAGCGAGTTCTCAAAATTGTGTCCGAAGTAATGAATTATGTAGCAGGGTTCACAGTATAATGTTTATTGCGTATACATCGCAAAGTTGAGCATTACGTGTATGTTTACCCCCTAAGAAAACCATGCATTACACGTAGGGTCTTTTTTACCTCATTAATAAAAACAAAAGTTTTACCTCACTAGTGAAAATAAAACTACTAGTGAGGTAAAACTACTGAAAACAAAAGTTTTACTTCACTAGTGAGGTAAAACGTTTGTTTTCACTAGTGAAGTAAAACTTTTGTTTTTACTAGTAAGGTAAAAAAGACCCTACATGTAACGATTGGTTTTAATCGGGGGTAAACATACATGAAATGTTCAACTTTCAGATGAGATAGCCAATAATAGTATTTTATTGCCATTTGAGGGGAACAATCGAGGCTTGCCGAGATTTCCCCTCAAATGGCAATATGATACTTTATTGCATGAGCGAAAAAGAGAAAACAAACATAGGAGAACGACGAATGTCATTGTCAGCGATTAATAATTTCTCTTTTATATTACTAGATTATTAATTTTTAAGGAGAAACACTGCGCGAATGCAATAAAGTACTTTATAGTCACAAGTATCTGCGATTGTAAAGTGCTTTGCGGCGACAGTTTACTAAAGTAGTTTCTGCAATTCAATGTAGAAATGCGACAATTTTCAATACTGCTTTGAGTGCGGAAAAGGTCAACTTTTCCGTAATCAGATTTGAGTGAGTATGGAAAAGTTTTTCAGCATTCAAATTTGAGTGCGGAAAAGATTTTCAGCACTCAATTTTAATTGACATTAAAAATGCAATGAAAAGGAAATTGTGATCGAAATAGAAATTTTATTGTTTGGTTTTGTCTATTTCGGCATTGAATTGCAGAAAACGTTGTTCCTACCTCGTTTTGTAACTAGATTTTTCAGCACACGTCCTAAATAGTCCACACTACTTAGGACTAATGCTGAAAAAACCTTAGTTACAAAACTAGGTAGGAAAATTACTATTACAATCGCAGGTACTTACCAAGAAAACACGAAATTAAATATTCCAGTTTAATGTGTGTTTTGAATGAAAGAATTGCCATCATATTTAAATTTTGTAATAAAAAATAAAACGTTTTCTTTGACAAATATTACAAATTGTTCGTACTTTTGGGTCAAACAAATAACAATGCACGGTGCTCAAGAAGGTGTGAAAAAGTTTTATGAAAGTGAACCCACAAAATGACTTCTGATCCGGGTCCTGGGACCTAAAAGGAAGTCAAAACCACTTTACTCAGTCTTCGACCAGATCCTTCCCCATACACGACTATGAAGAAAACGACTTTTTCCATACATTTTCAGGGGCAGTTCTGATGAAAAAAAAGTGTTGCTTAATGGCGTTTTTATATTTTTTATCGATAAAGACCCTTATTCTGAGCAAAAACTTGTTCTACGGTAAGTCTATAAAAATTGAAGTTTTTTTATAGAGGTAATGTAGGGCCCTATTTCAGTATCATTTGGTACATCATAGTCGCTTGATAAAAAAAACTTCAATTTTTATAGACATGCCGTAGAACAACTGAACGAATTGAATTTGAACAAATAACATATTTGTTTAGTTTTGATGTTTAAAGTTCGTCTAGCATTGTTCAACTCTAAGATTGTCAGCTGGAACCTATTAAAATGGAAATACGTCTAAATATTTTATCTTTAATCCACATTCATCCTTTTTTCACAATTTCTTGTGTATCCTGAACCAATCCTTACTCATTTTCTAATTAAAAGAGGATTCGCATATTACATTCGAAAAATTTTGTTTAACGTTTTCTGAATCTGAACGAAAAAGACAAATCTAACGTAATGCTTCAATTGACATTCAATTAATATTTAAAATAAATGTCTTCATATAAAGAAAAATATAAGAGAAAGGTTTTAAAGCAAGGAGATGCGATCAATTTCTTCATGAAGAAAGATTGCTCTGTTTAAGAATGTAATACCTGTGTCGTAGGATTTATAAGAAGGTGGCTTCAACTACTTCCATATACACATCGTAAATTAAGGATTCAGCCTCCTTCATGGTAGTACTTACTAATAATGTTGGATGAAGTTTTAATTAATAAATTGTTTGAGGGAGATTATGACAACAATCTGCTGCAGCAAAAGAAAACTGTTTTGTATGATGTAAGTTTCCCAAAGACGTTGTAGATTTTTTTCACATTTTATGCATTTTCTTACAAAGAAGTGGCTTTTAATGAGAAATTTTAAGATTAAAGTTAAGCATCGAAGGATGTTTCGTAAGAATGTTTTCTAAGGACCCATCTGACCATCATGTTATGCGAGTGTACGCATCCGAGATATGTAAGCAAGCTTTTCGTTTCTTCTTAAGAAATGAAAATACTGTGCAACAATATTATTTAAAGCGAAAATTTCTTTTGGCGAATTTAGAGAAAGACAGTTAAATTTTTTAATGGGAAGTTCTAATTTTCCGGTGCTGCAATACGTTCCACTACTTAAAAAGAAAATTGTAAAAACTGTTTGTCTTGTGTTTGTCTTGATAAAAAATTGAAAAAAAAACTGAACTTTGATCATGTTGATGCATCATTCGTAAACTAAAAAACTCAACCGAGAAACAATTTTTATAGTTTTTGCAAACTAGAAACTCCTTTCATCGAAAAATTCACAAATTCGAAGAAAATCGTCAAAGAAAGATCGCATCTATTCGTAAAAACAAAAAGAATCTGGTTTGTGTACTTCTTTAAGAGTGATTTTGCGAAAACTTCGAACGATTTCGTACACTTTTGGGACAACATGTCCTACTTTTTCCCGATGAATGTGTCATAGTAAGAAGAGTAATTTCTCATTTATGGAAAATTTGATATTTTAGGGGAGTTATGGTGTGCTAAGTAAGTGCATGTCAGGGGGTGGTAAAAATGGTTTTTTGGCTATAACACGTGTAAAACGAAATGAAATCAAATGAAATTTTATGGGATGGTAAGCCCCAACGATACAAAGGTTTTTCATCATTGGATTCCTTGGAGCCTTCCCCCACTCCTGAGTTATTAATCATTTTAGGTGAAAACTTCGGGAACGCTTTACTGCTTGAAGCAGCGATGAACCGAAAAACTGAGTATGAGGTGTTCTAGTAAGACCATGCAAAGACTTCCCCGGTGTAAGGCTGTTGCACCGGTCTGGAACAACTTTTGTAAGAAAGGTCAATTTTTGACACTTTTTCTTGACTATTTTCAGATGAAGAAGTCTGTATAACTACCCTGAAACATGATCTGCAGCTGGATATGCGAAAAGGAGCTGTTCACAAGTGACGGTGTACTCTACGGAAGGGGGGGGGGGGTGCAAGTTACCAAAGAAAACGTGAAGATGTTGAGTTTTAGAATTTAGAACGTTATATATATTTAGAACGGCAGTTATACAGACTTCTTCAGCTGAAAATAGTCGAGAAAAAGTGTCAAAAATTGACCTTTCTTGCAACAGCCTTAAGCCGGGGAAGTCTTTGCATGGTCTTAGAGTAGGGGTAGTATAATAGAACACCCCATACTCAGTTTTTCGGTTCATCGCTGCTTCAAGCAGTAATAAAAATTGAAGGAAAGTAATGAATTAGGGAAAAGTAGAGATAGAGATTCATAAAAAATTTGATGGACACGATTTTTCATTGTGGTTTCCCTTAAGTTTAAGTTCTTATCGAAACGGTTAATACATAAAAATACTAGGATTTTAGATGCATATCGTTGAACATTTTTTTGCTTGAAATGTTATTCTGTGACGGTTATCTCTTGCTTTTCTAAATTACTCCAAGTTGAAATGATGAAAAAAAATAGTTCTTCTGGGATCAATAGTTCAATATATATATTCGACCAAAGTGAAAGCTTACTAACCAATGCGTCTCTGAAAAAAGATTTATTTTTTCTTGGTGTTTATTGTATTTTTTTACATTTTGTATATACCCAACATTTTAAAAGTTGCTATTGATTTTTAGCGACCTTCTGAATTCAGATGTGAATTTAATTCTATGATTTAGTCAATATTTAGTAGTTTTCAAACGGTTAAAAATATGTACAAAAACATGTATACAACCTGTCACGTTGCAAAGCCGCATTACACCTGAAACGGAAAAAAATTTTGCGTTACGTTCCACAATTTTCCCACACTAAATTTGTGAATTCTAAGTGTTCAAAAAATAATTACTATTTTATGGTCGCAGTAAATGATTTAATTAAATTAGCCTTTTAAAGCCAAAAAACAGATTATTTTTTTAAGCTTTTCAAAGTCAACGAAATGTTAGCGCAATGGGTTAATGATTGTATAAGGAAGGTGAAAACTTTAAACCTTGGAACAGTAAGTCATGACACAATTTCCAATGTGAAGACACTAGTTAGGAGCCTGTTTAGAAATGCTTTAGTATTGGCTTTTCATTTGTTCTCGAATGTGGTGACGTGTGGCTCAGTTGTGACGCACTGGTCTTCCACCGAAATGACACGGGTTCGATTCCCGGTGCAACACTGAAGAAAACAGTTTTTCTCTAAGGAAAATACATAATGCAACGTCCCTAAGCTCACCCAAGCTTCATAAATTGGGTAGTTAACGGGATTCGGTGCCCATAACGAAACATGTACACATAGTGACGTCACGCACAGAAGCATGAATGGTCAACAAATTGGTGGGAAATGGTTGACACATCAGCAAGTCCACTGAGCAAACCAGAGATGGCGCAACATGGGATCGTGCGATCCCAGAAGACAAAAGATGTCGTCACCCGGTTGCCGAAACTGTTGGCTAGCAAACCTCCTGGCAACAGCATCCGAATAAACAAATCAACTGTGAATGGAATGTATGAAAACAACGAGTATTAAGTTCTAACGTGTACAAATCATGATCAAATAACGAAACCTGTCGCAAAGACCTCTTGTTCTATCATAATTGTAGAAAATTAGAATTTAATATACAATTGTTAAAAAAACATATGCAAGGGGCCGTACGTATCAGAATAGATGTGGCAAACAGAGTTGATGTTACGAAAAGACTCGAACGTATTTAAGTAAAAATTGCCTTAACTCTTAAATGCATGAAATGACGTCTACATTAAATTGGATTGAAAGTTGCCGATAGGTCAATATTGATAAACCCGTCCGAAGCAACGGTGTAAAAAACCCTTCCGAAAGCACAAAATTGACCCCCAAATAAACAAAATTGTTCACCTCAATTTTCTCTACAGCATCTACCATTTTTTGGGCTAGGGCCCTACCTAAAGAGAGGCCTCAGACAAATACTTCCATACATAAAAATGTTTATCTCAATTTTCCCTACCGTGTAGCAAAAATCAATTTTTTTTGTTAGGGTTTGACCATAGCACTTAGGGCCCACTTGAGCCCTAAGCACAGGCAATGAATCCAAATTTGTTTTTGAATATAATTTGGTACTGGATTACCTCTCAAATCGAAAAAGAACCAACAAAATCAGTTAGAATTTACCAGATTTATGTGAACAAACACGTTCGGCCCTAGTAGAAACTCAGTTTTAGTGTCCTGGCTGAGCCCAAGAGTTTCTAATCAAAAAAATTTCTTCCATAACCTTTCCATAGACCTTTAAAGCTTCTTTTTGAAAATTGAAAGAGAGTTACTCGAGTTATGTACAAAAAACATTTAGGACCCTTAACAGAGACTCGTTTTTAGTGCCCTTGCTAAGTCCAGGGCTCAAAATGAAAAAAAATTTCTTCCATAAATTGTCAGCTATACCCAGACCTCTCAAACAAAAAAGATTATGAAAATCGGAAAAGATTTACTCAAGTTATGTTCAAAAGACCAAAAACGGTCCTGAAATGGCCCTAGTTCAGCGGACCTTAGGCCGACCGTGTCCAGATTCAATCCCATAAAAGATTTTTCAATTACCTTTCAGGGAAAAAAAAAGCTTTTGAAAATCGGTTGAGTTTTACTGATCGATGCTTCCTACTCCCGGGTCGAATTTCGACTGGTTACAAACGTCGTGTAGACCTTTTTGGGGCCTTAATAAGAGAAATCTGCGAAAGCAATTTATCCGTCTGTCATCACGACACCACCTATTTTATCGTTTCTCTTCTATCTTTTGAATCTACAAATCGTCGAAGTCTATGTTTACGTCACCTAAAGCAACTATGAAAAAAGCACAAAAATGTCCTTCATTGAAAACACGGGTACATTTCCGTGCTCCGTAGGTATTGCATTGTGTTAACTACATTACCCAAAAAAACTTTCGAATAACGGTTGTCAAACGAACCGTGTAACGTAAAAGCTTGTGACACAAAGCTCTATATAAAGATATGCAACGGTATTAAAGCCATACGCTATGCATATTAAGTGAAATATATAGTGGGTTGAAATTTTCAATGGAATTCTCCATAGACCACTCAGAATCAATCTATTGAAAAGTTCTTACGAAAAGTTTGCATATTAGGAAAATATATAAAATACAGCAAATCATAAACAAGAAAAGGGAACAACGCATTGTACGTCATAGTTGTATGAACTATTTTCCTTTATTAAACATAACGAGTCAGGGGTGTAATGTTTATTTTGGTAGCTTTACGTACTTTATTGGAAATACAAGAATTCTGTACCGACTTTTCGGAGGTACTGATGAGAAAGTCTGAAAAAACTTACTACTACTTTTTCGTTAACACTTAAAAGAAGTTGATTTATTCGTCTCACCATTGACCTCATATTTCAAATAATTTTTTGTTTTACAGAAGGAAGGACGATTTTCAAAATGTTAAAAGCAGTAGAGCAAAAACAGAAGCCCTTCATACCTCGCACGGGGCCAAAAGTGCTACACCCATGATAAGTAGAAGCGTACAACATTATTCCTATAACGCTAGTTAGTTTAGTCTGCCGAAAACTGTGATAGAATGAACAACGCTTTATGCTAAAAATAAACTCTCCTTCTCTCTTTATGGAGAGAATTCGGTAGAGAAAGCCTCGAAAATAATTTTCCTCTTTTCCAACCGACTTTCGTTCGGCTATATGAACAAAACGCATGGATATGTCGCAATGCGCTAGACGTCATCTATAGCTGGTGTCTGTTTTACATTTCGTAGAATGTTTTTATACATAAAATGAATCTGTGTTTCATGGAGGCTATTTCTTTAATGTGCAGCAGGAAAAACGTTAACTGAGAGATTGGTATTCGGAATTTGTTTTTAAAGATTTTATGGGTTCACTTTTCTGCTTTTAATTGAGAAGTAATTGGGTTTTTTCTAATTTAATAAGAAAAAGGTGTATTCACCGAAACCGAACTATATTTTCAGTATCTTGAATGAATTGATGAAAATTTTTATTTATTTGTTTTGCTGAACATTCAGTTGATAGCCCTATACTTGTTAGATTGTTACAAATTATGAACGTGAATATTTCTAAGTGGTTTGAATGGAACATCGATGGAAACAATTACATTATGCAAATTTCCTAATATTTGAAAAAGATGAAATATTACATGTATATTATTAGAAGTTATTTACAATTACGGAACTTTTATGCGAAATTCCTCAAGATCCTTATCATTGAATAAAGTGTTTTCAATTAATAAAAACGCCCTGCCCCTTTGTTTCGCATGCTAGTAAAAGCTTAAAACTATTTTTAATTTTAAATCGATTCTAAAGTTCCTAGATTTATTTTTTAGATTGTTTTATTTAGTCTCGAATTTGATTGGGCAGTAGCACAATTGTTGGCGGAGATGGAGAAACAAACTTTGAAGTGAAAAAAGTTTGTTCACATCGAAAGGAATTGAGAGGACGAGTCTACATCTGTTAATCAATTTGTTATCTACCTTCTACCTTCCACTCATTCATCTCGTATTTCAATTTTATGCCGGACCGACAGGGGATTTCATGGAAAACAAATTTTACATATTTATGAATTAACGTCATCTGCTCATCACGTTCTTTCATTTATAAGGACGAAATGAAGCAATATGACCGCTTTCTACTATAACGTGAGGTGGTACAACGTTGCAACGTTGGAAATTTGACATTATAATAGTGTTAAATGGGACGTATTTTTTGCATCAGAAAAATTATTCCTTTTCCAGCAAAACGAACATTGTGCCATTTGCGTTGTTTTGCCGATTTCTCATTTTCTATTAAAACCAGCATAGAAAACGAGACATATCAGTTAAACAGAAGAAGAAAACAGAAGTTTGCACAATGGTAAAGCGAAATAGCGAATGTAACTCTTTCGGCTCACCTTCCAAATCGGGAGGCACAATATGCGGAGTCGAGAAAATCCGGGCGATAAATCTGGAGTCGTCAAAATCAAGATGCGTCAAATTCCGGACAATACAAAATCATGAGGCGTCATAATCCAAAGGCATCATGTTCCAGATGATCGTCCGGATTTTGTAGCGTCCGTACTTTGAAGCATCAGTATTTTGTATCTTCGAATGAACAAATTGTCCTTCATTGGCGGCAGTCTATTATATTTAATGACGTCCTGCAAGCGGACGTACTCTGCCCCTTAGACACTGCAAGGGGATATTCCCCCTTGACACCCTTTCCGGGGGCTGACGCCTCTCGACCCCCTCTGCTTTCTTTGTTGTTCTAAGGACCTGCAGCGCAGTATTGTTGATAAAATATCAATTTGCATAAATAATAAACTTTCGTTGCTGTGATATAGGGGATATTCCACTCAAAATTTGAAAATAAGTTGATGACCTGCGAGCCACGTTTTCCGATTAAACCGTTCGTCTGACAATGTTTTTTTTTTTTGTATGAGAGACTTATAGATAAGGTTTTTCCTGAAAAATGTTTCACGCATCACAACTCTCGCACCTTTGTACGCTTCAGGAGATTGACACGGTTCCCAGGTCATATACAAAATTCATTGCATGGAGTTGCCCATAGACAACTTCGTCCAGATTTCGTCCGGATTTTTGCATTTATTCCGTATTTTGACGCTTATGTAATTTAACTCTTCCGGTTTTTTCGTCCTGATTTTGACGTCTCTGAATTTTGTGCCTCCGGATTTGGAAGTGACACCAATTCTTTCATTCTACTACTTTTAGCAGCAATTTCGTTCTTTTATCAGCAACATAAATTTCTCATGGTTTTATTTTTCAAGTTCAAGTCAAGATGGCGGCAGATATGGACGTGTTTGTTTTGCTCTGAGTAAGTTTCGTTTATTTTTTGCCCTCTTCGCGTTTTAAATCACAGTTTCTCGTAAATAAGTTAAGTTAAATTAGTGTGTGTTTTTGTAACTTTTTTAGATATCAATTAAAATCTGCATTTTCTTTTCAAGCAACGTAGTGCTCACATAACCTCACAGTTACAGCGTTTTTCGGGTGTTTGTTTTGTTTTCTTCATGCAAAACAATCGGCGTTTTGTGTTTGTGATTTTGGTATAGGATTTCAAGTAGGTGTTTGTCTACGGTTACGGTTAACTTCTTCGCTATTCATATAGCAATTCTTTTTTGGCAAAAATAAATGAGCTTGCGCTTAGCATCTCAGGCACGTGTGTGATGTCCCCATTGAGGCTTGAACTTCCAGTGCGGTTCGGCTTACCGGGCCGTCCCACTGTATTCATTATTGGTAAAAACGGTCATAGGCAGCCTCGGACGAGTGTTGGTCACGGGGTACGACCAATGCGGGACTCGAACGGTACCCCATCGTTGGCGATCAGGCAATGTAAAAAGGTTGATGGTTTGTTTAGTGGAAGTCTAAACGTTAATGGGGGTTTTAGGGGTCGCAAGGGTGAGTTGGTGGACTTGGCAATGGATTATGGTGTAGATATATTAGCGTTGAGCGACATTAGGACGAAAGGGCAGCGCGAAGAAGTGGTGGGCGGTTATAAAGTGTTTTCGTCTGGTGTTCAGTCTGGTAGGGCGAACTGGGGAGTTGGAATGGCTATCAAAAGGGAATTAGAAAAGTTTGTTTTGAACGTGCGGTATGTAAGTGAAAAGATCATGTGGGTCTCCATTAAGCTGACAGGAGGTATTTATCGGCTGGTTAGTGTTTATAGCCCGTGCGAGGGTAGCAGTGCTGGCGATCTTGACACCTTTTACGAGCAGTTAGGGGATGTTGTCAGCAAAAAAGGTAGTGAGTGTGTGCTTCTGTTGGGGG
>CM055406.1:50208931-50221652 GCA_029228625.1 Pseudolycoriella hygida
TAACCATCAGGTTTTTTACCATCTGATCGACAATAGCCTGGAGGCTCGCGTATACTCGGAATCTCAGCTGATTTCAACGCTCGTTGGATTAAATTGTTAACTGCTTCATGTCGGGGCAGCGTACCTGAAGCCTTACTGCACGATAAGCCATGTCTAGCGAATCGATCGACTTTCGATCCACAAACACATTTATGCGGTTGAAGTATTTGTAGGCCTAATCTCAATCCGACTGCTACTCTAAATTCACCATTACTTAAATGTGTACCGAGCTGTGGCGATGGTAATGCTTGCAGCCAAGCACCTGCTTCTTCAGATGAATTTGCTAAAAGTCGTGCCTTATCTGATGTTTCTTTTGGCCAGTATTGTATTTCTTTCAGCTTTTTGTTTATTTCATAATTCTCCCACGCATTCTGAAGTGATCGCAACGACTCCTCAGGCAGTTCTCCAAATTCCTCACGCCAATGTTCTTCGGCCTCAACTTTTACCAAATCTTCTTGTAGGTAAGTATCATGTAACAATTGATTTAATAAAGTAGAAACGTTGTACATCGATGAAAGGAAACAAGATAGAGCTATGTCTGATGCATGCCGTAATCCGATTCCACCTTTCTTAATTGGTAAAGATGATTCAATCCAAGCTTTTTCGGTAAAATGTATATTCAGAAGTGATTCTATGGATTTTCGAAGTACTTCATCATAATGCAATAAACGAGGGGTTGTTACACAATATCGAAGCAGGCAATAAGCATTTTGGAAACTTATATGCTTCATTTTTTCTGTTAAATTAATGAGGTCCTGTATTTTTTTATTCAGACAAATTGTTGATGCAGTTTCTGTTAGAGGACTTCCTAGCAGAAATTCATTTTCGGTTTTCATCATTTGAATACCATTCGAAATTGTATTGAATAGCTTGTGCAGCTCGTTCTTAACATCAGTTGATTCGGTTCCTAAAACAGCCATTTCACACTTTCGGTGGTTTAAATTCAAACCTATGTCTTTTGCTATTTTGATTATTTCTTGAAGTGCATTAAAAACATGTTCTGGCTTACCGCCAATTGTTCCGTCATCAAGGTACCATATATTAAGGTCAAGATTCTGAAGAGATGTAATGATGTCTTGGAGAACAAGACAAAACAAGGCTGGTCGAAGAGGGTCGCCTTGCTGAACTCCACTTTGTGATAGAATTATATGTTCTCTGTAGTATAAATTCGTTGGCACTCTGTAACACTGTTCAACAAACTTGTAGATCTCTGGAACGGTGGTTTTAACTTTTTGCAAAAGAGTGTCTCGTCTTAATTCATTAAAAGCGTTTTTCACATCAATTTTCAAGAAAACACGAACTGACTTATGTTTTGATGTATAATATATTCGTGCTGCATGTGCACCAGCTTCCGCTCCATGTTTTATTCCTACTCCCTACTTGGCAGAAATAAATTTGACAATACTGAAGCGATTCTACGACATGTAATCTTTGCTGCAATTCTTCTCCATGTATTACCGACGGCGATTGGTCTAATACCACCAGATTTCTTTTGTAAGGCTGTCAATGATGCTCCGTAGAGATACTGACAAATTTGAGAGGGAACGTTCCCACTCAATATTATCGTTGTTAGTGATGAAACTGCCTGCAGTAGTTTGTTTCCAGCGTCACCGTTTTGGACATTAAGCAAATCCTTCAAAATTTGAGGGCGGAAATTGTCGAGACCACCTGCTGTTCCTTTTCTGAATGACATTATTGATAGATTAACCTCTTCATCAGTCGGAACTATTTTATCTACATCGATTATTGAATCTGGATAAAAAGATGTCTCGGGATGTGCGGGGTGTTTTAACTTGAGTTCATTTAAAGTATCTTCGTTGTTTGGTGCAATAATCTCATCTGAGGAAATTAGCCGTAAAGCGCCACTGATATCACCATCTGATAACTTTGCCTCGACTTTCTTTGATACATTTTTTCCTTTCACGTCCATTTTACTGTCAATTGTCGGTATCTGTTGTATACTTGGAATCATATTTATTCCAATTTCATACCATGTTTTTATGTTCTGTCTAACATAAGATGTTAAATTTGTAATATTTTCATCTGCATTCGGTATTTTGAGTATTGCGTAGGGAAGAAGTAAAAGTGTATTCCAGGAATTTTCGTCGTTCGTCTTTATACATTGAGTGATGACATTTGATAAAGCATTTGCCATATCATACCGAGCACCTTTTGGACATCGTCTCAACGTTGGTATTGATTTTCTTAGAGATGCTAACCAGATGCCTAAGTCTGTCTCTTCACAAGCATTGAAACCATAATTGTCGTCATAATTTTCCAACTGATCAAGTTTGATTTTCTTTTTACCTGGATGTTTTTTAGCGATACGTATGTTCAGACCTCTCAATGTATGGAAACGTTTTTCTTCTTCACAATGTGGACAGTGGAAATAATCATCTTCATCACCATAAAATAAATCATAATTATTCGTAGTATTTGAATCATCCGTTGTAAGTCTATTTGGTTTGTTATTATTTATGTTTTCGTTTGTCAGCAGTTTCAAAAATGTTGGTAAGTCTGAGTTTGATGAATTGCTGGAACTATTCGAATTTGATTCTTTATCAAGAGAGGTCAGTTGTGATTTGCTAATGTTTGCAAGATTGGGATGTTCTTTCTTAACGTGCATTATACATCTTAACATCGAATTTTCGTTGAACAAACAAAACGGACAGGGCCATCGCTTGTCATTCGGATTCAATGATAAATTTTTCTGTCTTGTTTCATTCAATAAAAATTGTAAGTCATTTATATGTGAACATCCAGGTTTACCTCCAGAAGTTTCGAATTTAAAAAAAAAGGCAAATTTATCAATAAATAAGAAGAGCGAATCTTTTTTGCGACTTGTATGTATGTAAGCCTACTATTGGAATATTTGCTAGACGGTGAACCAAAAACGTGTTATTTCAATTTGTGACATTCGTAGAAAAATGTTGACGGGAATGGGATGGGAGGTATTGGCAAAAAAAGTACGTATGGTGGACTGGTATAAAGGATAAAGGTTAATGTTGTTTGATGTTGTGCTGTTGTTAGATCGACTACGAGTACATTAAAATCTACTCGTACGGTAAGCCCTTTGATATGTTGGCTACAAATACAAAAGTGCAAATTCAATTTATAGAAGAAACATAACCGAAGACCCGTAAGTATCAGAATAGATGTGGCTACAGAATAGATGTTGCAAAAAGACTTAATATAGAAATGAGCAAACAATCCAATGTTTTGTGCTCTTTTATAACTATGAGAATTTCAAAGAGCCACAGTAATTACCCAAGGTAATATCAAAGGCCCTACCGAAGTACGTCTGAGAACATTGCTTTTGATGGCTTAAATATTCTCCCCTGCACCATATCGAAAAGAGGACCAACGCAGTTTCTTCAAGAAATCCTGAAACTATTTTCCCTAACATGTAATTCTCACCAACTTTGTCTCAAGATGCAAACTTAAAACTGCCGTAATTTTATATATATGTGTCATACCTCACTATTCTAGAAGTTACTTAATCCCGGGATTATTTTACCCTAAAGCCTTGAAACGCTTGTTCTCTGAAATTTTATTCTCTATAACTTTGCCTTTGGATGCAACTTTTTGACTTCCTTAGTTCTAGAGATATGGGTCATCCCGTCCAATTTTAGAATTGGTCACATTCCAAGATAAGGCTCGTTTTCCTTAAAACCCTGAATATGGGCCATCACGCCCAATTCTAGAAGTGGTCATATACCAGAATTGGGCAATTTTTCCTTAAAATCCTTTTTCTCTAAAATTTTATTCTCTACAACTTTGCCTTTGACAGTAGATCTACATATTGCATAGTTGAGCAAATATAGACGAAAAGTCACCTGCTTTCGTAACACATGTTCCATAAGTTTTGAGATTGTTTGAGCAGCGCAACGAATCGAATCCGAAATCGTCGCTGTTCTGAATACTTTGCCCATCTCTGAATCTTCTTTGTACCGGAGCAAAAATGCATTCTTTACAGATTTTTTGCACCTCAACACAAGCCATGCCCGATAGCCCTTGGTGGACAAAATTCTTAGTTTTTATCAATTTAATTCCATATGTTTGTCAAATGATGACTCATTCTGGCTCTAATCTGTAGTTTATGGGTCTGCCGAGTCGAAAAAGTCTGGATGTAATTGATCGGAAGAGCTTAGGGCATATTTGAGTGGCTTTGGTGAAATTGACAAGTTTGCATTTTGAAGTGTGCTTGGAACGTCAAATTTTCAAATTTCTTCATTCTTAATTGTACCGTCATAAAAGTTTAGAAATACTGTTTTTCTCTTGGAATAACCTAAGTATTGATCTTCCGAAGACATCTTAACCTCTTCCCCAATTTCTTGAGTTCGCTGCAATACTGCCTATGCTGTGATGTTTTGTTCAACTCGTTTCATTTATTCTCGATTGCTTACCCTCAGAACAATATCCCAAATCAAGGGAAACTTTTCCACGTTGAATCGTTTCGTCATCAAGCTCATTAAAAGTTCGGTCTGAGACGGGTCCGCCGAAATGGGTTGAAACATGACTACGTAAGACCATCTCCTGGTGAACTCTGGATGATATTTTCAGAACATGTTATTTATGAAAGTGATACTGAGGAGTTCCCAAATGCTCTATGAACATTGATTGTGAGCTGCGAACACTTGAAAGTATTCTCAAAACTTATGGAACATATGTTATATGGCCAAGAAACTCAATTTTGTCCATTCCATTGGTCCCAGTGCCCAGACCAGTGACACAATTTCCACAAATATTTTTTTTTCCAGTTTCGCGAGATCATATATTTGACACCAATATAAACAATTTCCGAGCTATAACTGTTGAGATATTTGCGAAAAAGTTCGAAAAACCATGTTTAGGTCACTTTTTCGACCATATCTCCGGAACTACTTGACCGATTTTGCTCATCTTTGAACTTGAATCATGGGACATATGTACCTTTCAGGGGAATGAGATCCGGTTTAGCCGTTTTTTTATTTAGATGATAATAAATGTATCCACCCAACTCCCACCTCAATCTACCCCATGTGACAATAAAATTGTTTGCAGTAACCGTATAGGACCTTTGTACTTCGTACGGGCCCAAAAATGGTGGAAAATTTAATTTGGAAACGTCCGTATAATTCAAATCTCTGATCGAATGGAACTATCTCGCAAAATATTTAAAATCTGAGACGAAGCTGAGGTTGACGGCATGTATAATACGCATATTTCAATTTAAAATACAAGTAAGGAACTAGTGTGGTCTTAATTTTTTAGAATATCTATGTAGAACATCCATTGTCGCAAGTATATACAAGTCATGTAATACGAATCCCAGGTTCAGACGAATAGAGGAAAATTTTAAACGTACAAATTCTGGTTGGGTTGTGTTTAGATAAGTTTTCGAAGTTCGTTGGACTTCGAGTTGAACTCAGTTATTATTTTAGCATGAAAGTTACATATAAATGGATTAAACTAATGTACGAAATTCTGTAGCTGGAAATAAATATAGTTTTTATGTTTCAATATTGTTGACGCGTTGAAGATTTAAAAACAGAACCAAACATACTGAATCAACAGAATTCAGCACTGTATATAACATTTTCGCTTTCGATCAATTGCATCAAAGTGCCTTGAAGAAATTTTTCGCAGCCTTGGAAAGTCGAATCAAAGAAAGATAGTCTGACCTTATCTTAAGTTTTTTTGGTTAAGGTTTGATAGCGGAACTCATCAGGGATAGGAAAAAAGACAATCACCAAAGATCCTTCGAGCAACTGGATGTTTGTGGACAGGCAAAATAGTTTTTATCTGGATGCAATTCGCAGGCTACGAAACATCGCTTGAGCCAAGAAAAAACACGGTTGAGGCTGTTGGTGGGAGTGCTGACGGGACACAACCACTTGAGATACCATTCGAACAAAAAGGACTTAGCAGCGACACGTACTGCAGAGGGTGTGGAGACGTACCGGAAACAGCGAAGAACTTTTTGTGCCAATGGCTAGCCCTGTCACGACTGAGGACGAAGTCCTAGGTGACTTTTACCTGACAATGGAGGAATTGCGGAAGGTTTCACTGACTAACGTTCCGTCATTTATCACAGATAGCAAATGGCTGGAACCACCCGATGAAGGAGACCGTAAGGGAAAGAGTGATAGCTTCAGTGTCCAGCTTGGTTGACAACTTGCAATTAGAATAATCATAGCGTAATTGTTAAATTGTAAATGAGGTGTAAATTGTTATGTATTCGATCACAGCCACTTGAGAAAAAAACAATCAACCAACCATCTACATTCTTCTAGTTTCCAAAAATATTTGCGTCGCTAGCGTGATTCGCTAATTTAAAAAAAAAATTAGCGCGCTAGCAGCGGCCGCTAACCCTCGCTAATTATTATGTTTCAAATATTTCAATTGAAATCCTAACGCAAAATATTTTTGTCGAAGACTAACGAAGACAAACTACGTAGAACTAGCTATTTACAATCTTCTGCATTTAAGTTTTAACAAAAAAAAATGACACTTCCCCAGCAATGTTGCAGTTGTTACGTTGCGATTCTAACTTTGAGAAAATCGGATCTGTAGATTTCATCAATATCATGGAGAATGTAGACTTATGCTTAAACGTATTTCTAGATAATGTTTAGTAATACGTTAGTATTTCTGAAATTGTGACGCAACGATAACAAGGTTGTAACGTTACGAATAGTCACAAAAATTAAAAACTGAAAGAAACATTTTGACCTATTATGATAAAATTATAACTTACTTACTTAATTTACCGGCACTACAACCCATTAAGGGTCTTGGCCTTCTCCAACATGCTTCTCCAACCGGGCCTATCTGCAGCTAACGTCTCCCAGCTGGTTACTCCCACAGTTCTTAAGTCGGCAAAAGCAGCGTCGCTCCACCTGGACTTGGGGCGCCCTGCACTCCTTTTGCCTTCAGGTTTGGACTTCAGAATTTTTTTTGGAATACGATGTTCATTCATTCGTTGTACGTGACCGAGCCAACGTAGTCTATTTATTTTTGTTGTTCTGACTATGTCGGGCTCTCCAAAAAGCTCTATGAACTCGTGATTATATCGTCTGCGCCATCGGTTCAGTTTTCGGTCAAATACTGGTCCAAATATTGTACGCAGTACCTTTCGCTCGAACGTATGCAGAGATTGTTCATTTTTCTGTGTCAAGCACCACGACTCCGAACCGTACGTAACTACCGGTCTGAGCACAATTTTATAAAGTGCGCATTTTGAATTTCGGCTTACTGACTTGGACTTTAGAATTTTCAGCAGGCTGTAATAACTCCGGTTGCCCAAAGTTACTCGCCTTTTTATTTCGTCCGCAATGTCGTTGTTTATGTTCAGCTCTGATCCAAGGTATACGAACTTATTGACCATTTTGAATGTGTGTGTGTCGATCGTTACGTTATCTTCACGATATCGATTCGTAGGTGGGATGATCATGTATTCCGTTTTTCCGTCATTGACCTTCAACCCAAGGTCGGTACCTTTCCTCTCCAAGGCCATAAACTTATCTTTAACAACATCCATAGTTCGGCCAATAATGTCCAGGTCATCTGCAAAACCAAGCAACTGACTGGACTTGGAGAAAATGGTGCCGCTGGAGTCTATGTCCATGGCTTGAACAGCTGCTTCGAGTGTTAAATTGAAAAGCAGCGTTGCAAGAGGATCTCCTTGACGTAGGCCTTCCTCAATGTCGAAAATCTCTGACATTTGATTGCGGATCCTTACTCGGCTATTAGCTCCGTTTAGTGTTAGCTTCGTTAGCGAGATCAGTTTGTCTCCATGACTCTCCATAGCTTACTTCTTCTAACACTGTCATAGGCTGCCTTGAAGTCAACGAACAAATGGTGTGTTTCAATGGTCCAAGATCTGTCTGATATTAAACAGCTGGTCCGATGTTGAACGACCTACACGAAAACCACTTTGGTATTCACCTATCGTAGATTCCGTGTATGGATGAAGGCGCTGATATAGAATATTTGCAAATATCTTGTAAGCAATATTCAGCAGAGCGATTCCCGAGGCTGTGTTGGGGAATTCATAACAAGACTGTTTTTACGGTGTCTGGGAGTTAGCCAAGCGCCCAACCTACTTTCCTTCTCCCGATGACCCGTAGGAAAGTCACCAGGTGGTGATGGTAGCCCATCTGACTAGGGCTGTGTATGCTGCCGTTGTCTCCTGCTGTTGAGATCATCCGCCACCATACTAAGTCGCCATCCCATCTTGATAGCGCCTAGCTGCCTTCGGCCCTCCCTATACGTGCCGTTTAGGTACTACCCCAAGGCAGCCCCCCTCATCCTTATGCTAAGTGACCCACACTACTACACCAGGGTTGGTTACCTGATCGTTCATGCGGGTTGCTCACTATAACAGGTGTCACCACGGGTAGGATAGGATGTAGGAGTAGGTGGACAGAGGCTAAGGATAAAATTATAACGTCACCCAATTAATTCCGAATTTATACAAAAAATGTAATCTACATTTATTACACGTATTTATGATAGCTAAAATACACAATCATGTTAGCGAAAAACTAGCGATTAGCGAAGTTTTTCGCTACTTGGATTTTAGCGAGCGCTAGTTCTAGCACAGCTAGTAGCGACGCTAATGACTAGCGACCGTGACCAACCATGAATATTTCCAACGAAACGACAATAAATTGTTGAATTTGGCTTAAATTTTCTGCCTAGATATCAACTTTTTCATTAAGTAATATGTGATTTTATATAGTCTTCTCAATATCGAGAATACCGGTATTAATACCGGTATTGAGATTTCGAATATCGAATACCGGTATTGTGAAAACGATACGATATTGCATTCCCTACACAGCACAGAACATATTTCCAACGAAATCCGATTAACTGGTTTTCATAAATTGATGTTTAAAGAAAATGGGAAACTCTGAAAAAGCTTTCCACCACTGCCATCTAATATACAATAGACAAATTGTGTATAACTGGTAGAAGACGTTACTGAAACGAAAAAGCCGCGGAAAAAGCTCTTGAAAAGAAAAGCAGCAAAATTTTTCCTAACAGTATTTGCATCGTGGTGAAAATTATCTATAAAGTTTCAAGTTTGTGTGAATTAAACGATTGTAATAATTTTGCTCTGTCGCGTCGTAAGGAATCAGATGTTTCCTTTTTTTGAGACAATTATTATGAATGAGTACGCACACATTAATTTGTTTAATTGAAATAGAACGGTGCTAGATAAATAGTTTGGGTGAAGCTTTATAAGAACTCGTTGAAAATATGAAAATTCGAATGCACGCCATCTAACGCAAAGTGACGTCCCAAATTGAACTTGACAATTTCCTGCAACTAATGGAATATATAACTTTCAAACTGTCGAAATCTTATATATTTCTGGTTTATAAACATGTCTTATTCATCAAGGTTTAAACTGTAATAATAATTCAATTAACAAATTATTAATTAATTGATACGCAGAATACGGCACAATTGTGTAAATATTACGAAAACAGGGTTTGTTTGAAATAAACTCTCCAATTTTAAATTATGCCTTTTATTTTTATTCTTTAACCAACCGGTTTCAGGAACTATGTTCCCATCATCAGGGCTTGGTTCAAACTAAAAGTATATTGACACAACCTTAAGGAAATTTGAAAAATACATACATAAAGTCATCTCAAAATTGATACTGCAATTACGTACATCATACAACGGGTAACGAATTTTTTTTAACAGGTGACAACAGGGTGAACAATGTTACAATTACGAGTACAATTACAAAACAACTTCATTTAGAGATCGGGTAGGTTCATGTCAAGTGTAACGTTTTCCACATTTCAGTGTCGTCATACAATGTGCCATTCATTACAAGGCTCTCGAAATCGTCAATGTTGCGGTGTTCCGTTGTAGTCATATTTGTATGTTCATTCACAGCCAAAGAACTCGTCGTCATCCACTACAGTATGTGTCGAATCGTCTAAGCTTATGATGTTGTTGTCAATGGTTCTCTTCTTATCAAACAAGGTCAGGATAAGGGAATTGACATCTCCCTTATCTTCATTCAATAGATTTAAAAGAGTTCTTACGAATGTGGATTGCTTCATTATATACAATGTTCCATGGGCGTCTCACTTCTTCAACTAATTTTAGGGTCGTGATGTCGATTTCGTGATTAGTTTTAAACAAGTGTTTGCCCACAGCCGTCTTATTTTTCCAATTCTTGGAATTTACATGTTCAAAAAATCGAGTTTATGGGATGACAATCAGGCAACTTCTCATTACATGTATATCTGCATGTAATGACGCGTTTTCGGTTGGAACACCGAGTACAACAGCATACAGTGGGGAATGCTTAATAAGTCATCCATTCTGGATAATTTCGTGACACTCGCAAACTCATTCGTGCATTTTTAAGCAACTCTCTTTAAAAACTGTTTTTGTAGTGTGTAGTATTTTATGAAATGGAAGAAAACTTTGTACATAAAAGACCGAAATATTTTTTCTAAGTTAAAGTTCGGACCCCTTCTTCAAAACTGTTCATATTTCGTTTGGTCAACTTGAAGTTTTCTTCGGGTTTGTAAAGTTTTGACTCATCTGAACATCTTACAGCAAACCCTCTCGTTAATGAAGTCGTTAATTTCAGTTTAATTTTTCAACGATATGTCGCATCTATCTATCCTAAGTCTTGAAAACAGGCAAAAGTGCGTCCTGTTCATAAAAAAAACGAAACGATGCGACTTAAACGACTTCCAACCGATGAACATCTTACCAGCGATGTCAAAGATTTTCTAAATCTTCTGAAGTGGCAAATAAAAAATTTCCTCAACAAAACCGATTTCCTGTACGAATTTCAATCTGCTTACAGATCGAGGCATAGCACAAGCATAGCATTAATGAAAATTACGGACGATATTTAAAGGGCAATGGATAAGAAGTTAACGACAGTGCTGTTTGATTTTTCGAAAGCTTTCGATTTTGTGGAACATACGGTTTTATTGAGGAAACTTCAACAAGAATTCAACTTTGAGCCCACAGGCGATGGGCCTTGATAATGAATTATCTCTTGGATCGAAATCAAACGGTATGTGTGGAAGGGAAATTTTCCAGCTTCCTGTCCGTTCTAAGAGAAATAACTCACGGAACAGCACTTAGGCCATTACTGTTTTCATTATTTATCAACGACATTCCTGACACCATAGTGTGTCACATCTTCAAAAATGGGCTCAAGTCAACAAACTGCTGATGAATGTGTCTAAGACCCGAGCTATTGCTATAAGTGTGATTAATGAAACATGATTCCTCCCCCCCCCCCTCATTGTGGCTGAATGGACTCATAATACCGTATTCGGATCGTGTGAAAAATCTGGGATTGATATTTAATAAGAAGCTGGACTGAAAGGACCAAGCTTCCCATGTTTACAATAAAATTTATAACGGACTGAGGAGCACATGGATACGCTTTTGATTTCGAGTATTGTATTCCGTTTTCTCGTATGGATTGGATGCATCATCGACAGCCGCATTGCAAAAAGCATTTGCGACTATTGAGAAATTCGCATTCGGAATCCGGAAGTATGAATTCGGAATCCGGAAGTATGACAGTATAAGAAAGCACACGTCAACAAACTACTTGGCTTTCCACTTAAAAACTTTTTCACATGCAAAGCTCTGATCTTCATTCACAAAATTATGTACAGAAAAGCCCCTCACCGTGATTATGAGCACTTCAATAAGAACAAGGCAACTGACAATTTCACGTCACATCAATTTCGAAACACGATGATGGTGAAAGGAGTGGCTGAATGGAACGTTGTACCGAAGATGACAAGAGAGAGGAGATCGTTATAGAGGTTGCCGACAAGGCGTGTAAGCCCGTTATTCCCGCTTCGTGCCGTAACGACGATAGACGCTAGAAATGCCTTTAATAGCGCCAGTTGGATGGACATACCAAAGGCATTGCCAAAGGCAAAGGCCATGAGAGTCCTCGATTACGTCTGCAGGATGCTGAAAAGCTATTTCGAGCGACGAGTGCTAACGTATGATACTACTAAAGGGAAAAAGACAGTAGACATCACAGCTGGAGTACCACTGGGATTCATATTAGGACAAACTCTGTGGAATGTAATGTATGACACAGCGCTGCCGATGAAACTGCCAAGATGCGCTACGACGATTGCTTTCGCCGACGACTTGATCCTCACGGTGTCCGGAACGTCGAAGATGCAGGTGGAGGTAGTTACGATGCAGGCACTAGAAACTGTCGAAAACTGGATGACAACGGCAAAACTAAAGCTGACCCACCAGAAAACTGAGATCATGCTAGTGAGTAACTGCAAAAAAAACTAAGCGGATCATAATGAACATTGACGGGGACGAAATCAGATCCACACGCCAATTAAAATACCTTGGAGTTATGCTGGACGACCGCTGAAATTTTCATAGCCATGTGGACTACACGTGCGAAAAGGCAATGAAAGCCACCGCAGCACTGGCCAGAATAATGCCAAACCGGTGCAAAAGGAGGCTCCTAGCAAGCGTCACCCTATCGATATTGCGCTAGGGGGCACCAGCGTGGATACAGGCGCTAGATACGAAGAAAAACTGGAGGAGGCTTAATAGAGCCCAAAGGCTGGAAAGTGTAAGAGTAGCAAGCGCATACCGAACGATATCTCTAGAAGCGGTATGTGTCATAGCCGCGACGATGCCCATATGC
>CM055406.1:50222152-50243504 GCA_029228625.1 Pseudolycoriella hygida
TGGAAGAAAATCGTTTTGCTTGAGAAGCTTAATGCGTCACCCTTTTCTGTCTGATTTCAGAACTTTTGTAAGGAGACAAAAAGACTTGCGTTACACCTCCTCTGTAAGAGGGTTTTTTGACGGATTATTTTATTGTGTATCTTCGATGCATAAATCGTGCTCATGCACAATGATTACTGACAGTAACAATTTCGTTAAAATGAATTTTCCAAAAAGTATCCTTTATAATAATAAGTTTAAAGACATTTTCTTTGGCTGCATGCCATCTACTTTTTCGGCTTTCTAGTCGGTATTATTTGCTGAAACTCATATTTAAAAGTTATCAAAACCAGGAATCGATATCGTAATGCCTCAAAAGAAAGTATATTCCACACACCGAACCCACAAAATATAAAAAAAGAGGAACATTATCGATACTTCGCACTTGTTCTTCTCTCTTCTCTGAACCATAAATTTGTGATGAAATGACGATATGAAGCTCGTCAGTATGATTTAAATAATTTATAAATAAAAGACAATACCCTAGAATACGAAGTAATTGACCATAAAAGTTAAAAAAAAGGATTTTGGGACAAAATTCTAATTAAAGACATAGGATTAATACGTAAATGGTATCCATAGGAAATTTTCAAATAATGATAAAAGGCCATCGGTTAATTTGATGGCTTTGGTTAAAGGCAAAAGACTTTTAGATAACTTGACGACAGAAAAATGCAATAGGGAAGATTAATCGCTATTCAATTATCGTGTGGAAACCAATAACATGGAAATACAGTCACTCTATTCATAAATATAAATAGAATTATTTCCATGTCACGGATGAATATAGAATTGAATAGATGCATCAGAGATGGTGGTATCAAACCACTTAAAGTTGAAGGGTGACGCAAGTTTTTTTGTCTACATGCAACTATACTGGTCTTAAGTAGGGAATGCTCCCGGGAAATCCCGGGGCGAACCAATCCCGTTTCACGGGAATTGATCTTTATTTCCCGGGAAATTGCATTTCTTTTTTTTTCGAGTACCGGAAAAAACCAAAAATGAATCCCTAGCGTCATTGGTAAAAAAGAATATGGAAAATGCAATTTTGAAAATCCCAGGTAGGCATCTCGATTTTTTTTTTTTTATCTTTTAGTTCTATCAAAATTAATGTTTTTATTTAAGCGATTTTTACTTTAAATAAGTGAGAAGTGAGTTAAAAAAGCAAAAATTAGTGAGCAAATAAGTGAGTCAAAAAAAAATAAGTGAGACAAGTGAGTAGATCTCCCGACTTAATTAGGCCAGAACCAACGCCGGACTATGCTGAACACGCACGAGACATTGAAAACGTGTTTTGATAAAAATTCTCTTTGTTCAAATGTCAATTTTGACATGAGAACAATGAAAACTTTTTATCAAAACACGTTTCAGTGTCTCGCGCGTGTTCAGCTTTAAGGTTTTCAGCGCCATGCGCTAGATGATTTTTCAGCGCCAATTAAAAAATAAAAACATTTTTTATAAAGAAAAGCATTTAAGTTGCTTTAGCTTAAAATTGCAAACATTTTCTGGTTTTAGATGTCATGAACAAATTTTTAATAAAAACATCCTCGATTTTTTTAGTAACATCACTATTGAGGAACATGATAGCCAAACCATTCATGTCAAAGAAAAAATAAATTAATTGCAATTAAATCCTGTACCAGTTGAAGTAAAGTTTTCATTTTCATTTGAATTGACAGTAACTGATTGTTCGTGTATTGTGGTATACATCATGTTCTCTAGAAACTTTGTGAAAAAAGTTATGTAGCAGTCTGATTTTACAAACAAAAGCTCTTTCTCTTGAAAAGTCAACAACTGCCCAACATTTCATGAAATAACAATTTTCAAGTTTGGGTCAGTGGGCCTAGCTGGAGCCCTAAAAAGCGGAACCTAAAAGGGCCCTAACTTGTATTTTATAGAGGAATGTGGGGGAATGGCGATCACCTAAGCCGAAACTCAATTTTTTCTGTTTTTATCTATAAAAAATAATGTAAATAAATTTTCTTAATGAAATTTAGGTAGTGGCTCTTTGATTTCCCTCTTCTTCTTTCCGTTCTAACTCTTTAATAACTCAGTGGTGAACCCTTCGACCGAAGGTATTAAAGAAATGCAGTCAAAATAAATTTGAGTGAGTGAGTGAAGATAGCGCCGAAGGCCAAAATTTTTAAAATTCGAAATGTGAGAATGTACAAGAATCGAATGTTTTCGCTTTCAAGCACTAATTCTTATATCAAAATCGGAAGAAAAAGAAAGAAGAAGAAGAAAGAACTAAAAATTGTGGTTTTTTTGATGTTACAATAGCTAAAAACGGAATTTGAATTTCCCGGGAAATTTTTTTCTTTTCCCGGCTTCTCGTTTCCCGGGATTCAAAAAAATGCCGGGAAATTGCATTCCCTAGTCTTAAGGGAGCTTACGGTATGAGCTCGTTTAATTTTAAGAAGAAATAGTCCGTGCCAAAAATTCAGTTTTTTTTATTTTCTGCTCACCGATGAAGCGATTTTTCCATTCCCATAAGTACCCGCAAAATTTTCATTTTCGGTCAAAACATTTAGGAGTAGAATGCCGGCATCTCCCAACAATGCCTTTCACCGGTAAGCCATACGATGGCGCTACACGAGCCAAATTCTTTTCAGATTGATTTCTTTTTTCGGGTTGTGTAGTTGCTTTTCTGGTAGATAATCGAGCCTAGATCAACGCTTGCAAAGATAATTTTTTAAAAAATTGGAGCTAGGTTGGCGACGGACAACTTTTGTTCTTCTAAACTAAAGCGTTGGTTAAAAAGAGACCAACTATATCCGTCTCACTCTAACCAACGCTTTAGAATAGAAGAACGAAAGTCGCCCGTCGCCCATACGGCCGTCACTGATACTTGTAAAATTGAATATAGGTCCATTAGAGACGGTAATAGTTTGGTCCCTTGTGTCAGTCGCGTTGCAACTTTCTTTTTTTTATCATGGGTGCGCGGTGGCGATGCGCCCGTGACGCAAATCCACATGCGAACAAAAAATTAAGAATTTTTTTTTCGTAGACTGCGGAACTATATACAATGAAATAATTTTACTGTGCTTTCAGATTTCACAACCCATGAATTTTGCTTTGCGCCATGTATGGAGTACTGGAAGCCAAATTTTTGCGTGTGAAATCTGAAAGCGTAGGCAAATTATTACGTTGGGAGGGTCCGGCATTTTTGACGCACTTTTTTAATTTCGACAGAATTTTTTGCGTTTCAAAGCTTCAAGCGTCCAATTGATATCAGGTGTTTTGGAGGAAGCGACAAGGACCTGCGTCAAGTTTCCCTTTTAAAAAAGCGTTTTTGTTGTGATATCTGTACACACTGTACCACATTTTCTAATTTCATACAAAATTTACATACGAAACATAAAATGTGGTCCTTAAAATATTCCATAGACTGTATTTGTGAGAAAATGGTGAATTTTTCTCCTGGAAAATCTGATGTGACTGGAAAACCATTCATAATCCAACTGAATTTCAAATGACGAATATTTTTCATCGAAAGGGAGCGTTCATAAATGAAGTCTGCGTTAGAGGGGATGAGGAAAGAAAACAGGCACATCACACAAAACCCGGAAAAAATGCAGACGTAATATAGGAACGCTCCGGAAAATGTTGAAAGTAGAGGAAACCCCAAAAATTTAACAGAAAATTCAGTCAGAGTAATTGTAACAAGAGCGGAATAATATAAACAACGGGACTATAACATGCGGTTAATATGAAATTGAATCAAATTATTATTTATGAGAAGTAATTTTGATACGCAAAGCGTTGTCAAAATTGCAAGATAATATGTTGAAATTATTCATTAATTTCGCTGAAATATCTTTGTTTACATGTTCTTCGTCTTCGTAATTAAACAATATAAAATTAATCGACTTGTAGAATTTTTGTAAACATAAAACCGTGCAAATTCATCGCCATTAATATTTGAAAATACAAAATTTTAATTAAATTTCAAATGTTGGAGCGTGCGTTCTTGTAATACACCACATTCAAATGATGCTTGTACATTTTTTTTGTCATCATAGAACTCTGTGATACGCATGTACATTTTATACAACAGTTTCAGATTTCAGACATTGATTTGCGAAGTGAACATAGAAAAGCTTCGGAGTCAATCTCAATGTAAGACTGTTGAAATTAAGAAAATTCCTCAAATTTATTTAAACGTTTATCAGCAATTCACAATATTCGCTCTCACCATTTGGTGTACTTACAAATTTGAAACTCTTAAGCTAACGATTACAGAAGTGAATTTATTCTTCTGATTGCAATCGGCGCAAAATAACTTTTCCCTTACCGAAATAGTTTTTTCGAAGAATGGAATTATCAAAAGCAATGGAAAAGTAAGAAGAAATACGACTTTCTTCAGCACCAAGCCAAAAACCTTAGTATGCCGAAATCGAATGAAAGTATTGTGAACAGAGCCGTAGCTACTAAGGGACTGGGGCGGGAACCTGCTTTCAAACTTCCCAAGTCCAATCATAAAAATACATTATTCAAATAAATATTTTATAAAAGGTCAGAACCCTCTGGTCGATTCCGGAAGGCAGTTCGGTGCCAAAAAATTCCTTTGACAATGTTGGATGATGGATGGATGGATGACGGTTCTGACTCGACACCAGACTGCGTCCTTGCAAAGAATTAGTAGCCCTATAGAAGGTAGCCTGGTGGCAAACATCTGTTAAAGTCATTGAAACGCAGTAAATAATGTAAAGTAATGTAAAGTAAAGTTATCAATATGAAACACTGTAAACCTTACATCACAAATGAAGTGAAAGAGCTGTTTGCTGAGAGGGATTGGCTTCATAACTTGAACCGCCTGTATACACATAACCTGCACCTTCATTCCCACTACCTACTAGTTGTAAAAAAAACTTAAATCCAAGATACGATACAACAAAAAACGGCACTATGATTACGAGTTTGAAAAGTATAGGAACGACGGAAGAAAGTAATGGAGGATTATTCACGACATTATGACTAATTATAAGAGTAAGAACATAGCCTCTGTTTTCAATATTATTAATGATGACGGCCAACTATTGTCTGATCCAGCTTCGATTGCCAACGCGTACAACGACTTCTTCCTCTCTATAGGCAATGAGTTTATTGGTACTCCGATTATTGACAACATTCAACAAGGCCGTTTCGAGAGCCCGCCCTTCCACTTTACTACTATTGACCCAGGTTCTGGTTCTGCCTATTTGAAAACCATAAAGAATAATAATACAGTTGACGCCTATAACATCTCAGGCAAACTGGTACACAAACGCCATACCCTACTCAGTGACAGCATCCTCTCCCTGACCACCTCTGTGATCAGTAACGGACATTACCTCAGCTATATAAAATCTGCGCGTACGATTCCTCTTCATAAAAGCAAATCAAAAACTGCAATCGGTAACTACTGGCCTATCTCAATTCTGCCAACGCCGCCCAAAATAGTCGAAAGGGTACTTTATGAACAACGTATCATCTCATCTAGAACGAATGGATTTCTTTGACAACTTTCAATACGGCTTCCTGAAAAATTCAAACCCACTTGCTGCAGCAGCTAATCTTATGGACTTCATATTCCGTCATAAAGACAAGGGAATGAAAGTAAGCTGTCTCTTTATAGATCTTAAGAAAGCCTTCGACTATGTAATGTCACAAGAGGCTCATCATGAAAGTGAGAGCCCTTACAAACCTCTCGCCATTCGCCGCCTCCCTACTTGAAAGCTATCTTGAAGGAAGAAAGCAATACGTTGAAATTGCGGGTGAAGTCAAATGTGGGGTCCCGCAAGGTTCTAAACCTTGGCATTTGTTATTTTTGATTTACATCAACGACATCTTCTCGCTTCCTTTAATTGGTAAGCTTCAAGCTGTTTGCGGACGATGCTGCAGTAAATTACGCAAAATCCACTTCCTTGTAATGAACTTCGAGAAAACGGAATTTATGTTATTCGGCAACGGAAACCTCACTCTATCATATAATGGACAGATTATTAAACAAGTGAACAAATACACATATATGGGCCTCATAATTGACTCTAAGCTCTCCTGGAGTTACCATATACAATTTGTCAAAACTAAATTGAGTCAGTTATGTGGTGTCATGAGGAGAATCAGGAACTCAGTCAGTGAAAAAACGCTCATCAACCTTTATTTCGCCTTCGGTCATTCACATATTTCCTACATTAATCCCATATGGAGTAACGCACCCCAATACCTGCTTAATGAGATAACCCTTATAACCAATCGGATACTCAGGCTAATATTTAGAAAAAGTTACCGTACGCATACCTCGAACCTATACCAAGGCAACATTTTACCCTTACGGCTCGTCATTAATTTCAACCTCATACTGTTCATCTACAAAATCAAACACGGTTTGATCAAAAATTCATCAAACTAACCCACGGTTCTGACGTGCACGATTACCCCACAAGTAGTCGAAACCTGATTAGGCAACCGATCAACTCAACAAACTTTGGAATCAGAAACATGATGTTCAAGGGCATCTCCCTATTCAATGAACTTCCACCAGATATAAAATAGATGAACAGCTTTATTAGATTCAAGGCGGCTCTGAAGAAAAAATTGAGAGAAGACGTTTAGTTTGGAGTTCTGAATAATCACAGTTAAACGAACGGCTCGGAGTGACACAAATTCCACGGGCGTTTCCGAAGTCTGAAGTTTATGTTATTCAAAGTCCGCATAATCTCAGGCACACTAACAAATATTCTATCATTTTAAGTTCCCATCTTACTTTTCTGTACAACTTTAGCTTGAGTTCTCAACAAACAGTATTTAAACACATGGCTTGAATACTAGTTTCCCTTCGAAGTTTGTATTATTCGAAGTCCGAATATTCTAAGGTCACACGAAAAAAAAAACAAGTATATTGTAACATTTTTCATTTTCTTTTCATATTTTATTATTTCCTTGTTTGTATTACACTTACGGAAATATATTTTTGCATCAAATAGAATTTTGTACTTCTGCGCAAGTTTTTGCAGTGTTAAAAAGCTGCGTAGAAGTACAAAATTCTATTTGTTGCAAAAATATATTTCCGTAAGTGTATTGATTATTGATAAATCAATGAGAGATTTTTGTATAGGCCTAGTTACCTTAAATAAACTCATAATTAAATAAACAAACAAACAAACGGGCTGCTGCTGCCCTCTATGTTGAGTAAGCAGCTTGGTGCCGCGTTGAAATCAATGTGTAATATGCGTAACTGCGGTTTCGATGACATTACCAGTTTTTTGACACCAGGCTGCGTCCTTTACGGTTACTTAAATTTCTCAAGTAGGCAGCCTGGTGCCGAGTTGGAACCGACTGCATGTCACCTTCCCTCTGCCTTTCGAGTCAATGTGCAATTATTCCTTTTGGTGTTGTTTTATCTGGGGCTATTTTGTCCGGAGTTATTCGTTTCATCGGGGATATTTAGTCCCGAGGATATCTTGTCCGGGGCTTTTCTTTCCGGGTTATTTTCTCCAGAGAAACTTTGTCCTATATCCCTGCCTGTCAGTAACTGTCCGAATGTCTACTAACGAAATAATTGGCGAAAAAAGAAGAGCCTTTTCGTCAAATTTATCCTCTTTTCAAAATTCGAGACATCGAATTAACCTCTTTAAGCTTCTGATAATTGAATAAAAGAGAATTAAATTATTCAATTCAAATGTACAACGTTCGATAACCACCTCATTCACCTATATCAAAATCTTTGTCAAAAAGAGAATCACATTACAAAGGTATTTAACTACTAAATGACTTGATTAAAATTTGAGCTTTTTTCTTCTCCACTCATTAAACATGAATATAATTAAAATTCACCATAGGAATGATATCTCGTTGAAGAAAGAATCATTTCCAGCTGGTGGTATAGGGTCTATAGGGTAAAATTAATGGGCGATTTGTATTCGCTCCACGTTAACAAAATGACAATAAAAAGGTGACGAAAAAGTAATCCACGATAATATGGCTTGGGTTAACACACCTCGATGGTATAATGGAATGGATAAATTAATGCTAAAGATATGAAGGTTGTTTATGCACTTAGTGTCGTAGGAAATGGCTTGTCGCACTGAATGTGAGATACGATACGAGTGAAGTGTGAGTTAACTTCATTTCTAAAGAAATTGCTTTGGCAATTTAAACAAAACAGACAGTTTTTGAGTGTAGCTTAATATCGCCGTCTGATATTAAATAGGAGAAACCGAGTACAAATTCTTCAACTCGGGAAATGAAAATTATTTGAACCCTACCGTCTGTCACGTATTTTGTCCACATTTTTGGTTAACGTTGAATGAATATTTTGGTTGTTAAAAAACATTAGCAACACTCATTTTCGTATTGTTTACCTTGTGTTTTGTACTGTTAAATCTTCGCTCTCGTTGGAATTTTCTATTTACTCCCTTGTTGAACAAATATATGTTTTCTTACGTTATAGTCGTGAAACGCATAAAATGATGCATAAAACCAGAATATTTTTTCCTTTCCTCGCACTTTATGTTAATGTTTACACGAAAAAATTATTCTCCGAATGAAATAATTCAGAAATAATGATTTTCAGTCAAAAAAAAAAAAAAATCAATTTTCGCTCTGTGTTTTATTTCACTTGTGAGCCGTTTGTAATTACGCTTCACAATAGCATCTCGTTCCACGTCTATTGTTTGTTAACGTTGTAAAACTTTTCAGATATGCAATTAAAATTCTACTTCAAAATAACTTATACCGTCAACAAAACACGGCATACACGAACACGAGATGTTCTCGTATATATTATGGTTGAACTGCACATAAAGCGCATTGCAAAGTTGTTCCTGTTTCAGAAAAAATAAACAGTAAGGGTAAATCTAAATCTCACGCAATTTCCTAGATGGTCTGCGTAAACTCAAATGGGACAAAAATGTGGAATATGTGGAATGAAATAAATTTCACGAACTCGCGTAAAAGTTGTGACTATAAGCATTGTGTACGTCATTTCACTTTTGTTTAACTATTATTTACTACTTTTACTATTGTATTACTATTACTATTGCCTTTATGACTTATTTTCCGTGTGTCATTTTTTATAAGCGACAAACAGAACATTTATACCATAAGTCATAAGATTCTTAACAAAGTTGCCTGCCTTTTCCTCATTTTCGAAGTTGAATTAGGTTTAGGCTTACCCCTAATGTTTGCATGAAGTAGGTGCAAATGTAATTGAATTACAGGGTTATGTCACTTCAAATACCGAAAATGGATAAAATTCATTCAAAGTTCAATTATTGCCCAGAAAAGAAATCAATCTTAGTTGATTGAACCATACAATTATTACGTTTTATTAGTAGCGAAATTCTAGTGTTTTTGCAATTCGTAGAGGTAAAACCCGTTATTTTGATTGTGATTGAAAGGAAGTGCGGTAGAAGTACGGTAAAATGAAATGTCAGTGGTTAGTAATAGTAATTCATGCAACAAGTTTAGAAGAGAAGGTGTTTTTGTTACTGGATGTGAAAATCACATCGTGTGACAAAAACGTCATTATGCAATTTCTTTTTTCGCAAATTAAAATTAGTGACAAAATAGTAGTTTTTGATACAAGTTACGCACTATATGTGAGATTGTCGAGCCGAGTTCGGCCATACATCGTGTGCTACTAGCATACGTAACGTGTATCAAACAATGTTTTTTGCAACTCACCAACAAAAAGCGAGCTTTTATCTGCGTGTTTACACTTGCGAAAATTTGTCGAAATTTCAATTATTTTTTCACACCAGAGAGATAAAATTTTATCGCTCTAGTGCGAAAAAATTTATTGCTCTAGTTCGTTAAAAAAGTTTTGTGCAACGCATACTTGAGAGTGACAAAAAGTATATATGAAAAAAAGTATATATGAAATTCCATTATGCAACTTGTTGCGAAAAGGAATTTCATATATACTTTTTGTCACTCCCAAGTACTTTTTGCATAAAACGTTGTATGAAACATATTGCGAAACGGAAAATTTTTGTCACACGATGTGTTTATCATACACGCTACATCTCTTGACAAAAATTTTTCTTTTCGCAACTTGTTGCATAAATTACTATTGTCACACTAATGCGAAAAGTGACCTTATGCGACACCGAAATGACGCACAAGAAAACGATTTTTTTGTCAGTGAATTGGAAAATGATAGTTTTTGTAACTGGTTTTTTAGTTGCGCGAAAAGTATCACATTCCGCTACCAAAATTAGAACGAAAAAGTTGATAATGATGAATAATGGACATTGTTAAAATGAGTTTGGAAAAAAATCAGTGAGAACATGATTTCTCATGTTCATGTTTTGTTGAAAATTTTTCTTTCGCTCATTGCAAAAAACGTTGCCTCTGTCACGTTTCACAAGTTAGGTTTTTACCACACTAACACAAGTTGTAATGTGTCCTAAACGAGTCGACGACGATAGATAGAAAAACTGTTACGTAAGGAAAGCCTCATGTACGAGATAGAAATGTCACGTCGGGCCGATATCTCACTAAAAGTCTGGATTACTTTATTTTATGCAAATTAGGATCCTTAGAAACATCTTCTGTCAACGACCCCGATTTGTCATTCTTAAGTAAGATCTAGGCAAAATTTTCGACACAAACTAATATCAAAAACAAAACAATGTGATTTTCCCCTTATCGGAATTCCAAGCTTGTTTTTGCATTGCACCTGTGCACCTGTCTCTAAGCATTAATAATCCTCGTTCATTTTCAGTGTAAACTTAAATGCAATGGAGAAATATCACTCGAACAACCGTTTAAAATATATTTTAAGTTTAGAGCAATTCATTTGTCTAGGAAGTTACCATTTATTGTATATATACCCTCTACGCGACCTGTAGACAAGCCTTTACTGAGTCATGAAAAACTTTTCGACAATCTTCCTTGCATTTTGTACAAGTTTTTGGAAGCAAACCAACTCTTCTAATTCCTACAGACCTTGAGGACTATTAACAATGTACTATGGTTGGGTTTCATTCGCTAGAAGCGCCACTAATAGCAGAACCTAAACACAATGGTCTTGATTTTGAAAAAGGGTGAATCGATAAAATGTTATGTTTACACTAAAAACTGTAATTACACACTCAGTGGAACAAAACTTGGAAAATAAATGCTTAACAGAAAATTTTCAAACTCGATGGAAATCTACGAAGAATTGGAAATTCAACAAATGCATTCTTCTCTCAATTCAATAATAAAAAACTTTCGAATTTACATATAAAATTTTCTGTAATTACAGCCATTGTTTTTTAATTTTATGTCTTGTGAAATTTCAACTGTTTTGCCAAAATACGAAATACATTGCAAAAACAGCTGAAATTTGACCCGACAAAAAATTAAAAAAGAATGGCTGTATCAATTCCATTGTTAAGGAGGCGGTTCACAAAGGTCCGTTTCAAAATATTGCGTATTTCTCAAATATTCGAGGCATCCCTCAGGGCGCTCGATAAAAACGACATTATTCCAGAGTAGCTTTTGTTAAGAAAATTGTCAGTTTCGAACTCAATAGGTATGAATTTATCATTGTTTTTTCATCTAGTAGTTAAGCTACTTTTTTGAGATTGCTTAGTTAGACAAATAATTAACGCAAATCAAAGAGAAATGTTTATTAGTATTTGCTGGCAAATTACGTAAAATTTATGTGGATTACGTATTTTCAGCAGAACAAATCAGCGTGAAATGTATTGTGAATATGTTGCCGTTCAATTTTAGGAACACAAATTACATATTTTCATTTTTGCTTCAGGTGATGGTTACGTAAACCCAGTCTATATATTATTATGTCATTGGTTAAGGGCTACTTATACACTCAGCGATTGTTTAGGCGCTACAAATGTATGGGTTTTCCAAGTGTACAATGTTTTCATTAAAATTGAAAGATATTATTATTCGTCAATGTGTAAATGTGTGTGCCCGTTTATTGATCAATAAATAAAGAAACGATGGTACATTAGAAAAACGATAAGATGTAGTTTAATTTCTCAGTTTTATATGACCAAAACTCGGGAATGCAGCCGGTAAATAAAAACCGGTAAAAACCGATTATGGCGATTACCGATTACCGGTAAATAAAACTTTGTTTACCGGTCTTTGCAGTAGAAGGAAGGTCCTATTTTAAGATATTTAGGTAGGTTTGGTAAAGGAGGACAGAGTGTGACGAAAAACCAAGGTACATAGGTCGGTTTGAGAAATATGGGCGTCCGATTTCGAATTGGGACTATACAAGAGGATTGATTATGAAGATATAGATTTGGAAAGGATTACCCTGCTACTGGGGAGTGTAACATGACCAATATTGAGTGCAAAGAGTCTGATAATTTAGTAAATCTCATCTTTTGTATGAAATTGGTTTTTAATTAAATATGGACCTCCTACATAGTTTCATTGAAAGTGGACAAATTGTGACAGGGTATGGCATTTACACATAAAATTTTGTTCATAAATTGGAGTGTCATAGCTTTCATGGTAACTCAACACGATATATGTGGACGATCTGAGTAAATCATGAATTAATCTTTTTCAAATTGTTCATACGCCTCATTCAACGTTTGTCGATTTGATTATCTAAAATTGCACATATCGACCGATTTGCGTGTAATTTACCGATAAATTTACGCAAAAATTTCGGTATTACCGTTTACCGGTTTTTAAAAAATGTACGGTAATTGCATTCGCTAACCAAACATGTGTAAGGGACCCGTACGCAAGGGAAATATTGAAAAACCCGTCCACAGCAACTGTGAAAAAAAATTTGGGGTAGCATAACCTTAGAAACGACACAGAGCTGTAAAGAGAGGCCTCGGAAACATACTCCAATGGACAGAAAAGTTCCTTGAATTTACTCCATAACACAGAAATAGATTTTTTTTTTGGCTGGGGACGATCTTACAACCAACCGTGGGACCTAAGGAGAGGCCTCTGACCCATATTTTCATGGACGAAAAAGTTTGGATCCGTATTCATGAAAAACCACCAACTATCCACGGTGTTGCTGAAAAAGAAAAAAGTTTTTTTGAAAAGGCACCCAAAAATTTGTTGTGGTTTTCGAAAAAGAAACTCCAATAGAGTTCAAAACAGGTTTCACTTGATTCCGATCAGATCCTTCCCCATGTACCTATACGAGATTTTCGATTTTTTTCCTTCCGTAGGGCTGATTTTTTTAAAAAAATTTTCGCTTTCTTCTGGTTTTTCCTACTGAAAACTTTTTAATATTTGAGAAACTTAGAAAAAAAAATTTTTGGAAATTTTCGGAAAGGATTGAGATCGCGCCATCGCAAAATGTGCTTTTTTGGTCATTTTAGAGCGTTTTCGGCCACTAACTCTCACAAGATCAATCAAATCGGCTTTATGATATTTTTAATGGAAAGCCACATTAATTTCCTTTCCAACGACGCCCCACACGAGACATTTGATAAAGAATTGGATTTGCTGATTTTTGCTACTTTTCAGTCACATGGTGGGTTTTGAGGTCCACTCTTCACGCGTCAACTGGAAACTTCAAGATTTTATTTTGCCTGGAAAGCATAGTCCGCAACCTTTCCAACGACACCCCACATGAGACATTTGGTGATGAATTGGATTTTTGGCAACTGTTAGTGTTCGAGCACTTTTCACGTCTTCACCGCTAATTTTGAAGTTTTACAACCTCCAGACTTCAGTCGGAAGGAATTAATGTCTTAAAAGAATTTTTTGTGGAAAGCCACTATCATTACCTTTCCAACGACACCCCACTTGAGAAATTTGTTGAAAATTTGAATTTACGGCAGCTATTTGAGTGAAGGTAATTTTTCAGACTATTTCGCTGCTCTGGCCATCACCTCCTCCCTCCATGACGAGATGCATAAACATAACAAATTAAACGGAAGGCAAATTTAATCACTTTCTGAACAGAAATGGTACATTCAAGGCATTTTACATCCTACAGGATTAGCAACATTTTACATTTGACGTTTTTCAAGGACCGACATTGAATATTTTGGAATACCTAGCTCAATTTGTGTTGATGAAGTGTTATTCCAAACTTCTAGTCCATACTTTTGTGAAGTCACTTCTTGATGTATAGGTTACGTGGGTGAACCGAGGTTGCGCTTAGCCTATACTTTACCTAAACCATTACAAGTAGCATATATCTGTAGAGCTGTCAACGAAAAAACTTGTTTCACAAATTGAGAGATGTAAATAACAAAATAGAAAAATTTTCGCTCGCTTCGCTCGCGTGCGCACTTACTTCTGTCACAGAAACGGCAAATACCGCAGCTTCATTCGGAATCTATTACTTCAAAAATTTTCTTTAAACTTTCGTTATAAAGCAAACATTAGCTACCGTTTCATTGCTTACTTTGACATGTTTGCCAAATACACATCATCAAATTAAAAAATTTTGCTTGCCCCCCCTGGACGGTAAACAAGTCGGCGCCGCTGATATGTCATTGGGCATTGTACACACTTTTTGACGAAATTTGATGAGCTTCAACAAACATGTAGAGTACATTGTTGCCAAGGCGTGTTCGATGCTTGGCTTTGTCAAGAGGATCTGTAAAGATTTTAGGAATGTTGATGCCCTTAGAAGTATATATCTGGCTCACGTTCGGGCGCACTTGGAGTACGCTTCTCTCGTTTGGTCGCCCTATTATCAGGTGCACTGCAACAAGATTAAGTCCATTCAGAAGAAGTTTCTGATGTATGCACTTAGACGCACGGTAAAGAGAGACGAAAATTACCGGCTTCCGCCTTATGACGACAGGTGCCGATCTATTGGTCTCGAAAGTCTTTCGCGTCGAAGACTGAATTTGTGTTCAGTTTTCGTTTTTGACGTTTTGAGAGGTCGCGCTGATGCGCCTTCCATAGCGGCAAAGTTTACAGTGAACGTGTCTATCATGCCTTTGAGGAGTTACCGTTTCTTTCTTGTGGACGCACATCGTACGTATTACGGGTCGTTCGAACCAGTAAATAATATGGCGAGGACTTTCAATATGTTCGCTCACCTCTATGACCCTGTAGCCTCTCGTTACAAATTCCAATCGCAGGTCAGATCGGCGATTCTCACTGATGAAACTATGGGCAGGCACGGTTTCAGGATCCAGCCAAATTGACTTGAATTTTTGCTTAGAATTTTTGTCAGTGATCTATTATCGGACTTTTCTTTTTTTGTTTTCGGAATCTGGCGGACTGCACAATTACAATGCACACGGCGCGGCACGGCATGCCATGTATACATTATAGGCGGATGGAAGCAAAGAGTGGTTTGGGCTTCGACGGGTCGACTGGGCCACGTAACCACTTCCGGATTTGCTTCCAGTAATGACAATACTTTGGTGGAAAGCCAGTTAGTTATTTGTAACCATTGGCTAAATAAATAAATAAATTTCTGTGAAACTCATTTTTAATAGTGTGATCGCACTTTTTACATAGGCCCCGACTTGATAGCGACGATAACATTCAAAATAACTTGCTATTATAGACTGGCGCTTTCTGAAACACTGTTTTCATTGTGTAGAGATTATATTTTGTTTCCGGGAATTCGGAACAGGATCTTGAGAATGGAGATATAATTTTTCGAAATTTGCATTGTCAAGAACTGCATTGCTAGGCTTTTTTGTCCATTCAACTTAAATTATTTGAATGTAGTTTACACATAAGGAGTTGCGTCACATTAAACTTTTTATTGTAGGGTTTCCATGGCAAAGTCGTGTAAATATATTGCAGTTATATATGAGCATAGTTTCATTTATCAATCTCATGCAACCCTTTTCTTGTGAACATTACGTATACAATAATTTACAGTTTTTACTCTTGTGAATACAATTTCAGATAAACCCTCTCGATTCAGTTGACATGTCTAACAAATATTTCATGAACAAATATTTTCTCTTCAGTTCTTTTGTAATCTAATATGTTTCACTAAGTTCGGTTGAAACCGTTGAAACAAAATGAATTCTAGTCATAAAGAAAAATTAAGAGGAATACGTAAACCGTAAAATTTGCACTGAAATTTATACACTCTCCATGAATTGTTGATCTGCGTATTATTTAAGAAAAGCGTTTGTAAGATTCATTTGCTATGTGCAATCAAATTTTATTTTTGTAGTATTATATTTCCTGAGACTGTTGCTCCAGGACTTTTCTATTTCCACATTGAATATGCTACGCGATATTTGTGCGAATGACATCAGCATTAAAATCGCTTGAGAAATTTAACATAATTTGTGAAAGATTTGTCGGCTTTATGTTATTTCTCAAAGTTACAATTGAAATCATTGAATTGCTTTTTACCCTTCATTATCGTTGTGTACACAGTTGAAAATATGCGACAAAGAATGTAAGCCATTTGGTATATTTTTTGTCAGTTAGGGTCTGCATTTTCTTTCATCAAAAATGTTTATTCATTTTCCAGCGGCGGCAAGAACAATTTATGTGGAGTTATTGCAATATTTTTAAAAAGCTTCCGCACTTCAAATTTACGAATGTCGAAAAATAAACATGTAATTTGAATGGAATTTAAACATTTTCGCTTTTATAAGTGGCCAATTAAAATCAGCACCCATTATAACTTCAACATTTTTCGCTTTTATTTCAATTCCTTTCAAACACTAATTTAAAGTCAGTGCGCCACGTAATATGCTTACGAACACATGGATGTGGAATGTGGAATCTATTGAATCCAATTGTAAATTACATCCATATGCGTAGTAAAATGACAGAGCAACTTAAGCGCTGATTATATTGGAGGTGCGATGCGATTTTTTTCGTAGTCCACATGCGAATATTCGCATTCGCGTTTATATTGGACGAAAAGAATCGCAGCTTTTGGCATTTGTCAAAAGTTGTGTACACAAAAGCAGTCAAATGATTTGTAGAGGGTCAGGTTTGAGAAAAAGATCATAAAAGTGAGTGTATACGGCACCAAAAAAAGCATTTTCTTATAAAAAATCCATTCTTTCTTTTTCCCGCCTTTTCCACCACTAACTTGAAGCATACATTCGCGATGCTTAGCATGAAATGTATCCCGAAGGTTTCTCCACTTCTTCTTTAGAAATTCCTCTGAAATTCAACAAATTAAAATTAAAACATAGAAATAACTTTCAATAAGGCTTACCATCTTCTCCCAATACATACGAAATTTCTTTCCAAACATTCTGGATCTTATTTTTATATTTGTGATCAGGATTACTTTTATCGTATAAAATACAGTGTGATTCGACTTCCATTATAAGCTGCTCTTCAAGAGCATATTTTGAACTTGTCATTTTAAGCAAAATTATACAAAAATGATTACGAAAATACAAAAAATGACTTCACGTCTCTCACTCTCACGACTAACAGTTTGAAAAAAGACATTTGTTGATGCGATGTGTGGTTATGTTTTGTGCGAAAAAAAAAAATCGCATTCGGTGGAACATATTCGCATGCGATTTTTTTCAGTTTCCACATTTTGACATTCCATGCGAATATTTGATACGTGCGATTTTTTTCGTTTTTTATTAATTATTTCAACGTTTTAGCTTTATTTGGGAAAGCTTTAATAAAAAACTCAACTAGAGACCGCTTATCATCGATTGGCATGTACCGGACACTTCATTTACTCTCAAATGTGCCAGGATATGCAGTTTTGCAAACGAAAAAAATCGCATCGCACCTCGAATATAATCAACGCTTTATCTGAGGCTTTGTTTAATGTTTTGATTGAAAAGTCTCGATGATTCGAAATTTGCCAAAATGATATTCCTACATTTTCGATAAGGTTTGTATTTCATATTTAGACTCGTACGAAGAACAAAGTTCTTCGAAAAAGGGTCCTACGCGTTTACCATGACGTTTGTAACCACCCTAATTTTGACCCGGGAGTAGGGTAGAGCATCGATCATGGTCCTTAGCAACAAATAAAAATGTCCGTCGGTCCGTCCGTCTGTCACCGCGATAACTTGAGTAAAAGTTGACCAATTTTCAAAAACTTTTTTTCCCTGAAAGCTAGGGCCGTTTAAGTGGTTTTTGGTCTTTTGTATATAACTCGAGTAAATCTTTTCCAATTTTCAAAAAAAAAATTTTGTTTGAAAGATATGAGCATATCTGACATTTTATGGAAGAATCTTCTTTTTTTTTTGAGCTTTTGGACTAAGCCAGGGCCTCAAAACTGAATCTCTTCTAGGGCAAAATGTGTTTTTTCTACATAAATCGGGTAAATCTTATCCGATTTTCAAAAATTTTTTTTTACTATTGATTTTAGGATTAAATTTGAGCAAAATCGGTTAAAAATTTTCGAAGTTACGGTCAAAAAAGTGGTCAAAATCATGGTTTTTTGAAGGTTGGTGGAACTTTTTCACTTATATCTCTGCGAAATTAGAACGGAAATCGCTCTTTAAGGTTTTGAATGAAAGCTATGGACATCAGAAATTCACGAAATTTAAATCTGTTGAATGGTTCCGGCTCTAGTGCCCAACTCACACTACTCTTCCTTTCATGATATTTAATGGTTTTTCGTGAAAAACCATGATTTTGACCACTTTTTTGACCGTAACTTCGAAAATTTTTAACCGATTTTGCTCAAATTTAATCCTAAAATCAATAGGGAAAAAAAGTTTTTGTGCAGTGTTGTAGAGAGAAAAGAGGCGAACTTCTTTGCCTATGGAAGTTTGCGTCAAAGGCCTTTCCTAAGTGCTCTAGGTCAGTTCTAAGATCAGCACTAGTACAAAAAAGTGTTTAGACCCGTTCGACACCGTGGTTGTACCCAGTCGCGATAACTCGAGTAAAACTTGACCAATTTTCAAAATCTTTTTTTTCCTGAAAGATAATCGAAAAATTGATTTCAGGATTGAATTTGGGCAAAATTGGTCGAAAAATTTCGAAGTAACGGTCGAAAAAATGGTCAAAAACGTAATTGTATATAATTGAGAGTTAAGGCAATATTTACTTAGATATGCTCAAGTCTTTTTGTAACATCTATTCTGTTCCCCATATTTATTGTGATGCGTACGGGTCCTGATTATATTATACGATCACTGGATTGAACCGTGTGGGTTCCCTGCAGGGGCGTCACATTCTTTTGTTTTGATCTTTGCAAGTAATATTCAACTGCTGTTGCGACCGAAGCTAACTTTTCATTGCGACAAAATCAGATGATTTTTGAACTTTTTTATGAATTCAGCTGATTTTTTTAGCTAATATATGAATGAAATCGGCTAATTTTTGTGCAATAAACGTTAGTATCAGTTGCAAAGATCAAAACAAAAGGCTGTCACGCCTCTGGTTCCCTGAAAAAATTGTGGATTCTAAAGTGAAAAATGAAAATTATTGTTTGTTTGATAATCTCAACTTACTCTCGACCTGTAGTCACCATATGAAACAAAATAGTCGAATTCTGTCAAAATTTAGAGAAATTCATGATAGCGGACTTTCTATTCATATTTTACGGGTATCGACTGTGTGTATCTCACCCAGAGGCGTGACAGTCTTTTGTTTTGTAATATTCAAAGTGAAGTTGTAATCGACTTTTGAACATTTCAATGAAATCTGTTGATTTTGTTGTTGTCACGTCCGTGATCTTACCATGAAATACGCTTTATTTTGAAAGAAGCCGAACTCGCAATAAATGAGTAGATTCAAAAAATCCTATTTTGTCTGAGCAGAAAATTTGTGTTTTTTAAACGTTAAAAATATTTGTGAATTAGTTTTCCAAAATTTAAATTGAATGTGAAATTAATTTCATACGAGCTTTCGTAATTGACTGCATAATGTTTCTATAATTTTGATAATTAAAAATATTAAATGGAAAATGAAATGAACAGAAGTTGGGAGAGGAACATTGAATGAACAATTTGTCTTTGATAAAAATTATTTTCGAATGTTAAAGAATGTGATTGATTCATTTAATTCGATTTTAATTCAGAATTCTAAAATCGAAGCTGTGTTGTCGGTGGACCGTTTCTGTTCAAACACAAAAACATTTTTGTTTCATGTTTATGTTTTTTCCAATGTGTACAGATACCTCACTAGCCACAACTTTTTCGATAATTGGATTTTTCATTGACAGAAAATATAGTAACGTAACGCCCCATTGCCTCTCAATTAAATATTCAATTTGAAAGCAAAAGTTAATATTATTAAATAGCGATAAATCAGCAATTGTTAATGGTATGTTTTTTATGATTATTTTTATTTTGTTTTTAACGTTTCAATAAAGTTGAAATAAACTTTTCGTCACTACTAACCTTGCTTTTTACTCAAGCTTAGGTTGGAGCGTAAAACACGTTTCTTCTGCCATTATATTTATGTTGTAACAAAATTATGTCTTTGATTGTGAGGGGCAATTTCCACTTTATGTTTCTTAGCTGAATGGATTAAATCTACTTTCCAGTTTATGAGAGATTTCGCATTTCCACATTTATTTCATTTGACGGATACATTGGGATTTTATGATTGAATCTGTCTATGTAAAACGTATGTCGAGATTACAAATGGATTTGTATAGATTAAATTATTGCTATGTTGTGGTGGGCAACAGCATGAAAACGTAACCGAAACGAAAATATGAGCAAATGTTCGAAAATCGATTCGAATGATCCGTCTTCTTTCAGAGAGATTTTCAAACAAATCGGATTATGCTCCTGTCGAGATTAGCAGATAGCCCTTCATTCGAAAGCGTTAAAAGGTTGTTTTAATCATCGCAAACAGTTTTTCCCAAAGCGCATAGCTAACGAACACCTTTTGGAGAGTTCAAGACATATTTCAACTTTAAAAGTTTCAATACAATTTTAAACTTTAATTTGCAATAACTTTCCCAGGCACTGTTTTTTAAAAAAAAAAATACTTCTGATCTGGGTTTAGGGAAACCCTTGAAGCTCAGAACATATCCATAGGTCAGATCCCTCCCTCTAGACGACTTAGTAAAATAAGAATGTTTTCTCCGATTTTGAAGGATCTGCACAGCAGCCAAATTCTTGTCAGACCAACTTGTTTTTTCATCTTGGGGAGTAGTCTTTCTCGCAGATAATTTGAAGAACGTTTTCCGAAATAACTGGGTCTTGATGCCCGGCACGCGATTTTGTTCGTCTATTCTAAAGCGTTGGTTAGAGTGAGGCAGATATAGTTTGTCCCTTTCTAACTAACGCTTTGGAATAGAAGAACAAAAGTCGCGTGCCAGGCATCAAGACCCAATTTTTTCAAAAAACGTTCTTCACAAACGTCAAGTTATCTGCCAGAACAACTACACCTCAAGATGAAAAAAAGAAGTTTGTGTGACGAGAATTTGGCTAATGCAAAGGTACCGGGTGTTAGGCCAAGGGACAGACAAAGGAGAAAGGTTTATAGATTCAATTAAGTC
>CM055406.1:50253188-50264900 GCA_029228625.1 Pseudolycoriella hygida
CTAGTACGAAATGGAGTTGTTTTTGTCACTAGATGTGAAGTTATCAAACGAGCGAAGCGAGTTGGATAACCACATCGTGTGACAAAAACAACCAATTTCGCAACGTGTTTCATACAAGACTTTATGCAACAACTTGTGAAACTTGAACTTTTGAATGAGTGATAAAAAGTTACTTTTTATCACTAGTGAGAAAAAGTTACTTTCTATCACTAGTGACAAAAAGTTACTTTTTATCACTAGTGACAAAAAGTATTTACATAACTTCATATCACCCAAATGAGTGATAAAAAGTTACTTTTTGTCACTAGTGATAAAAAGTAAAGCCAGTTATGAAACGACCTCTCTAACGTCACCGAAACGATGCATGAAAAAGTTCACTTTTCACAACGGCGTTGCATAAAAAATTTTCATCAGCAACCGATTCAAGATTTTATTTTTGATATTTTTAATTTCCTCATACCATTTTGAGTTGTTATGTCTTTGCTGTGTTGCGTGTTTTTTCACTACGTTACAAAACGTTACAAAATGGCAAACCTAACGGTGTTACGTATCTGTCGCGTTCAATTTTGTCCGTCATAAAATTTAATGTCGTCCCGTTCAATAATTCAATAATTACGTCTGCTTTTTTATCGTCTAATTTATAAACGATACGGTTATTATCATCCCTTTCATTATTGTTTCATTTGATATCGTCCCATCGAATTTTTTTTCTATGGGACAATGTTAAACCGGACAATAATAAAATTGGAACGTTCACCGCACGATAATAAAATGGTTTCTGGTTAAAATCTCATCAGGAAATATTTTTCCCAAAGTTGCATACTCCATTGGTATCCAACATTGGATACGTTCGCAATTTTTGAAGTAATGCGATAATTTTACTTGGCTATCGAGTAACATCTGTTGAACTTATTACCACCAAAGGACGTATTTTAAATATTCAAACCCCATGTATTTTTAGATTCCAATTTACCTACAAATTGAAATTATTTACACCTTTAATATTTTAGTATGCAATAGCAATGAAAACAATTTTTTATTAACGATAGAAGATACTAAAATCGAAATGTGGCGGTTTTTCGCACTATTTGCAATGCGAACCGAAGGCGAGTCTAGCAATACATCGTGTTTCGAACAAGATTTTTTGTAATTTGAGATAAATGTTCATTCGCCACCGACTAACATACATTCTACTTGGCTTAAAATCTTTTTTCGGTAAGGATCGGAGTGGGTCGACCCACACCTTACGCAAAGTTTTAAAACACACAGAAAAACGATTTCTATGAATTCTGCAACTGTGGGTCAGACGTGGGTAGACCCACTTCGATCCTTTTTTTTCGGAAAAAGGTCTGCCGAACAAATATATCGAGATTAACAGTTTTGCCTTAGAGTGAACTGTAGTGAAATACTATATTATAACAAAATGACTATAATCGCGTGATTATAGTCGACCTTTAGTGAATAATCCAAGGGTTGAAGTGCAACGTATATTCACCTACCGAAATGAAGTTAATGACCGAGGGCGTCAGCCCGAGATTTATTAACGTATCAAGGTGCGTAAATAAACCTTGCACTTCGCCCCGAGGTCACTCTGGCCCGTAGGTAGGTAGGGAGGGGGAGTGCCAGACGAAAATGAGCGACAAAATTTATTTAACTCGACTATAATTTATTCAACTCCACCAAAAAAACGCCGATTATAGTCGAGTCTACCATAGTAACACTATTATGGTAGTGTGTCGATGTATGAAACTCGACTATAATCGGAATATTATAGTCCTGTTTTCAGTGGTTTTGAGTGCTATAATTGGCATATTACAGGCACTAATGCAATAATAGTATATTATATATACGTGTGTTATACGATATTTAATAACACGAAAACCTCAAACTTCAGGTTGAGGGCTATAATATGCATGTTAAAGGCCCGAGCGTTATAAAAAAAGTTTTTGATCATAGCTATGTAATAGAGATGAGAGAGCACCACGTTTTGCTTGGTACTGTAAAGGTAATCTCTCTTATAAATATTTAAATGAAGATATTTTTCATTTTTTCTCTCTATGTAAATTTGATTAGTTAAATTTTAAGTCGGACATATCGCCCGTTAAATTTATGCCCGTGCCCGCCCCACCCTAATAATAATAATAACTATAATCAGAGTCTACTTTAATAACGCTATATGGTAATGTGTCGATTAAAATCGACTGCAATAGGCAGTGTTACAGCACTCATTACTCAAAATAGGACTGTAAAGTTTCTAACGCAAAGTCGCCCAACAAAAAAAGATTCCATAAAAAATCATATTATAACAAAAATAGAGATTTTGATGATCTGAATTCGTGGAATTGAGTCTGCATCTGAAATTCAACCATCTGAATATTTGATCTGGATCTGGGTTATGAGCAGATTAAATCTGTTAAGTTTAAGTTCATTTAAAATACTTATAATGGGGTTTCGATGGACTACTTAAATAGAGAGTAAAAGACGATGTCAAACTGACAAACATATGCATTTGAATTTCTATTTTTCATGAAATTTTATAGCATGCACTTTCTTACAACTGTGACACTCGTATAAGAAAACTTTTTCTTTCTCCGATTTTAACAACATAAAAATGAACCCCAATGAAGTCTTGAGTTTGACGCTAAAGCACAAAAGAGGAAACAGATGTAAAAAAATCCCTGATGGTGACAATAGACTGCAACGAAGAATGCAGAAAAAAACTTATAACACTTTTACAATCATTTAGAGGTTTTTCTTGTTATTTTTTAAGGAAAATTTACCGCAACCAGACAATGAGACATTATTTGAGTATAGAAATTTTCTTGAAAAAGATGTTACAAGTTGGTACACTTTCCATACAGAAATATTTTGTATGAATATTGAAATGTAAAATGCTATCCTCGTATTTGGTGTAACTTTTGGAACATGGCAAAAGTTCACATACATTTTCGGTTATGGCCAAGTTCAAAAGATTTTCATAAATAATTCAAATGCCTCGAAAAATTCATTGTAACATTTTACGTTCGTAACATCTATGGATACAGCAGTAGTAACAAAGCCATAAAATGAAGCATATAATGTATTATTATACGTAAACATTGGTAGAGTCCCTACATATTTTTATATATTTCTGAGTTCGTATTAAATTTGTCCACGGTGTATTACAGATTCCATATTACAACAAACTGTTCCACAAATGTTTGTAGGTACGGCAGGTTTTCCATCGTCAAACACAGTTATTTTCGTCATACGATGAGAAAAGTGAGTGCAATATTAAACACATGCAAAGACCCGTACGTAAAGCCTTCACGTGCGGAAAGCCTTCACGAGCGAAAAGCCTCGATGTACCAAACTTTTACTATTATCGTAAATATAATGCGCATCAGAATGCATAGTCAAGTTCTTTTAGAACTATCAGAATTGAAACGACTCTCAGAAATTACCCAAAGTAATGTCGAAAGCCCTCCCGAAGTACATTTTCTGAATTCTGACACCAATCACGCGTTGTCTAGTGTTCTCATCCCTCTGAGTTCTAGAAGTGGCTGAATCTCAGGATTGGGACATTTTTCGGGAAAACCCTGAAACACTTGTTCGATAACATTTAATTCTCTACAACTTTGCCTTTGGAAGCAACTTTCTATGCCGTAGTTCTTGATATATGAATCATCCCTTCCGATTCCAGAAGTGGCTAAATCTCGGGATTGGGACGATTCTGGGGAAAACCCTCAAACACGTCTTCGCTAAAATTTAGTTCTCTACAGCTTTGTCCCAGAAAGTAGCTTTACAACTGGCTTAATTCTAGAGATATCTGAGAAAAAGTCTCACCTACCCCCAAAAAACCATGTTTTTGGACACCTTTTCGATTTTCGACCATTTTTCCTAAACTACCCGATCTAGTTTGCTCATCTTTGAACTTAAACCATGGGACATATGTACCTTTCAGCGAAAAAAAGTTCAGGGTGATCGGCGAAGCCGTTTCGAAAAAAAGAGGAGACGGACAATTTTTTAAATATTGGATATGTGGGAGCCCTGAATTTGTAGTAAACGTATAGGACCTTCGTACTTCGTACGGGTTCAATGAAGTGAAGGAAAGTTGAATTGACAATAAATATTATGGCACTATCGTATCAAGTTTACAGCTGCAATTTTTTCATCCTATTCCGACATCCGAGTGCAATTTCGACTTTATTCATCAACTTGTAAATTAAACACCTTATATTCCATTTATGCAAAACATCCTTGTATACGAATGTAAACATCAAATAGAAACCTCCATCAAACCAAAACAAACTTCACATGGAAGTTGTTAAATTTCCAATTCCTATTTCGAAGTTTGAATCGAACTGCATATTTTTAATCTTTCAAATTCAGTTACGATGTTTAAGAGAGCGAAAGCGATGTCCCAAGATAGTTGTTTGCGTCACTAAGAGAAAACAAACGAAAAGTTGAATTTTCGTGCTGCATTTGGTGATCCCAGGCGAATGCGAGGTTGGTCACCACAGGAAAAAGAAACATTTTAATTTTCCTCCGAGTGACGTATGATGCAGTCTTAGAAATGTGAAAACCGCCAAGTTTCTGATTAATCATACGAATTTACCATACAATTCAGAAAGTTGTCGGTTTTCGCTTTTCCGTTTCTGTACTTTACATGCTAACAATAACAAAAATTCATAAAATTTTAAAAAATGAACAATTTTCTGTCCGCACACATTTGATTAATAAATTCGTGTTTTTTCGGTCTTTCTATTTTTAATTTATTTATTTATTTCATCAATGGCCGAAACCCCTTAACTAAATACAAATAATTATGACTAAAAACATAAATTACGAGCAGAACCGGAAGTGAGCTGCCGACCCCAGTCGACACGTCGGAGTCAGTAGCCACCTCTGCTCATCCTCGTTATTAACAATTATACAATTCTAAGTTGAAGTTATCATACATACATTCTTATGACTTATGGCAGAATAATTTGATTTTTATGTTTCCAGTAATTTCAAATGAGAATTAATGTTCAGCGATTCGATCAGATCTCACAGAAAAACTACTCATTTACAGTGAATCTAATTTCTGAAGCACTAATTATATTGGACGAGTAAGGTTTGTTTGAAAGCTCAACTTGATAAAATTATTTTTATTTTTGTCAAGTTGAGCTTTCAAACAACTTTTAAGCGAGCGATTTCTACTGTGCACTGTCCGCAAACACTCTCTCTTTAACTTCTATTTTTCCCCTCGGTAGACAAGAACTTGTTTGCGTCACTGCACCCCACAACAATTAAAGAAAAACGATTTCGAACGGAAAAGTTCTTAGCAATTTCAAATCAAAAAACATATGCAGGGGACCCGTAGGTAATGATGTAAGAAAAAGAATCTAAGTTAAGCATGCCAACAAAAAAATGAAAAGCCACAGATTGATCCCATAACCCCACACAAAAAATTGAGACCAAAACACTCAAAGAAATATTTTTGAGGGAAAATTGGCCGATTTAAAATTGAAAAATGTGATTTTTCCGCCACTTTTCAAATTTGAAACGTTCGCCGCGCCGTTATGACCTATCAGGCGGCACCTCTCGATCAACAAACAAACATAGAACAATTTTTGTGGATGATTGTCGTAATGAGTTTACTCAGGAATTATTTTTTGGGAAATTTGGAAAATTAATTTCTTCAAGGAAACTCAGTAGGACATATAATTGCATAACAGACGATGCGATGGCGCTGCGAGCGTTTGAAATTTAAAATATTACGGAAAATCCACATTTTTGAATTTTAACTCAGCCAACTTTCATTCAAAAAAAAAAAAAAAAATATTTTTGAGTGTTTTGGTCCAGCCATGTGCTTTTAACTTTTATCATACCTTAATTTTAAACAAAAGAATTCTAATGAAAATGGCGAAAGTTAGAATCACATGGTTGTACATTTTTTTGTGTGGGGTTACGAGATCAATCTGTGGCTTTTCATTCTTGTTGGCACGCCTAATCTATGTAAATATTGCCTTAATTCTTAAGTATGTGCATGTGCAATAACGTCCACACTAAATTGGACTGGAAATTACCGAAAGGTCAATATTGAAAAATCACCAAGAGACCAAGAGCACTTAGGAGAGGCCTCTGATCCATGCTTCCATGGACAAAAAAGTTCATCGCTTTTTTCTCTACAACACTGCACAAAAACCTAATCATTAAAGGAATATTCACGAATACCAACAAATATCGTGTAGGGTAGCGTAGCATAAGTTTGGCCCACACTAACTTACACTGCACCCCGAACCACTCGATTTCGCAGAGATATAAGTGAAAAAGTTCCACCAACCTTCAAAAAATCACGTTTTTGACCACTTTTTCGACCGTAACTTCGAAAGTTTTTGTCCGATTTTGCCTAAATTCAATCCCGTAATCAATGTTGTGATTATCTTTCAAAAAAAAAAATAGTTTTTGAAAATCGGATGAGATTTACCAGATTTATGTATTTATTTGTATTTATGACAAAAATGTCTTCCATGAATTGTCAAGCATGCTCAGACCTTTCAAACAAAAAAAAATTATAAAAATCGGAAAAGATTTGCTCGAGTTATGTACAAAAGACCAAAAACCACTTACAACGGCTGGCCCTAGTCTAGATTCAATCCCAAAAAAGACTTTTCAATTACCTTTCAGAGAAAATCGGTTGAGTTTTACTCAAGTTTTCGCGGTGACAGACGAACGGACGGACATATTTTTATTGCTGATCCGTCAAGGACCATGATCGATGCTCCCCCTACTCCCGGGTCGAAATTGGCGTGGTTACAAACGTCGTAGTAGACGCACAAGACCCCTCTTCGAAGAACTTCGTTCTTCGTATGGGTCTAAAGATATCGTTTAAAACTAGACGGAACTCATCCCTCGTTTTTAGGTAAAATTTTTTGAAAGAAATAAAAAGAAAATCGTCTCGTACGATGAAGCTTTCACTTGCTAACCGAAAATCGAACGAATGCGACGAAAATGCGATTTTTCGCAGAACAATAGTGAAAATATTTTTCTCTAAAATTTAGTCAAAGCGAAAGGCAGAAATGTTTTGTTTTATTTGTTTTTCTTCTGCCGAGCTAGACCTAAATTTGTCAAGCGAATGTCTAAAACTAAATATTCATGTGGTGCTACGAAACAGCCACTTTTTCATCAGGATTATGTAAATTGGAACGTTTTATTCACAAATGCTATGCTTAGCCAAATTCGCAAACGGCAATAGTAATTAATAAAATTTTGCGTTTTAAAGTCATTTTGTTGCTTTATTTAAAATATTTAACTCACGTAATAACATACAGGGACCACTGCCATGTATACCGCAATCACACAAATACGATAATTTTAATGAAAAACGTAATAAAATTGTCGTAATCTAATATCCCAAACCATAAAAAAGGAATATTACAAATGTTTCGTTCGCAAAAACTCGCCCATAAATATAACACCGAGAAAACATGTTTCAACATTTCTCATGCGCTTGAATATAAAAGTAATCCATTGATACTGAATCCTCGTAAACATAAAACCGAATTAAATTAAGGACGAAAAAGACAGTCAAATCGGTGTTTAAAGTACACACTACATTCCGAATGGTTTGAATTAATTGAATGCAAACGACAGCGTTTGGGTGGATCTATAAAAGTTTAAAAAAACAAAAACCGAGTTGATTGATTTTAAAAAAGGGAGGCTTTTCGCTAAAAAAGCAAAAATTATGCAGAATCATAATCAAAAGGAACGATTTATGTTAGGGAACGACTGGGTCTTGTTATTTGCAGGGTTTGAGTTACGAAAAAAGGCAAAGCGAATCAGTCCATTTAGGTACGTGTGCATTTTTTCCAGGTTTTTAGACCCCCCTCTTCCTTCTCCTTGTCAGCAATGTTCCATACAAATTAAGTTTTTTAGCGCACACGTCATTTGTTTGAGGTCTATATCGTGTTTCAATAGACTGAGGAATAGATTGAGGAAGAGTTATTTTAACACACTGAGAACTTATAGTACCCTAAGTATGGTGAGTGATGGCAATATAGCACTGACGCCATAATTGTGACATATCAAATGTCATCTTATATTCCGGTGGGCAAAAAACTCCAGATTTTCTCACCGAAAGGAGAAGCAAAATTTGGCTATATTTCCACCAATTATCTCGCAGTTGTTAGTTCCATCCCTTTGAAAATGATTTGACAAATTTCTTCTTCGTTGCGCACGTGCGCGCTCTCTGAAATTTCTATCTGACAAGTTGGTGACTACCACCCTGTGCACGAGTCAAGGACGTAAGAAAAAGAATGTTCAAGCGTCCAGCTAATTTATGTGGAAGTGAAATCGCTATCTAATACCATAAAATGAAATACATTTTAAAAAGCAAAATAAATAAAATTAAAGAGACGCTGAAATCAATGAATGCTTCTGGCGTTTACGAATCGAGAGATCTGTAAAGTTTTTATTTATCAAACAATTATTGAATCTATTATTGAATTAACAATTTTTGCTATTGGCAAATTTTGTTGATTAATTAAAAAAAATTATTCCTGTTCATAAACACGATTTATAATATTTTATATTCGCGAAGCATCAAACTATGTGCTAAAATGCAGAAAAACGAGCTATTGAATTTCGAAATTTCGAAACGTTTATTTGTTTTACGAAGATTGAAAAGCTGATATTTGAGGGTGAGCTTGATAAATTTCAATGGCATTAAAATTAGAGCTGTAATTCAATCGATTTGCAATTTTCTCTGTAATGGCAATTAGCTTTAACTACTCTGAATATTATTTGTCTGTCAACATGAATTGAAAATATTTTATTTTTTCCTGAAAAAGCTTTGCGTAAATGCTTTTCCTAACTAACGACTTTCGAGCTTATTTGCCACGTTGAACAGTGTTGTTGTTCACTAAGTAAAGAGCTCATTATATTGGACGCGATGCGTAAGGTTTGTGTAAAAGCTCGACTTGATAAAAATAATTTTTTTTTAAAAAATATTTGTTCTGTCAAGTTGAGCTTTCACACAGACCTTACGCGATGCGATTCGCATCGCGTCCAATATAATGAGCCCTTTAAGAGGGTCTGTAGGTTAACAAAACTAACGAAGTTTTGTATTTTCTATAAGCTTTTCATAAAACATGCCAGTTTTTCTAATGGAAGCAGAGGCTTGTATTGACTCCAACTTCACGCTAAAAGAACCTTCCTTTTGTTTGAAATAGGAGAAAAACTACGCATTTAGTTAGGCATCGGCTTAAGGCAAAGTATAGGCAATTTCATAAAGGAATGCATGATATCAAGCAGTGCATGTTTTGCTTCATTTATGTATGTTACCACGAAATTTGCTTTACTTTGACATAAGGCAATTGTTTTCCAGTATATATAGCGTCAAAGTTAACTTTCCTTCGGAGTTGACTTCAAAAAAATGACCGTTAGCGTGCTGTAATACGATTTGACTTCGTGACTCTATTAGAGAAGTGAATTTAGGCATTCAAACAATAAACCGTGCCCGGGTTGAAAAGTACTATTTCATCGCTAGGAAAGAAAACTTTCTTTTCGTGTTCAAGGGTAAGGGAGATTTAACAAAAGCACTTTGGAGGTGAACGACTATGTCATCTTTTGATAGTCTCTTCACTGATTACCATCAAAAAAATACCGTAGAAAATTATACAAATATGATACATAAAAGCTTACAATTCATGTCGCATCATTTTATCTAAATTTAATGTTACCAATAATCGTAATCATTCCATCAATTTAAATTCCCTTCTTATATTCTGAGTCGATGTTTAACCTCTTACTGTATATATATATACATACATACATATATAAATGTTTGATTTTGCTTCCTATCAGCGTAACAAATCAAATCTGATAGATTCAAAAGAAACAGTGATTTCAAAAATCGACAAATGAAATGAATATTTACAGTATATTGGTTTGGGAATTTAAAGCAATCTCAATTTCTTGTTATTCATTTTACAGCGTAATATACGCACTAGCCTACACATGCGCGCAATGCGGTAAGGTATATCCTGGAAAATCTGATATCTGTAGACGATTTCTGCACTTTTTTTCCTCGTCTTGTAAACCATTAAAAAAATTTAGCACAAACAATTTTACGCTTTAATTGTATGGTAAATACCTCATTAATGTGCAACAACTTGATTAAATTTTAACTTCATTACGAATTTCGAATAGCAACAATTCTGATTTCTGCAATGTATTCAAATAGGAGAAGCTACAAAAATTCTCAATCTTTTTTTTTTACATAAGACAACAATACAAAAATTACACGGAAAATTTGAAATTGAAAAAAAAAATACTTTGCCAGCGAAGCAAATAAAACAAAATCTACGTGACGTTGGATTTACATAACGTGAGGCATAATGCAAGTACTCGTATAGGCAGTGTAGTGTAAACGGAGATAATAAAAGGATTCAGTTGAAAGTAAATGGAAATAGCATTTATAAACCTAAGTCAATGAAAAGTTCAGTTAAAGCTAGTAACGTAATAAGATGCTTTTTATATCTATAAATAAAATTGGGCTTCAAATGCCTGAGAGAAAATTCGAATGGAAAAAAGGATCTTTCGAGCGAAATGAAATTAAAGCGAGTCAAGTTAAATTACATCTTACATTTAGTCACGATTCTGCTGCCGTGCAAAGCACAAAAACCTAGTAAGGAAAGAGAAAAAATATTTTGTATGGATTTTTTCATCACAAAGTTCAAGAGGAAGGGGGCACTATGGAAAACGTGACAGATGTGGACGGAGAGAGAACAGCAAGTGTAAAGTCTCATGAAGCGATGTTTACCAAACTTTATTTTACCGATCATTATGCTCTGCTCCTCTTCTATATAATAATAATAATAATCTGCCGTTACAACCCGTCCGGGTCAGAGGCTAGATCATTTTTTCCATTTTCTAGTCCCGCAATTTTTTATGAGCTTTTGCTCAGATGGATTCTTCTTACAGATCCTTTCGTTACCGAACTTTTTAATGTGTCAATTGCACACAAACCTAGTGGATCTATGATGTACTAGGTGTGGAAACTAGTGGGGCTTGGAATACCGGTTCGCCCCATCAATGTGTTTTGCCGGCAGCATTTTTTGGACCATATGCTTAACGTGAATTTCGAACCACGCCTAACGGTACCATTAGGATTTATTCTGGTGCTAATTATATCTCCGCCTAAAGTTAGACTCAGATATTTGTACACAGAATTCTTCGAATTTGGGTGATGTCATATTTGTCACTTTTCTTTGCGCGATTCATTGCGGCAACAAATACACAACTACTCAAATTATGAAGCCTGGGTGTGCCTAGGAACGTTACTTTCATGCTATGCATTGAAGAAAAATCCTATACATAATTTGTCACCACCAGGATTGAACCCTGATATTCTTGGTTAAAAGGCAGTACGTTACCACTGACCTAGCCCGTTCACTTCTATGTAGTGAATTGTTTACATCAAATATTAATGTACATCGCAGTAAGTAAGTTAAAAGTTTGTAAGTTGAATAACGCCAGATCGGCATAAGTCGAAAGAGTCAGAGTTGCTGCGCGATTTTTCAAAAATAGCAGGTGCTTTGAGCATGTTACTTTACCGGCACTACAACCCATTAAGGGTCTTGTCCTTCTCCAACATGCTTCTCCAACCGGGCCTATCTGCAGCTAACGTCTCCCAGCTGGTTACTCCCACAGTTCTTAAGTTGGCAAAAGCAGCGTCGCTCCACC
>CM055406.1:50265400-50302856 GCA_029228625.1 Pseudolycoriella hygida
GACTTCAGAATTTTTTTTGGAATACGATGTTCATTCATTCGTTGTACGTGACCGAGCCAACGTAGTCTATTTATTTTTGTTGTTCTGACTATGTCGGGCTTTGAGCATGTATCTTATCGAATTTTGACCCTAAAACTACAAGAAATTTTTAATTCATTTTTTATTTTAAAATTTTAACTTAAATTTCTATTAACTTATGAAATGTTTTAATGCTAAATCAAAAATTTGGAATTTAATTTTGCGCAAATAGCAGAAAAACATTTTTAAATTCACTAATTCCTAATTGCGCCGTCGCAAACCTTAACAAAAAGTCCACTGCTGATTGTGAGATTTGTTTTTTGTTCAATGCTGAAATGTTCGATAGCTGTCATGACTCAGATAATAAATTCATCAGAAGCTGGATTGAAACATTTTACATAAACCACCTTTTTCCTCTGTATATCATCTTAGAAACCGGGATGTCCTGATGATAAACGAGAATTTCCTACTGTATCATGCCGGATAATTTGATCCTCTTACTTGCCTTTAACACTTTAACAGTTTTACAACTTGAACACAAACGCCTAGCTTCCACAGTTTACACGCACTAATAGTGCACCTCTAATATGCCGTACCAGGCTTCAATGGAAATCAACTAAATATCCACAAACTAATACATAAATCTAAAGAAAACATATGCAACGGACCCGTACGCATCAGAATAGATGTGGCAAACAGAAAAGATGTTACAAAAAGACTCGAGCGTATCTAAGTAAATATTGCCTTAAGGTGGTGTTGCAGTAGCCAAGTCGGGGAAGGCATTCTGGTGCCAAAAAATTATATTGGGGAAGTTTGCATCTAATATCCAGTTACATTAGGCACAAAACTTTTTGATTTGGCATCAGGCTGCTCTCTATGTGACCTTGAACAATGAAAAAGAAGGCAGCCTGGTGCCTAAAATTGAGGAATATCACTATGACGGCATTGACGAATGCTTCACAACGCACCAATTTTCATCTTGACACCGGGCTGCCGCTGCCTTCTACATTTAAACGAGCATAGCTCAAGATAAAAATTGATGCGTTGTGAATCATTGGTAACCACTTTCAGAGCGCTCTGTCTCTTATCATTTTACAGCGGAAAGGTAACAACATATTTAATTATTCAGTCCTCCAGGTAGTACTAGGGGTGAATAAAAACAGATTCACGCACTATGTAATTTTGAAAGTGACTAGTCAACACCCCATCCCTTTGTTTTGTTGATGATGTTTGGTTGACTTTGAGCGAGCGCTCATAGGCGATGGGTTCATCCCAGACAGTTCATTGCAGACAGTTGGTTTCTCACCACATTGTTATAACGGTCTACGCATGTAATGCGAAGAGATCGCGAAAACGTGATTAAGGAAAGAAAAAGACCTCATTCCATTTTTATGGAAACGAGAATTACATATGGATGCAAGTGAATGAGATTTTCACTCGAGTACTATGGGGCAGCTTAGAAACGAGTCGGAAGTTATACGCGTCATGAGCAGATAAAATAAATAAATGATTCTCGGATCCCCTATTTAATCACCTTACATCGCGTTATTTGACGGATAGAAGAAAAGCAAATAATTATAACAAATTTTTATACCAGTTGTGTACTATCCAGCACCTAGCATATAGAACTATGGCGCCCCGACATACAAAGCCACATTAACCATTAAATTAATCCGCGAAATGAATAAAAGAAATAAGAAGAACATCATGGCCTATCACTTAAGCATACTGCTAGTTATACAAAAATCGAAGCAATAACTGATTTGTATACAACGCGAAATAATTGTCAGACTAACAATACACAGGTAACAATAAGGTCAACAGGTAATTGAAAAATGAAATCAATAAAATTCATAAACCATTATAAAGTAGCTAGTCCAACCCTTCGTCGTGCGACATTGGTTGTTGTTAATTTTAAGCCAACACGCATATTGAGTGGCGCTCCAGCGCTGTCCATATTGCTATATACTATTAATATAACAATACAATATGTTCTCAATGTGGGCTTGATGAGCACAAAGGGGGTAACTCGGTGTGATATGCCTTTGCATTGCAACAACGAAGTACTCACGTTCAAGCTCTACTGGTGCAGTGCACAGGCACCAACTCTTATGTCGTCAAGTCAAGTCAAGTCAAGTTGTGAATCATTCGTCAATGCCGTCATAGTGATATGCTTAAATTTTTGGCACCAGGCTGCCCACTCTGTGCTGTAGAACCATGATAAAGTACGCAGCTTGGTGTCAAATTGAAAATTATTTTTCCAAGGTGTACTTGCTATTGGCTTTAACATTGCATAACATCATTTTTTGATCCCAGGCTTCCTAGCCGAAAATGCAGGCTTCCACTTGTTGCAACTTTTTGAAGGCAGCGTACTTCGGATTCAAGATCCAGTAGTTTCATGCACTTGAGGAAGTATCATTTTAGTGCATGAAAGAACTATAATTTTGAATGTATTGGAGATTCTCAGTAAAACTGTAACAAAGTGCGCCATTAATATGTGAACCTTCACCAACTCTTGAGTATATACAATTAGGTCCACATTAAATTGGACTGTAAATTAGCGAAAGGGCAACACTGAAAAACCCGTACGAAGCAACGACCCTAAAAACCTCTCGAAACCCTTAGTATAAGCCCATAATTTAGAACCGACCTAGAGCACTTAAGAGAGACATGGACAAAGTTTGCCTCTTTTTTCTTTACAACACTGCACAAAAACCTCATCATTAAAGGAATATTCACGAAATACAACCGAATATCATGTAGGGTCGCGTAGCGTGAGTTTGGCTCACACTAAGAACACTACAGCCCGAATCACTCAACATATTTAAACTAATTTAATTTTCGTGGTTTTCTGATGTCCACATCTTTCATTAAAAACCTTGAAGAGTGACTTCCGTTCTAATATCGCAGAGATATAAGTGAAAAAGTTCCACCAACCTTGAAAAAATCACATTTTTGACCACTTTTTCGACCGATTTTGTCAAAGCTCAATCTCGCAATCAATTTTTTGATTATCTTTCAGTAAAAACAATTTTTTGAAAATCGGATAAGATTTACCTGACTTATGTAGAAAAAACACGTTGGGCCCTAGTAGAGATTCAGTTTTAGGGCCTTGCTCAACAACTTCGTTTTCGTACGGGTCGAAAAATCTATTTCAACCGTTAAACGACTTTCAGTTTGACTCTTGCGAATAAACCAATCTCTCGCTTCGTTCGTAAATGTGTTAACTGGTAAACAAGAAAAAAATCAATTCGATTCTTCAAAAGACTCTACCATACAACGAATGAATTCGAAAAGAATTTTCATTTTGTATTTACATGTCAACTCATAGAAAATTATAAAAACCTTTTAAATATTGAGATTGATCGATTGAACATTTTTCCGCACATCCTTAGAAAGTAAAGCATCTTAAAAATAGGGGACGACGTAAAACAATTTATAAAAATTAATTTGGAATCGGTGAACAGCTGTTGTTGCGAACCAAACTTAATTTTTTAATTCCTTTTGGAATATAGACGGCTGGTGACCAGATTTTGAAAGCATAAACCATCCACGGAATAAGAACTCAATTCTTCTCGATTAAAGTTCATTTATTTTCTTGAGTAGTAATAAAGTATCGTAGAATAGCGTTGCGCTTCAAATTTATCCAGTGTTCACCGTCTAACAACTTAACGTTAATCTTTCAGAATACATTTCATTCGATCGGAAAGGATTTGACGAAATTCGAATTATTCTCCGGTTTGATGCAATTCGATTCTTTCATTTACTTAAAAAAGTTCAGAATATAAAATCTCAAATAAATTCAACGTTGATAAACAACCGTACGTTAATTTCACGAACAAATAATAATTTTGTATTCAAATAAAACTTTACGATGACACGGAATTAAATTAATTTTAAATTTCTTATCATAAATTGTTCCCGCTTTGTCCTCTACCTTGTTGCAACTAAACATGTTCCGGACGTTCACTTGACATTAGCAACAACAAAAACTAACTTCATGAACTTCGGTTGACGTCTTGACTCTTAAGCCGGTAATTAGCAGCCACACAGCTGCCATCCGTAACAGCTGTTATAGATTTGCAGCTACAGTCTAACCATGAGTCAATTGGCATATAATCTCACGGAAAACAAAAGATTTAGTGTGATGCAATTCCCCTTGAATAAATGATAACGCGCAGAATTCTCTGGTTCACACCGTTCTATTCATGGAACTAACTGATACCCAAACGCATCACAAAAGAATCTTCTATAATACATAAAACACAATTTAACCACACGATCACTCAACTTCATAGTCAGTTACCAACACAATTATACATGTCCACAAAGCGCTGTTTGCTATCTCAATATTTATATCTAATTTAATGGTATCACCCAGGGTTGTATTAGCGTCGCTATTAACGTCGCTAATAGCGACGCTAATAGCGAAGCTAATTTATAATTTCCTCGCTAATAGCAACTAGCGTTTCGCTAACAGCTAATTTAGCGAGGCTATATTTCGCTATTCGCTAATCGCTAAAATGCTATGTATTTTTGTCGATTTAGGGACTACTTTTCCAAGTCTCTAATCTTCTTCTCTCGGCTTGTTACTCCTTAATGAAACAATATATAGTTAAATTCAATTTTTCTCAGAAGGTGACATACATAAAATAGTGTAGTAAAAATAATAACTTTACTTGTTTCATGTTTAATATTCCAGATTCCAGATCCCTTGCTACAGCAAATTGGATTTTTAAAAGATTCTACTCTGTCGCTTAATTTCACTCAACAAAATAAGGAATGTAGGCCTATCACGTAGCGGGAAAAGGTGACGTGAAAATATAGATAAATATTGCTGCCCATCGCAGCGCTGCGATCGAATCTAGTACAATTATCAAATCTGCACTATCTCGGTTCGCAGCAACTTCACATCTATTCTACCTAATGCAAAGAAAACTACAACGAAGTTGGCTTTCATGCAAGTAGATGCAACAAGACTCAACAATGTACTAAATGCCTAACGAATTTGTGATCGGAGAATTTTTTGTGATAGACATGTTGAATTCGCTTAAGAGCCGGAATACTATAATAAATGAAGGGTCAAATGCTTGTTCGTTGATTTGAAATTATTGCTTCTGTCGCTAGAAATTAAGAAAAGATTTCGTTAGTCACGGGACATTTCCGGTGTCCCGTGACTAACGCACTTTACTGCTCATATCTAGCGACAGTGGCAATAATTTTAATTTTAAAGCAACCAACAAGCCTTTGACCCTTTATTTATTATAGTATTATGGTCGAGGGGGAAAATTTTGTCCCAAGTATTGGCATTGGTGTCTATTTCCCCCAATGGGAATGGAACTTAATAGCTATTTCCCTTCTATTTACCCGAAAAAATGCAAAATGTTTACTCAACTTTCGTTTTTTCTGCAAAATTTTCACTTTTATGACTGAAAAATGGTCGAAACTAGGGAAATAGAAAGGGAAATACCTTACTATTTCCTTCTATTTCCTTTCTATTTCCTTCTATTGGGTCCAATGGCAAATAACACCTGTCCCAGTATTTCCTCGAGTTGTTTCCCCCTCGACTATGGTTCTTAAGTGAATTTAATAAGTCTATCACAAAAAATTTTCCGACCACTTTACCTATAAGAAGGTCGAAAATTTCAAAAAAGAATTCGCCATATGTCATACGTGATACGTAACTCTGTACGTGATAAGACTATTCCCAAATAACGAATCAATGAGTCCACAATTTCATTCACTCTAGATTTTTTACTGATATTTTACTAAAATTTTAGTTTAGCGAGGATTAGCGGTCGCTAATAGCGATCGCTATTAGCGCGCTAATCTGTCTCCGGTTAGCGAATTGAGTTAGCGACGCTAACTTTTTTCATTTCTAGCGTTAGCGTTAGCGTCGCTAAAAAAATCGGTTAGCGAATACAACCCTGGTATCACCGTACAAAATTCATACAAAATTTTAGTTCAACAAACCCGGATTTTCGGTTCCATAAGAATATCTCGCCAAAATTTTGTTAAAATATGATGAGAACTTAATTTGAAAGCATGATATCAGGTCAGATAGTCTTACCAGAAAATCGATTTTTAATGATAATCAATATTTGTGGAAAATCGTTGTTTTCAAAGAGAAGCTCACAGGCTACCTGAAAATAGATTTTGAGTTTTGATTTGTGATAGTCCGCTTAAGCGAGCTTTCACCCAAGACTATGCAAATGAACTTCTTGGAATTCCGATTATGACATATTTGAGGCAGATACGATGTTGTTTTATTCACAAACTCTTTCGCTGTTACACTTTTACCTTCGCCATTGTTTTTTTGTGTAGAGAACAGTCAAAGTGTAACAAAATAAAAACGTTTGAGTGTAAGAGAAAAATGTAAGAAAAGTGGTTTTTGATCTTTTGTGCATAACTCGGGTAAATCTTTTCAGACTTTCATGATTTTTTTTGTTTGAAAAGTCAGACTATGCCTGACCATTTATGCGAGAAACTTTTTTGGTTATGAGCTTTTGGACTCTGCCAGGGCCCTAAAACTGAGTCTCTACTAGGGCCCAACGTGTTTTTTCTACATAAATCGACTAAAGCAAATTCTTTTTTTCCTGAAAGATAATCAAAAAATTGATTGGTATTGAACTTTAGCAAAATCGGTCGAAAAAATGGTCAAAAACGTGGTTTTTCGAAGGCTGATGAAACTTTTTTATTCATATCTCCGCGAAATTAGAATGGAAATCGCTCTTTAAGGCTTTGAATGAAGGATGTGGACATCAGAAACTTCAAATGGGCCAAACTCACGCTACCCAACCCTCCACTATACTTGGTGGTTTTTCGTGAATATTCCTTGAATGATTAGGTTTTTGGTGCAATGTTGTAGAGAAAAAAGAGGTGAACGTTTTTGTCCATGGAAGTGCGGGTCATAGGCCCCTGCTTAGTGCCCTTAGTCGGTTCTAAATTTTGGGCTAATTTTAAAGGTTAGGAAAAGGTTCTTAGCTGCGTTGCTTCGTACGGGTTTTTCAATGTTGCCCTTTCGGCAATTTCCAGTCCAATTCAATTGTACATACTTAACAGTTAAGGCAATATTTACTTAGATTAAATTTCTGGTTTGAGGCCTAATGACCTCGGAGCACAGATCTTTTTGACCCTATGTTCCTCCCCCGTTACTCTTCTATCATTCCACATAGTTATGTATTCCATTTTAAGATAGATTCCCACATTTACACGTTCCCATTCTGATTACACAGTTGTTAGACCAGTTAGCCAAATGAACCTCGTCGCGTGTGCACACTATGATACATCTTATTGCCTACTACCCACAACTTATGCTTATTGTATACGAGCCCCGTGAATGCAGTGTATCCCACACAACCAAGATATTTTTTTCTGAGGCATTTGTATGAGTAACCATTAATCTGTTTGTTGGACCACATGCTTAACGTGAATTCCGAACCACGCCGGTATTATAGCTAGATATAGGATTTTTATCTGGTGTCAATTCAGAATTCATCGTACATGGGTGACGTCATATGCATGTCATTCTTCTGTTCGTCGTGGACACCAAACACTACAAGTACCCAGAATTTGAAGCTTGGATGGGTATGCATAGGAACGATACTTTCATGCTACAAGTTGAACAAAAATCCTTTGCAGAATTTCCCTCAGCAGGTGGAAAGCCAATACGTTACCACTGAGCTAACCCGTTACTTAGATACGTTCGAGTCTTTTTGTAACATCTATTCTGATCCGTACGGGTCTCTTGCATATGTATGTGACTTTCTTTTAACAATAAACATCGTATCCATAGGAACCTGCAAATAGTGTCTTCGTTTGATATACTCCTCTTCTTAGTCACTTTTTCCACTGAATATCCTTTTAGAATATCCTTCCATAAGATCAAGTGAAATCTTTTTATATTTCATCACAGCTAGAAAGATTCATTACTGAACAAACAAGCACGCGTAATAATAGACAGCCATACAGTCTCATGTATGTGTTGAAAGAAAAGACAAATGAAGAAGTACATCTCCAGAATTCTGCACAATTTTAAACGTCTTTGAGTTTTTTAAATTTCACGCTTCGATCTTCATTCACAAAGAACTAATAAATTCGATGGTTGAAGTAATATTGTGCCCTGCATACGACAGATTGTCGCTCTAATGCTTGCCGAAAAACCACACTATTTAAATGTTATCTTGCAAATGTTAACTTGTATGCGTTGAACCCCTGTGTCGCCCCTGTCCTACTGAGTCAAAATGATGCGGTCTGCATTTTAGAGTTTGGATGCAAGTCTCGAAAACCCAATTAAGAAAGCTACGGAAAATTCACTTTCTTCGTTTTAGCTCGGAGTACTGAAGTATACTTGAAAATATAATTTCCACTTCAAAGAAAAGAGTAAAGAAAGTGATTTTATCTCGTTAAACAAAAAGCAAATTACAAGAAAACGAGGACGTGCATAGTTCAATTCGTTCTTCCACTGACTTTGAACTTTCGGTTGAGTAAAGGTTTTTAAATTAGGCAGAGTTCTTTTGAAAATAAGATAAAATCAAGGAAAAATTAGAAATGTTCAAAGAAATTGATGAAAAACGTAGTAAACCCGACGTGTGAAATTGGTCGTAATTAAATTTTATTTATTAATATTTTGTTAAAATGTTACGAGTTATATTGTCGCTAAAATTGAAGAGGAAGACGAATTATTAATTACATAAAATATAAAACATATGTTTGAAAATTAAAATCAAACTTATATGTTCACATGTAATAAAAGCCTATCTCTCACTCTCTCATTTCGTGGTAATAATAAAAAAAAAACTCTTCAGCTATAGAAAAAGCAGGAGGAAGTTTTCCCGATTACTAATAAATTGTTGGAGCGTAGCCAGTTTTACGATATTATCAAATCGTTTTAACGATGTCACTTTTGTATAGTCTGTAAAGTGGAAATAACGGAATCAATTCGAGCCACTGACTGTGTTTTTAATGAATTGAATTGAATGAAACACGAGTTATTAAAAGATTGTTGAAGTTGAATATTTGATATTACACAATTCAATTGAATCGAAATAATTGGGAATAGTTTCCTGATAGTTTTCCTGTTCGATAGTTTTACTTCAAACATTTTATTTACCCCCATAGAAGCCAATTTTATGAGGATTTTCGATGTAGCATTTTCCGTTTGCAATAAAAGGACAAAGACATTTGAAAATCGAAATTGTACTGGCTTATTTCGGAGAACATTGCTTGAATGTTTTTACCAGTTTGGCTCACATAATTTCTCTTAAGATAGGTTCAGAGTGGCTCCCAATTTTCATAATTGAAATGAACTGTCGCTCATAATAATAATATATAAATCCGCCGTTACAACCCGTCCGGGTCAGAGGCTCGATCATTTTATTTACTTGTTTCGCAATTTTTCGTGAGCTTTTCCTCACATGGATTCTCTTAGAGATCCTTTCGTTACCGGCGTCTTTACTGTGTCAGTGGTAAATTGCACTCAAACCTAGTGCCATCTATGATGTACTATGTTCCCCATCAATGTGTTTTACCGGCAGGCATTTTTTGGACCACATGCTTAACCTGAATTCCGAACCACGCCTAACGGTAGCTTGCATTTTACCATTCCATGTACGATTCGTTGCGGCAATAAATTTACAACTACCCATATTATGAAGCCTGAGTGTGCCTAGGAACGTTACTTTCGTGCTATACATTGAAGAAAAATCCTATATAGAATTTGTCCCTACCAGCATTAAACTCGGATATTTTTGGTGGAAAGGCAGTACGTTACCACTGAGCTGAGAACGTCGGGTCATGAACGGGTAGGGAAATCAAATCAAATCAAATCAAATTTATTCCATAATATAAAAATCATAACAATCATTACAAAAGATAACAAAAAAATCATAGTAATAAATCAAGGTAAGTAACAAGTTATCTTAATATAATAAAAGTAAATCAAAAAGTTCCACTTTGGAATGACAAATTCAAAGGAACAGAAAAATCAAAGAAATCAGTAACAAAAATCAATAACAAAAATCAGAGTAATAAAAAAAGAAAGAGAAAAACTTGTTCAGATAGAAATTATATGACAGCAAGAAGATTCAAGAATCAATAGAAACTAGTATAGCGAAGAGCATAGCAGAAAAATACCTAGGAAATCTATGTTTATAAAACAGATAAGCTTAAAGCAAAACGCAAAAATTCATGACGTTCACATGTTATGATGGTGCGTACTGAACCGAAACGGACGAGTAGTGAGTCAAGACCCATTTACCCTTTACTGTAGTTTAGCGATAAATTAGATTTCAAATGACAACAAAATTGTAGTAGTGAATGAGATTCTCGGATTGGTCTGGGAAGCTTGTTATACAGGACAGGTCCAGAGAAGGAGATACTTCTCCGTTTAATCAATGTCAAGGAGAGTGGAACACGTAACAATTTTGCGGAAGAGGTTGGGTATCTATGAGCTGGCTTTTGGAAAGCAATGTTGTGGTGACAGAGATTGTGAATACAGGAGTATACAAATTTACAAACAGAGTACTGGTACATTTAACCCTAAAGACTTTAGGGTAATATTTGCTGAAAAGTAGCTCCGAAGAGAATCTTATTGGGAGCTTGTGAGACAATTTTAATGCAATCCTCTGCGATCTCTCAATTTTGCTAATCAGGGTTTTGTTGGCGCCACCCCATACACCAACACAGTATGCCAATCTTGAGTGTACAAGCGAAAAGTAGAGCATACGTAAGATTTTTACGGGTAGGAATGCGCTCAACCTCTTAATGATCCCAACATGTCCAGAAATCTTATTACATAATTCTGTAATATGACTATTCCAGTTGAGGTTGCAGTCCAACATGACTCCCAAGCACTTAACAGAAGTAACAGATTTCAACTTAATACCATCAAGAACAACATCAGTCACCTTTTCGAGCTTTTTACGTGCTGATTTAAAGTGAACTAGTTTACACTTTTCAATGTTCAAGGTCAATTTGTTCGATCTGAAATATTCAGAAATCACGTTAAGATCGCTATTGATCTGTTTAACATTTGAGGTAATACAGAACGATGATGTAAATAAACTAGTGTCATCTGCAAAAAGGTAAGGTTTCGACATAATGGGAAGCTTATATAAATCATTTATAAATATTAAGAACAACAAGGGCCCGAGGACACTTCCTTGTAGAACTCCAAATGACACCCCAAGTTTAGGGCTATCAAATCCATTAGCAGATACATATTGAAATCTGTTACCCAGATAGCTGACAAACAGCTCATTGGCAATTCCTCTTATGCCAGCACATTCAAGTTTCATCAGGAGTAACTTGTGGTCGACTGTGTCAAAAGCCTTAGCTAGATCCAAAAAAAGGCCTGTTACAACCTTTCCCTTATCAATCTCATCACTCAGATGATCAATCAGCTCAAACAGAGCAGTGTGGGTACCACACTTAGACCGGAAGCCATATTGACGAGGATAAAAAAAGTGCTGCGACTGTAAAAAGGTGAGTACTCTGCAAAATATCAACTTCTCAAATACCTTATTTAGGACTGGTAAAATCGAAATTGGCCTATAATTTGAAATTTCTGTTGACTTACCAGATTTGTAAATCGGGGTAATCTTAGCTATTTTCAATAAATCTGGATATTTCTCAGTCGAAACACATAGGTTGTAGATATCACAAATAAATGGGACTATGCTGGTAGCACAGCTTTTAATTGTAACAACACTCATATCATCAGACCCTTGAGCTTTGTTATTGTCCATTGCCGCTATGATTGAGTAAATTTCGTTTGCAGAAGTTGAATTCAAAAATATGGAGTTTGGACAGCGATCAACTGATATCGAATCATTGAGGTCGTCATTCAAAGATGGTTTAATAGCGTTAGCCAAATTCTCTCCAACCTTTGCGTAGTATTCATTGAAAGCCATAGATACCCCTGAATCTTGAACCGGCATACCATCTGGTGTTTTTATATTGAAAGCATTTCTCTTTCCTTTGCGCTTACCCAGCAGAGACCCAATATTCCGCCAAGTTTGTTTAGGATTGTTACAATTTTTAAAGAGACTTTCATAATAATCTAATTTGTACTGGGCTTGCAGGCGTGAAATCGAGACGTCTAATGCTTCCAGCCTTACGTGAAGGAAAACATTTCCTCTATTGTTTTTTAGCTTTTTCCAGACTGTACTTCTCATTTTAAGGTAATACTCCAAATGGTCGTTCATATAAGGACATTTCAAATATGATCGCTTCACCTTACAAGTTTTTGTGGTAGTACATTCGCCTAACACTCTTTTGAAAGTATGGAGGAAGTATTCGTAGAGCTCATTCACATCGTCAGATTTTGGGCGAACAGTATAATCAAAGAGTTGCGTTAGTTCAGAATTAACTTTAGCATAGTCGATAAATCTTCTTTCAACGTATTTATATTTGACAGGCTTGGAAGGAAACAAGACATGGGAAATAATTGGATTATGGTCACTTATTTCGTTACCCATAGTTACGTTGTGAATGTGAACTGAATCGTCACAGCGAAATGCTGCATGATCTATAAGGGTAGAAGAATATGGTCTCGTTATTCTGTCATTAGAGATCTTGAAATTAGATCTACGAAGTATGTTAACATATTCATTCAGAGGAGTAGTAACATTTGAAGACGAAAACTTCAATATATCAAAATTGACATCTCCTGCCATCATGCAAAATTTATCATTGTTATCCATGACAGATTCCAAATGTCTCAGAAAGTTCCTTTGATTGGAACTATTTGGTGGTCTATAATATGCATGGAGCTTAAAGTTGTCAAATCTGTCATTACCTTTAAACTTCAGTGTAACTGATATATAGAAAAAATCAGCAGAAATGCTACTGTCAAGTGAACAGTTCAAGAATTCATTAACATAAACTGCCAAGCCACCACCAAACCCTCTTTTACAAGAAAAATACCCATTAAATCCCTCAATTCGGTACAGAGCGGTCGAGTCTGGTGTTATCCACGTTTCACTCAAGAGGCTATTTAATAAAGATATCGTTCCCGGAGCAGTAGCTTTCTGGATATGCAGGAACTCGTTTGGAAGAAACTGGGTCCTGCCGTCCAAGGCTATACTGTGGATCTATGAAGCAGTTATCAGACCTATGATGAGTCGTATGGTGGCCGAGGCTCGACATTAGGAGCGCGAGGAAAGAGATGAATGAGATTCAAAGGCTGATATGCATTTGCGTTACCGGAGCTATGAAATCGACAGCTACGTCGGCTATGGAGACGTTACTTAACCTGCCACCGATCCATGTGGCATTGAAGGCGAAAGCTTTTGCTACGGCGGATAGGCTGTCTTAGAACGATCTCTGGACTCCAAATTTCATTTCGGGCCATGGAAAAATCAAGAAGGCTATCACTAACGGGGTCTTTGCGATACCTATGGACCGAATGAAACCGGAGACAGACTTCGTCAGGCGTTTCGAGGCTGTCGTACCCAGTAGGTCTGAATCGCTGGAAGGTTGGCCAAGCTGCCTATCAGATGAAGGAACTGTGAGCTTTAAAACTTCAGAAGGCACGGGAGCCGGAGTATTTTCTCCGGAACTTTCGCGGCACTGATGGGAGCGCGGGAGGCACTCCCAGCAGAGGCATGTGAAGAAAATGTGACAGTCTGTTCTGACAGTGAGGCGATGATCAAAGCGCTTATGTCGCCTGTCGTGACATCCAAGCTAGTAAAAGAGCTGAAGGAAACCCTGAACCAGATGGGACTGAGAAATCAGGTCACGCTGGTCTGGGTTCCCGGACACTTTGGTGTGGAGGGAAACGAGAGAGCGGATGAGCTAGCGAGAAGAGGCTCATCAACATTGAGTTGTGGGCCAGAACCTCTTATACCCATCCCACACTCGACTTGCGTGAAAGCGATGAAGAGCTGGGTGAGGTCGGAATTCGCTAACTATTGGAGCACCTATGAAGGAGGAATGCACACGAAGCGTTTCTTCCCGGTGCACAATAGGAGGTGGGCCAGAGAACTGTTTAAAGCATGGACAGGAAGCGCATCAAGAGGGTGGTGGGTACGATTACCGGACATTGCGGACTGAGCAAGCACCTGGAAAAATGGGGATCTTCAACGATTCCAACTGCACCTGCGGCCTGCGGCCTGCACTGAGACTCAGGACTCTAGGAAGTCATCTGGTCCAACCTGCAACAGTACCTAAAATAGGTACTGCCGCTCTAGACAAGGATCATCAGATCTGTGTTTCAAGGACCAGAAATGGACCGACCCAATTTGATAAATCTAAATCTTTCACTGAGCTTACCCGTTCCGTGAACTGTCGCTCATAATCTCCCCAAATAAAGACCCAATAATCTTCAGTAGGTGTTAGTCGTCAACCATTGTTATAGACACTGGGTCATCAACAAGTCTTCTAAACTTTCGGGGAACTTGTCGTGAGCTCGCTTCGTAATTTTTAACTATAGGTATTTTCAGTAGAACGGTACCTGACATTGATATCAGACATATATCAGGTCATAGCCTAACCCAGAAAGTAATAATTAAGTTATCTACTGGAAGACTAACTGCAACTTCACACGCCGCGCCGTCACGCAAATAAGTATCCTTCCTCTTTCCAGCCAAATTTACTACTTTTTTAATACAATATCCGTGGCAAAACATATATTCCGTCTCGATTTCGCTAACACACTGAGTCATAACAAAATCTGTTTGGACCACTGTGAACCCAGCATTACAAATATTGCAGACAAAAACGTGTAAATAAAACTGGAGATAGCCGAACAAAACTTCGTTTTATTGCTAAAATTGTGCTAAACAAGACTACGGGTTGATGATGCCATTTATAAGAAAAAGAAAAATGAAATTCATCCGTTTTTTTTTATCGATTGACTTATACCAATTTTTTATTAGTACAAATATGAAGGCATGCGAAGTTAGATTACCGTTTTTAACAGCAGATATTTGTCTTAAAACACTGGCAGCAATATCTGTAGATGTTGTTGGCGTTAATGTACAAATAGGCGGTTCTCTTTCGTTAATTACGATTACATTTTTGTTTCAAATCCTGTTCTAGCAAACTTTTGCCTAAGTTGTTAAAGATTTTCTAACTTTGTGCCGCGAAACAATGCTATGGGAATGGAATTTTCTACGGGTTCTTGGTAAGTCACCTACAGCAAAACATTTAGTACAGATAATGTAACATTATTGTAAAGTTTTCTTTTCTTACATAGAAGCGACTCATAGAACTTCAACTTGTAAATAAGCTTTACATAATTTCCTGTTTTCCCAATTTCAGTAATTCCTAATGTTTTCATGAGTTCTAATTCAGGTATACGCAAGTATTCCTACTTCCGAGAAATGATAACATTCGTTGGTTAGCGGGCAGAGACAAAGTAAACTGTCAGGATTTCTCTAATCCATTGAAGAATGTAACTGTGCAGAACGACAGAAACGCATTGCGCTTTAATTGTCAAATGATTAGTTGGAAACTAAATTCCATAAAATTAAATAAACGTAGCAGGGCAATAAAAACTCGAATAAAACATATGAAATCGAGCAACAAAATTTCTTCTCACTATGTTTCACGTAAAATATCTTGGCTAGGCTCTTTTGTATGTATACTCAAGCCACATCCAATAAATAGCTCTTATAAGTAAACAGTTTCAATGTTATACGTTCGTATTTGTGCAAGAATGTCGTAATGATTTCACTTGGAATTTTCTTTTTCAAAGTTTTAAAATATGCTTCTCTAAGGGAAATTGATTGCGACATCTCTACACAAAGAAAACGTTCTGGGGAAAGTCATTTTTTTCTCAAATTTCTCGTATGAGATATCGTAGGAAATATATAACTAACCATACCGAATTCGCTTTGTGCGAAAGCGGTGAAGGACTGGGTAAAGGCGGAACATAGAAAAAGCGTACGAAGGGGGAATGCATACCAAGCATTTCTTCCCCACTGCGAACGAGAAATGGACTAGGGAGCTCCTGACGATGGGCCGGGATCGAATTAGAAGGGTGGTTGGTACGACGACCGGACTTCAGGTGACCCACATTGGTCCTGTGGTTCGAAAGAGAAAACGGGCTTTTACGTTATATGTGAATGCCATAAATTTCATCAGCTAAAACACGAAAGTGATCGTCACAAACTGATAAAATCTAAAAAAAAACCAAATCTGTTGAAAAAACTGCCGGTAGTAAAAAAGTGCTAGAGGTCTTTCCTAAAATAGTCTAATTTACTCCCTTTCTCACTTGAACATTATTCTATTGATTATTTATCGAATTGAAGAAAACGTCCATTGCAAAGTTAGTTCTTTCTTCCTGCAAAAGAAATATATCCAAGGAAGTCTTTGCAGGGAATGGAAGTAGGGATGGTCTTCCATCATCCCACTGCAGCAGTTTTTCAGAACAAAGCTGGCACTGAGCTAAAGAAACTCAAAGTTAGACCCATTTTTGACGGATTACACCTCACAGAGAAGGGGTAGCGACGTTTTAAGTTATTCAAAGTGACTGTCTAACTTGGTTCTACAATCCTAATAAACACCAATATTTTCACTCACTTCTTCTTCATCGACTTACATCAGAAAAACTATAACGAAGCGTATATGATGCAATTTTCCTCAGTTGCTTGCAACTCTTGAGCGGTGGATCTGGGAGTGGTGTAAAATGGTAGAACGTTCAAGAAAATTCTAGAAATTTCTGGAAAGTTCTAGAGAGTTCCAGAAAGGTACCGAAGGTTCTCGAAAGTTACTAAAGTACCAGAACGTTCTAGAAAGTTCCATAAAGTTCGAGATAGTTTTCGAAAGTTTTGGAATTTTCTGGACGGTTCTAGAAAGTTCTAGACTGTTCCAAAACTTCTGGAAAGTTCTAGAAAGTTGTAGAAATTTCTAAAAAGTTCTGCAATGTTCAAGAAATTTCTGTGAAAAACTTTTGAGAAATTTCGAGAACTTTTCAGAATTTTCGAGAACTTTTCAGAAATTTCCATCCCCACCCCTCATCTTAGGACCACTGCACTGACACAAGTTTAAGCTCACTATGTTGTCTATGAGCCCCCCATCACTCATCCGACCCCTCCCCTTCCGCTATTTGTGCAAATCTATAGTCAAAGAGCTATTCAAAGACGCAATTTTGAGCTCTCTATGTGGTCTAGAAGCCTAGATATGTGTAATAGGAGTAACCCCTCTTTGGTCGCTCTATCCGAACCCCACCCTCCGCATCAAAAATGCGATGTATACAAAATGCCTAAAATTGGTCGAAGTTTCAACGAGCTTTTCCTCTCCGAAGTATCCAAAAGTCACACTAATGGATAATCATTTATGCACTAATGGCTCCTGGGGTCCATTAGTCATTAATACACTAATGACTCCCGGGGAAGAAATAACATCTACCTTTTTCCAATTGGACAGTACCAATAACCAAATAAGCTCTAGCTGCTTTTTTCTCAGAGTGTACACGTAGGCAATGTAACGAGCGGCAATAAAATCTTTGTCTGTTTTTTATTGACCAATTTATGAATTATCTCGTTGACGTTTTCAAATCCAGCAAAAAAGGAAAGCGGAGAGTTTACCGTATTTTAGTTACTCGTATATGCAAAAAAAGTTTTTTTTTTTTGAAAAAGTGTTGTAAGCCTTCGCCATAGTGTGTAATCTTTATGGGTGAATAGGTTTTATCTACTCTATTGCCATAATTTATTTAAGCTATCACCCATGTTTTTTGGTATGTCGATTTTATCGTGATAAGTGAAATGATGATTTATTAACGACAGTGCACAAAGCTAAGTTCGCTTGTACATAGCGCATACAATGGAAATGTTGTTGATAAATGATACATTTTGTAATTTAATGTGCTATATCAACAGCTCTGAATTGGGATTTGCTATTTAAGGAAGCTTGTCGAGTAGAGTACATAGAGTAATGAATTTAGTATGAAGGGGTTATGTAAATAATGTCTATAACACATTCGATATCTCTCATCTGTTATTTTGTGGTGTCAAAATAATTTATAGTTATTTTGTTAATTATAATTTTACCAAAAATACGGTAAATCTTTTAATTAATGACAAAATTATTTTATTTATTTATTATTTATTATTATTTTATTTATTATTTATTTTACTCACTGATTTTGTGCTCGTTCGCTGATAGCATTCTGATTTTGTTGATCCGCATGTCCTCTGCCGCGCTCCTTATGAACGATGCCCATCAATTTTATCCATGGATTGTTCTGTGAACCATGGCCACCCATGCCCCCACTCTGCCACATAGTCATGTTGCCGAAAATTTTGTCGCTGGTTTTGATTGGCTCACCTTTTCCTTTTTTTACAAAAAAAGGAAGGTGGCACACACTTATACACACATCATAATTTAAATTTATTGGTCGTCTCGACCGTTCTCAGACACAGAATGTATTTTCACTGGTAAAGGTAAGTATTTTCTTTTACAAATTTATTTGCATTGTTTTTTCGGTTGTTTTTGTAAACACTGTCAAATGTGAAATCTGTTTCCCTTCATTGTTTTCGTCAAGTTAGAGTTTAGTACTTAAAAATCTCATGATAAATCAATCCACCATTTTCACTTAAAAGTTGTTTCTTAGATTTTTGTTTAAGTTTTTCATTAATTTTTAGACAATATTGATTGATAAAAGTGTAATTATTAAATTGTTTTAATAGAACAATATGTTCTATTAGAAATATTTTGATTTTTTTTTGTTTTTTATTTTTAATTTATGAAAAAATTCTTTATAAATTTATTTACTCCAATGTACTAACTATACCATGATTTTTTTTTAAAAAAATATTTTTAAAGCCACTCAATTTATTTTGCTCTTCATTTAATTATATTTTTTTTAGTATAATTTTAAAAGCTTTCTCTTTAATTATGATTTCATTTAGTATAATGTAATTTATTAATTTCTTTAGCTAAGATTTGTTTTGTCTACATAAGAATAAGTTTTACAGCGTGTTTAATATTTTATTTCTTTATTATTAATTTATTTATTAAATAAATTTCGAGTTAAATAGAGTTGAAAATTTAAAAATGGACTGACTATATTTTGTAAGATACTTATTAGATTTTGTAACTAAAATTACATAAACTTTCCACTTGTGTTCTTTCTATATATAGAATTTAAGCTGTATGGAAATCACAACTTCTCTTTTTATTAATCCTTATAAATTTATTGGAGAATGTCTAATTATACGATTATTTCATTCAATATCATAATGAAAGATATTATTGTTTCAAAGTTTTATATTATTTGGAGTTTGGAGTTATGTATCAGTTGTAGTTTCGCCGTTTGATCCCCGTCATGTGTCATGTGTAGTCTGAAAAGGAACAAGTATTTATTCATGCTATCAGAACCGAAAAAGAAAATTTTGCTGTAAATAGAAATATCCTGATCGAAACCAAATTACGGTGTTCGAACATCATGCATTTGTGAACATCCGGCATTTGTGACCATTTTTTTAACACAACGTAATTTTGTTTTGAAAACAGCGCTGTCATTTTTCAGGAAATTAAAACTTTGAACACAAGGTTCTATTCAAACAAACTTCTGCGTATTATCAGCGATAGCGTCACCTCAGGCGATATCATTAATTTTGGAAGCAGACTCACAAACTGCGTCACACTCTACCTTTTAAGAGGTTTTTGTTGTGATTAATATATTTTCCTCTGTCAACGTAAGTCATCACGTTGTTTGTTTTACGAAATGAAAAGCTTAGCAAAAAGCCATATATTTGCTCGGTATTTTAAATATGGGAAATAAATTAAATGTTTCTGTTTGTACCCGTAGGAAGTGTAAGGAGCTCATGTGTTTACCGCGACGTTTACAACCAGTCAGTCTGTCAACTCAATAACTCGAGTAAATCACAAAAGATTTGCAATCGTTTCATCCTTTTCGAAGATACGGTCGAATAAGTGGTTTTTGAGACTCCGTTAAGCTTTTTCGCGTATATCTTTGCGCAATAAGCACGGAAGAGCGTCTTAACGTATATAATGTCTGAGTTACAAATCTACAAAATAAGTTAGTTTAACATGCTAGCAATGTGATTTGAGGAATCCTGGGAACATAATCCACGACCTAAATTCGAGTTCCATGCATTTAGTTAAATTTATTGGCGTATTTGGAATGGTTAAGAGAGCCGTTGATAATGGAAACAGTCATGTCTTTGCAAAGATTGCATTTTTATTTTGATAAGAGAAAGTCCTCCAACCAACAAGACAGTTGGAAGATGGATTTTAAAGAAAAACAAAAATACAAAAATTGGCCTTGACTTCAAGAAGGCATTGAAGTTTCTATTTTTTGTCATACTTATAACTATTGCCACCAGCGCCGAAACCTGACGGTCCAAAAAGAGTGGCATAGCACGGTGTATGACAATATGGCTTGTCTTCTCTAACCGCATGACCCCCCGGTGTTACCGTCTTGCTGCAGCGTTCACATCTTAAGCATGCGGAATGCCAATCTTTACCACAAGACGTCTTTCTCTCAGCGAAATACACTGGTTTGTCACACTTCGGACAATTAGGCATGTCTCCGGGTTGTATTTTGTGTTTGTTAATTCGATTGAAAAGACTTTAACGCACAAAGTAATTATACACTTTAACCCAAGCGGCTATGATTGTCAATTGACACTAAAGATCTGAAGTAGTGACTTTCGCTGTAGTGTCCATAGTTTAAGCCTAATTTGTACTACTCCACCAGGCGTTCGGACAAAATAGCTCTAGACACCTGACAAAGTAATCCCTCAAACTAAAACATACGCATCAGAATAGATGTGTCAAAAAGATTCGAACGAATCTCAGTAAAAGTTGCCTTAACTCTTAAGTGTATGAAATTACGTCGACATTAGATTGGAAATTACCTAAAGGGCAACATGGAAAAAAACCGTCCAAAGCAACGGTGCAAAAAACCTCTCCAAATTCCTGAAAAAGGCACAAAATAGGTCCTTGTAAGAAAATTTTCTTCAGACTGAAAAATCAGTTTAAATCGAACATTCATAGTCTCATCAGTTGCCATGAATTGTAAATGGGGGTCAGGTTAATACGATCTACACGGACTTTTCTAAGGTTGATCACAATGTGCTCTTGATTAAATTGAAGGTACTCGGAATTCCTGAGAATCTAATGCAATATCATCATATGGCTCAAAACGCAGCAACAAAGTTTCTTTCTCTTTCAATCTAACATTTATTGCATATTGTTGTATCACTCACACACATCCATTTTACCTGTGAGCAACAATAGTTTTTGTCTCATTCCAGTATGATTGTTGTGTGTGAGTGAAAAAGGAGTCTTATGCGTTTACCACGACGATTGCAACCAGCCGAATTGCGACCCGGGAGTTGGTTACTTTTTCGTTTCGGGGTCTAAATAAAAAAAAATGTAACCGAGATAACTCGAGTATAACTCAACCGATTTCCAAAAGCTTTTTTTTCCTGAAAGATAAGTGAAAAATCTTTTATTGGATTGAATCTGGGCACTGTTATTCAAAAGGCCGTTCAACTTGTTTTTGGTCTTTTGTACATAACTCGCGTAGATCTTTTCTGATTTAAAAAAATCGTTCGAAAGGTCTAGGCATGCCCGATAATTCATGGAAGAAACTTTTGTGATCATGAGAGCCTTTGGATTCAGCCAAGGACCAAACGTGTTTTTTCTACATAAATCGAGTAAATCTTATTCGATTTTCAAATATTTTTTTTCGAAAGAAAATTGTAAAAATGATTACGGGTTTGAATTTGGACAAAATCAATTCGGTACTTTCGAGGTTACGGTCGTAAAAGTGGTTAAACTGAAACTTTTTGAATTATTACTCTGTGAAATTAGTACGGAAATCGCTTATGAAGGTTTTAAATATGGACACCCCGAAGCGAAAAAGTATTGGACTGGTCACAAAAGTCGTGGTAAACGCGTAAGGCCCCTTTTCGAAGAACTTTGTTCTTCGTACGGGCCTAAAAAACGGACACAATAACACCTGACTAAATAACACATCAGATAACCCCGTAATTACAAACATTAGCAAACAGTTTGCGGAATCTAAGAGGCGGAGCCCCTAGAGCTGGAGGAGCGTTAAATTACTCGCCACAGGCGAAATAAAGCAGGCGCGGGCGGGGGCAGAGTCCCCCAACATGAAAAACGTGTTACATAATGCATATGCAGTTATTCCCTCACGCGTTATTTTATACAGGGTTATTTTGTCCGGTCCACTTTTCATTACGGATTAGTCCCGGTGTTTTTTTTGTCCTAGAGCCGCTCCACCGAAGACGATAGTTGGTGGTTTTTCATGAATGTTTTTTCAATAGTGATTTTTCTGCTATGCTGTAGAAGAAAAGTGAGGGAAATATTTTTGCCCATGTAAGTATATGTCGGAGACCCCTTGGTCGGTCCTAAGTTCGCGCCGAGCCGAGCCGTTCATTACAATACTGTCCAAGATTTGTTGGTGCAAATTTGACGTTTGCTTTATTCAATATTCGTTCTTAGTCAAGCATTGTTCAGTACCTGACATCAATGCTATGTTGTAAAGGAACATTTGTTTGTAGGAGAACATTTTTTCCAATACAATTGACACTACTAATTTACCGAAAATTAATTACATTCATCTTCATTCCTTGCGACGGACGTAAACTTCATACTAAATCGCAGGGGTCCGCGCAGCATTATGTTTTGTATAGCTTTCTGCGGAATGAGAGTTTTTTTTTCATTCGCAAACAGCAAACATAGCATACAAAACTTGGACCAGGTGGTTAAAATGTCAGAAGGCTAGTTAACGGAGCAGTGACATGACTTTATTTGCGTTCTATTCAATGATATTAAAGAAATGGTTTTATGATGTGGGTTGGAGCCTTATACACATAAAATGGAAACTAGATCATCGCAGACACAGAGGGTAACCATAGAAAATTGTTTATTATTTCTTTACTGGAGTATATGACTTGCTGTTATATTATGTTATATTATGCTCATAGGTTCACCCTGTTTGTGAAATTGTTATATCTGAAAAGTTTTATTAAATATTCAGTTGCTTGCAAATTTTTCATTTTTTACTGTAGTTTCTCTTTTGATTGCGATAAGCGTTTTTAAGTTCTAAAGTGCTATTATAATCAAATGAATTATTGCGACTATCCAACTGGAGACAGAAAAGCAGAAAAAAAGGGAAACTAGTACGAAGTATGGAGAATTTCTTTGTTACCAAATGACTTCAGTGTTTTTCACAATTCGGTGCAAAAATCGAGTGTAATTCTGCAAATTTTCTCTCGCTTTCAGACCTCTGCAAGCAAAGTTCTCTGCTTGGTTTGCAACTCGCAAAATTGCCTAAAATCAATCTTCCAAAACAGGTACACAAATAACTTTTTGTTTATAATAGTATATTATAATACAAGGGGTATAATCAAGTAATTATAGTCGAGGTTGGTAAAAGTTCGAGGGGCGTCAGCCCCGTGAATTTTTACCCACCGAGACTATAATTACGCGATTGTTCCCCTTGTATTATACGATAGTTTATCACATTTGAGCCTATAATTGCCAATTATGCACAAAAAAAAAATAACTACAAAATTAACATAAATCAAAAATTTCGTATAAAAACAGTCATCGAATTTGCAGCAAAAAATTTCGTCTGGATTGATTTTTCGATTCAGTATGCGGTTGTCTTATTAACACACGTTTTATTCTCATTTTTTAAAGAACCGGGTTATAATAGCGTCATTACAACCCTATTTTTAACAAGAAAGTCGACTATAATAGGCCGATTATAGCCCTATTATTAGGGTAATAATTGACTTATTATAGGCTCGAATGTGATAAATGAAATGAATGTCATTTCAAACCATACTGTAATAATTACATTAGTTCAATCCTGCCGTTCTAACTTGTATGAACGTGATTGATATCAGACGTATTGGGCAATTCACAGTTTGTGGAAAATACCTGCAAATATTTTTACATAGAGTGTGAGAGAGAAAATATGTGAGATTTTCTTTTCCAGAAAGTTTCATTTTTCCACTGGAATTGAAAAGGAGTTGTGAATCAAAATCTAAATGAATATTATGTTCTCCCGTCTAATTCATGTGATTCTTTGGGTCACAAAAGACGTCACTTGATTGTAGGTCGATGTATCCTCGCGTTGCAATCACAATTGTAAGAAATTACAGTAAAGGAGTCGATTGATAGCTAGACTATCGCATTCAGTCCATAAGAAAAATATATAGCGAAAAGAGGACAAATTTATGCAATTCGCTCTTTGTCATCATTTTTCTCTTATGCTGTTATGGAGTGAATGAATAGTTGATCAAATATTTGCTCTCAATATAACGACAACTAAACCCACAACAAATTCGATTTTTTGCATGCATTTACACGCATTGGAGAAGTAAGTGGGAAAACGTGAATTTAACTTGTAAAATTCTTATTCCTAGTTTTTCGTCTTGCGCTGGAAGATTTCCCCCTAGCCGAATGTTTCAATTCCGAAATACTAAATTGAAACAAATTTCCCAAATCGACAATTTTGTCATTTTTCTTCTGCACATACATTTTTACTTTAACACAAGAAATAACATGAAATTGGTTTAGATTTACTCGATTTACAGGTAACATCATCCATCAAACACACTCTATCTGACATTCTTTAAAAGTGTTATATGTACTCTACTTCGAAATTCCACTTATTTCGTATTATTTTTGCGAAATAAAAATAGATTCGATAAATCAGAAAATAAATAAGTTGTTTCACCTATCACAAAATTTAATTCAGTTTTCGCATAATCAACAAGACTTTTTAATTAATGGCTTGAAAGTATTTTTTATATAGAAATTCAAAGTCAAATAGAAAATCTTTTGTTTTGTATTAGGATAAACACTAGTCGTTGTGCACAAAATTCACAAACTAAATACCACAGTAACAGACCAACTAAAGTGTGTGAAAATTCCTATTCCCATATCAAAATAGTAATTTTCGATACTAGTGTCGTATGAAGGTATTTTATCGCAAGAGATGTCAGATGTCGATCCGAGACGAAGCCGAGGTCGACAGGCATACAGTGTGATAAAGTACCATTGTATAGAACAAAGTTTTTCGCAACGAAGCGATTTCATCATTTACTTTCTCGCACTAGTGCAAACCGAGTTAGTTACGAAAAATCTCTTTAAGTTTTTATAATTTTTTGTAGTAACGCAAAGTTATCATTCGACTAAATTGCTATTTTTAAGTAAATGCGTAGTGTGTATGAAAACTTCTTTATTGCATAGGAGACGGTAAATCTCACATTAAACGCAATATTTTGAGGCGATAAACGTTATTTTATTGTCATTACTTATCCGTCTATAGGGATAAATTCCTCTGTCTAGAGGATAAATTCCTCTGTCTAGAGGATAAATTCCTCTGTCTAGAGGATAAATCCGATTTTCTCTTTTATGATTTGACAGGCACGACATACAATAGTTTCAATGGCAACGTTTAATGTAGGGTGTATTCTGTCAAAATAGAACGCGATGTTTTTCAATTTTTTCAGGAAGAATGCAAGAAATGTAATCGAAGTTAAAAGTTTCTATCTATTTTTGAATATTTGAATGATATGAGTATGATAGTCGTGGTTAAGTGAATTTTGAAATTTTATTCGCTAACTTTACGACAAATAGTTGTTGTATTCTATTTCATTAGTTTGTCTCTAAATTCTCAATGATTCGAAAATAAAACCTGATGATGCGACTTTTTTTTAAGGTATACATAGCGCATTTTTAGTAAGCGAATCTCCTATGATTACTTAAAGCGAGATTGCACTGCTATCTTGTAAGCAATTGCACTGGAGAAACTGATGAGGGCTACCTCATATACACTATTCCGTTACCGAAACAGCTTTTATAATTTTCCAATAATTCACTTGACGTTAATTTCACGGCGAGGAAAGAGTCACAGTTGATTTCAATAGCTCTGTTGAACGTTCGGGAATAAGTTTGAATCGCACTGTAAGAATATTCGCTCATTAAATGATTTAAATCGAACTTACTTTGGATAGATGGTGAATTTTGGATTGAAAATGGAGATCTGCTAACATTTATCGCTTGCTTTTAGTTGAAACGATTGATAGGTTTGTTAGTGTACTTCCAAGTGTACAATAAAGTTTCAATCGTTATGAAGCACTAACAGTCCACTATTGTCCACTTGAGAGAAAGAAATTTGAAGTGAAGTTTTACTTTATACAATTCCAAAGAGAGCATATAGGAGAAAGAGCAAAGGATGTTGAATCCCTTCTATTCGTGTAAGTTTCAAGATTTTTAATTATGAATTATTGTTCTTTGAACAGTACAGAACAGAACAAAAGGAGACCATTGTTACTGATACGACTAAAAGTAATGTTTTCCTACATTGATTAGCAACTTGTTTTGTTGAGGTAAAACGACACAAATAGAAAATTTTTCTCATATAGATTGACTAGTTTAACTGAGACGAAAATTACAATGAATAACATACTATTAGAAAAGCGAAAAGCGTGCTAGATCATAATCATAATATTGGGTGCGTTCAATGTTCGGCTTACCATCTCCTATACAATAAAAAAATGTATTGCCATACGTGGATTCCCTCATTTGTTGTTCGCGTGTGCATTAAACTAACTCGCTGACGCTCTTTGTCGTTTAATATTATAATATTAAAATTGTTATTTTTCGCACAACGTCGGCTCGTGTTGAAAAGTAACCTCACTTAATAATTACGAATGCGCCTAATTTTTTTTAGTCAGATGCTAATCGCACGCGCGTGCGAATAGTTCATTAAACACAATTCACCCGCGATAAAATTAAACTCAAGAAATTTAATGAAGAAATTAGAATTTTTTTGAAATAAATACCATCTGTACAAGAAAAAACTCATTTTACATCGTCACCATTTGTACAAGGAAAATTTCATTTTTTATCCGATTTTAATTTTATCGCGTGCGAATAGTAAAATTACGTGCGAATAGTGTTTAATGGACTATTTGCTCGCGCGTGCAAATAATGTTTAATGGCATATTCGCACACGCGTGCGAATAGTGTTTAACGCAATATTAGCACGCGCCTGCGAATAGCCACTTCGTTTTTTTATATTTTTATTTCATTTAAAATGTAACTCTGAGCAAAAAATCGTTCTACGACATGGCCCAAAAATGTACCGTTTTTTATGAAGTGCTGATTGTGATCAGTTTCTTCAGTTTATGGCGAATAAAAGGTCTCACTGGGAGTGTACGACCCTCAAGTTCTCAATACCGACGCTGCAGATGCTGTAGGAGTATTGGAAATTCGTTTATACAAAGTGGTTGATAAACAGTGGGAGTGTTCGAAATATAGGTTTATCACATCCATCGTGAGCTCATACATAATGGTAAAGTAGAGATACCTTTTGTCCTGTGCTTTAATTTTTGTGTCGTCAGCACATATTACTTATCGAATCGCTGACTGATAAAGATCAGTTTTGCTCATTCTAACAGTTTTCAATCCACTATATAAAAAAAACCTTAAGTTTCCGAGTGGTTCAGTAGAACAATTTTTTAGTTAGAATTATAAGATCTTTCGATTAAAAATGAAAAATCACGAAAAAGCGCAAAAATTATATGGCTGGTAGGTGGGCTTTATTATTAGTTTTAAAAAAACGGAAAATTTTCGAGGCATGTCAAAGAACGATTTTTTGCTCATCATTACGTTTTGGATTGATTAAAAATAAAAAAAATCAGACGCCTGGGCGCGTCCGCTCAATTAATAATAGCTTTAGACACTCATTGTATCAATGCTGCTGATGAGGCGAAACCCCTAAACTCAAATCAGCAATCAAAATTTAAGAGCGAAAAATTTTCTCGATTATTTTTCAATGTACTAGCTTCTGATTTGTCGGCACTTTTCCTTTATTTCGCTAAAATAATACGAAAAGACAAATTTCGGTGTTCGACGCGTCTGCTTTTTGAACAAGAAAAGTACTATTTTAAAATGTGCACATTATGAAAATCGAAATTTTAATTTGGTCATTAGAGTATAACTGAAGGTAAACAGGAAAAAGGAATCGTAATTTCGATAAGATTAACTCTTGATATTGTTGATTTACATTTCATAATATGCAAAAATTACTCAAACCTTCTGAGGTGCTTGAGGTTCGTAAATTTTTTTTTTATTAGAAAGTGGACGACCGAATTTGCAATCACACCCTATCGTCCGTATCTGTCCGGTTTTCAGCATCCTTCCCAACACTAAGTAGCGGACATCGTTTTTGAATGACGCCTGAGCCATAAATGAATGAAAGTTTGAAGGAAACAAACAGCCAGATGTGGTAATATTCTTCAACATTGATTGTCTCTTATACTCGTTCAACCTGCTACTACCGAACATGCTTTTATTAGGTAATATTGTGAAAAGTTGAGTTATAAGAAAGGACACTTTTTGTCAGTTAAATGTCGTTTCGTATATCACAGTCACGAGATTCTATCATCTAATAAATATGTGAACATCGAAACGTTCTTTTTTATTGGAAAAAACGTACTACTACTCAACGAATATAGTTCAATTACTCAGTTCGAGTTATTTATTTATTTAATTTTTTACGTTAATCATTTTTATTTGCTGTTTGCATAAATTTTGGTTGAATAAAATTTGCTCATCAAAATATTTGCTTCAAAAAAACATCACACTGTTGTCTCAGTCATCAGTTAATATAAAAAAAATCTTATTGTCGAAATGGGATTCATCGAAAATAGAACAACCTACTCTAAATGAAATTTATTTCTATTATAATTCGCTTTTAAAAAACCATCAATAAAATGTAATTATCTAATCTAACAGCCAACAAAAGAAATAATAAAGTATAAAAGAATATGAGAGAACATAAGTTAACGATGGTGCGAAAAAAAAATTCAAACAAAAACTGTGAATTTTTTTTTATCCTTAGAAACTTATCGTAAAATAAAGAAACTCGGAGATGAAGACGGGAACATATTACCATCTACAGTAAACGCAGAATATATTTTCCAAAATTTTCATACAAGTGTGCAAAAATTTCTTTTTCGTTTATGTGTACATCTGTCTTTAGCATATATTGTTATTGATTCCATTTATCAATCGAATCGTTCAGTATTGTCATATGTTATCTAAAACAACGTCTAGCGTATCTTTGACAAAGTGTCGTATTTTAAGACCGTATGCGATGTTCTTTAAAGATACTTCGGTATGTTATTTTTGACGATTTATTATTTCTGTTGCCTCTGCGGATGGTCACTATTTTCCACAAGCTAGCAGCAATGCTGGCTCGCTTGTTGAAAATAGGGGCCGTATGCAACAATTTTGAAAAGCTCTTTATAATCGCAAGAGATAGCTATGAAGAAACATCGCAAGATAAAATCTCTTTTTTACGACAGGCTCTTAAGACCACGTTGCAAAAATTTGAACTGTCAAATATGCGATGTTTTTTTAGAACAGAGTCCTGAGTAAATGAAAAACTATTCCAAATTATAGCTCATGTATTGTGAGAGGATGATTCTTACACGAATAATAGATGACTCAAAATTCAAAAAGTTTGATTATGAAGGTCGAAAGTTGCTCTGAAAAATCGTGGCATTCCATTTTCGTTTCCGATGTTATTTCAGAGCAAATTTGTACCTTCATACTTAAATTTATATTCATCCAATAGTCATTCTCTCACAATACATGAGCTATAAATTTGAATAATTTGTTATTTACGCAGTATTCTGTTCTAAAAAACATCGCAAATTTGACAGTTTATATTATTGCGACGTGCTCTCAAAAGAATCGTATCACTTTGAGTTGCGAATTCTAAAGAAACTCTATGTTCAGTTATTTTAGGAGTCTACGTGCTAGCTAATTGAATACAAGTTCGGACAAATGTGAAGTACGTGAAACAGACGACCATATGGTTGAAGGCTAACAAGGCTTCTACAAGTTTAATTTTACCTTTGCACTTTCTCACCTTGTTACGCAAATAACTATTTGCTCTTTTACTTTCAATAACAAAAACGTTCAAACTTAACTTCAAATATTTATCCCACGATCAGAATTTCAATATTTTTGTAAGAAGAAAATCGTCCACAAAATACAAAACGACTTTCTTTCAGCGAAATGAAAATCATTTGTATAAACACCAGCACCAAGTGTCTTTTAGCGCTCAGTTTACATTATTATTGGCAATGAAAGATATACACACAAACGTTGGTGTACACTATGTTCCTAACAGTTAATATGAATGATCATTACGTGTAACTATTAAACTATAAACTAAACAAAGCCGTTAAAATAAATGTTTTGAATACAATTTAAAAATCGTGTAATTTTTGACTGAAATTATCTCATAATAATTAGACTTTTATAACAATGAAAATAGTAAACATCCTTTACTCATTGTTCTAAATCACGCGGAAATATCAGATTATGGGTCAAATTAAAGCGCAGTAAAAATAACTAATTCACCAATAAATTAATTGAATGCATTTTCTCATTACAGCATGCATAATGTACGATGCAAAATTAAATTGTAAAGGTAAATTGAAATAGTCAAAATGGTCATAAAGAGCGTAATGACGCCAGAGTAATTTAAATCATATTGAGTGAAGTTTTTGGTGAGGTCTTTTGAAGCTCTCTGTTATGTTGACACATTTCTTAAAGTTTCAAGTTTCGTTCATTCTTCAACGTAAAGGCTATTTCCAAAACTTTATGTTTTCCTGCTTTATGCTCTCTCCCCCTGTTGCACAAAATTTATGGAAGAAAAATGTAGAAATATGTAAATTTCACTCTTTCGGAAAATTCCACATAACACATTATGTGGATGTCCAACTAGTTCCTAGTGATTTATTTTGAATAGGATGTTGGCTTTGTAATCCGAGACGAAGGTTATTTGGCAACGCATCATATGTACTAGAGTTAAAAAACTTATGAAAATGAACCCAAATATTGCAACAGCTACTTTCGATTCTCGTTCAGAATTGGTTTGTTTGGTTGTTTTTCGCACTAGATGTGATAAAACCATTTCGAAAAGTGCATACTCATGTGTCATGGACTACATTTGATTTCGCAGCCAGGGCGACAATTCTCATGAACTAACGAATTCGTAAAGTTATGAGAGGTCATGGCAGCATAATTAAAATTCCACTTTACTTGAGCTATCTAAGACTCAATGGTCCTCTCGTTTCACCCTCCAAATGAAACAATATTTTTTCAGTTGTTTCGCTTCCTATTAGGTTGAGTTTGTGAATGCAATTACAGTACATTTTCTAAAAACCAGTAAACGGTAATACCGAAATTTACCGGTAATTTACTTTACATGTAAATCTGTCGATATGTTCAATATTCAATAATAAAAATAATAAATGATCCGCGACGAACGTTGAACACTAGATTTGAAAAATAATGACTCATGATTTGCACAGATTGTCCACATTTATCAGGTCAAGTTACCATGTAGAAGCTAGCAATAATCATATTTGGACACTCATTCATAAAGTACGTCCACTTTTTCCGCATTTTTTTTCAATCTGCCATGTCACAATTTTCCGCTTTATGGAAATATCTACTCACTAACTGAACTAAAAATGAATTCCGAATGCCTTTGAAGCCAATTCCCCATTCCTCTGTCACTATAATGGAGTGAGCCATCAAAGAAAATTCACAGGGCATGTAGGACGTCTATATTTAAAGAGAAACAAATTTCATAAAAAATTGATATTATAGTATATTAGTACACAAGGGATGTAATTTTTTATTTCACATTTCGATTGAGTTGAAACTCAGCGCCTCTTCGCTCTCAATATTGGTCATTTTACTCTACTTAAGTCCAATTGTTCCATTTAAGTTATCAATCCTTTTGTATATTCCGAAATTGGTTTCCGAATATTATATAAAATGAATTAGAATCCGAAATTTCTCAAACTTATCTATGTACCCTGTTTTTTCGTCACAATCTGTCTTCTTACGCCAAATCTACCTACCTAACTTAAAACTGGGCAAACCTTTTCAGTATTTTCTTTGAAATGAAAAGCTAGAAGCTGAACTAAGGAGTTGCTCTTTGCGAATTCTCATAACACAACTAGACTCGATTGACAGAAAATGCAATCTTGACTTATTTCATAGTATAATTTGAGGAATTTTCTACCATTTACAAAGTGAATATTTTCTACTGTAAAAACCGGTAAACAAAATTTTATTTATCTGTTATCGGTAAACATCGTAACCGGTTTTTATTTGCCGGTTGCATTCCCTAGTTTCACCATTGGTTTATAAAAACTTTGATCAAAAATCAGGCTATAAGACATTATGCCTCCTATTCCTACTAGTCTCGCTCCTGGTAGCTCATCAAACAGTTAAAATATTGCCGTAACGAAAAGTCCCAAAAGTTGACCAACAATAATTAGTGAAACTAACAATGAATTAACAATAACGTTACAACGAATCATGAGCTTACAATTGATGTTCTTTAGGTTTCATATGCTCCAACGCAGCCGTTACATGCAAATTATGTATTGCCATGCAATTCTTTTGTTTAGACTTGTACGAAGAACGAAGTTCCTCGAATAAGGGTCTTATGCGTTTACCACGACGTTTGTAACCAACTTAATTTCGACCCGGGAGTAGGGAGAGCATCAATCATCGTCCTTAGATGACGAATCATCAATAACAAAATTTTCCGTGCGTCCGTCCGTCACCGCGATAGCTCGAGTAAAACTTGATCGGTTTTCAAAAATTTGTTCTCCCTAAAAGATAATCAAAAAATCTGATTCTCCGATTCTCTGCTAGGGCTGAACCCATTTCTTTTACATAAATTGGGGGCTGAACCCATTTCTTTTACATAAATTGGGTAAATGTTATCCGATTTACAAATTTCAAGAAAAATGAAATTGTGTTTGGGCACCTTCGAAGTTTTACGGTTGAAAAAGTTGTCAAAAATGGTGTTTTTTGAAGGCTGATGAAACTTTTCGTTTTATATCTCTGCGAAATTAGAACGGAAATCGCTCGTCAAGGTTTTTAATGAAAGATATTGACATCGGAACATCACGAAAATTAAATTAGTGAAAATCAGTTGAGTGGCTTGAGCTGTAGGATCCTTAATAATGGACCGAATCACGCTACGCGACCCATCCCGATTCTTAGTTGTTTTTCGTGAATATTCCTTTAATAATGACATTTGTTGTGCAGAGAAGCGGCCCTAGTGCAAAAAAATGTTTTTTTTGAAAATTTAGAGAGAGGATTTAGAGAAGTTTTTAACCCGTTTCTTCGGGCGGGGAGTTGCGGGAATTGTGAAAAGTTAACACAGCGCTGTGTCTGCAATCCGTACAATGGATCAATGCAGAAATATTACGAATAATAATGTCTACGATATTTAATAGTAGGAAACTGTATTATTCAGTGTCTAATACGCAACTCGGCGTATGTCCTGTAAATTTATGCAAATCGCTGTAACTGAACCCAACCTCTCACATACATTTCCAAATTTATGTTTCGTGTATTTTACGTGAGGCCGTTTAGGATGCGTGTAGGCTCAAAAAGAATTTCTTCGACGTATTATGTGATCCGTATTTTTTGTGTTTTTTTTTTAAATTCACGTACGTCTTTGTATGTTTTTTTAAGTACTGAGCTGTATTTCTTGCACATTTGCCACATTTGTTGTGCCAGTCTGCTTTTTTTATCGAAAAAGTCGTTCTGAGTCGAGAAATGTGGACATGTGTTTTCACATTTCCACATTTGCTTTCACAACCTGTATCTGGCGTTCTCGAGCACATCTCGGCACATTTACTGTCAAAGCTTTCAGATTTGCATTGACCCATGGCAAATGTGCGACGGGAACGACAAATGTGCCACTTGAAAAAAATAAAATTTCACATTTGCGAGACAATGGAATCGACATAGTGCTAAAATTTTCAAAATTTCGCAGATTGGTTGTGCAATAATGAGGTCAGACAAATATACCCGCTGAAAAGAGAACGTTTCCACACATTTGTATTTTCGAAAAACTTTTTCAAATATAGACGATATTATTGAACTGACAAAGTTCAGTAGTATTTTTCATTGAAAAGTAGCATTTCCCGCAACTCTCGGGTTGCCTTTCGGCAATTTCTAATCCAATTCAATGTGGACGTAGTTTTATACACTTAAGAGTTGAGGCAATATTTACTTAGATACGTTCCAGTCTTGCAGGCCGTTCAAGAAATGTCAGGTCAGGTCGACACCTCAGTAAAAACCAGCACGTGCTTTTTTTACTCATGAAGACCCGCGGAAACGAGTAAGTAAGTAAGTAAGCGAGTTTCAGAGGGACGAGCGTATAAATTTATTTTTGTTCATAGATGCGAAGGAAAATTACGTTAAACAAAATTAACTGCAAAACATTTATTTTCTACAATAAAAGGTTGAAATCGGCCCACGGGCCCACCTCATCCAGCGTCGATTGTGGCCTGTATTTTTGGTTGTGAAAGAAATTATAATTTTAACCATTTTGAAGATCACACATTTTTTGTGTGGTTTTATACGGGCAATTAAAAAAAAACTATTATAACTGGCATGTTAATTTCATAAATATTTAATGATCGAAGCAGCGACCGCAAGGCAACGTTAAAGAAAATATTCTCCACATTCAAATTTGATGAAAAAAAATATACGAGACCAGTGTGACGACCTTAATAGTTATGGCGATAAAGTGTCTAGAATTTCTAAATCACCATATAGATTGCATTTTAGACTAATTTATCCCACACAACCTTCACGACGAAAAACTGTTTGTTAATCTCTTGCCTATGTACGGTTCACTCCTGTATTTATGCATGAAACGTTTTTGTGATAAGTTGGATATTGTTAGCATATGCTAATTTTTGTGTTTATTCCGCTGTATCTCAAATGATTTAGAGATTAATTACGCTACACGAAAAATGGTAAACGACACGATGCGTTGCGGAGAGTTATTTTGCGTAAGCTTTTGACGCAGTTAGCATGAAAATTATAATACTTCACTCAGAGGAAGAGTGAAAGGTCATTTTTTCGTGTGGCTATTTCTCTCCAACAAATTTTACACGAGACCTTGATTTTTCTTTTGCACCATAAGCAAAATTTGAAAAACAGCTTTTTAGCTTTTTAGACGCCTGCAGACTGCATTATATGAAATAGTAGATTATTTTGCTAGTTATTGTGAAACTGTTACAATTCAGATGAATAACGTCCTATAGCCGACAGCTGGGATCAAAATTTATGCGTAAACAAATTAATATCCACTAGTATTAGTAGTATCAGTGTAATGTAATCAGTAGTATCAGTAGTAACAGTATCCCGAATGACATCGGAGAGGATCATTTGAATTTAAGAATGAAAGTGTTAAATGTGTAGTCAGACATAAATTTGGTACTTCTTCTTCTTCTTCTTCCTTAGCCTTTTATATCCACTGCTGGATGTAGGCCTCCCCCATAGATCGCCACTTTTTTCGGTCCATTGCCACTTGCTGCCACGTCGTGCCTGCCGTTCTTTTGATATCGTTGGTCCATCTTTCCGGTGGACGTCCCATCGGTCGTTTCGTTGGTGGCCGCCATTGCATTATAGTTTTCGTCCATCGATCGTCGGTCATTCTGGCAATATGACCAGCCCAATTCCACTTGAGCGACGCTATTCGTGTCATGACATCGATGACTCTTGTTTGTCGCCGGATCCACTCATTTGTCATTTTGTCCCTGAGTGTGATTCCTAGCATTGCCCTTTCCATTGCCCTCTGTGCAACTCTCAATTTGTTCGCTGATGCTTTGGTGATCGTGAGAGTCTCGGCTCCGTATGTCAGGACCGGCAGCACACACATATATCGAACACTTTCCTCTTCAGACTGTTGCTCATGTTGCTCTTGAAGATGTACCGTAACTTGCCGAACGCCGCCCAACCGAGACCGATCCTTCTCTTTATTTCAGCCGTTTGGTTGTCGAGACCGAGCTTCATGACGTGGCCGAGATATTTGTACGAATTCACGATTTCAATTTCCTCGTCTCCGATCTTGATTGGTGTAGCACCATCGATGTTTGTCATCACTTTCGTTTTCGACATGTTCATCTTCAAACCGATTTTTTGGGCTTCCTCGTTGAGCTGCAACAGCATCGCTTCAATCTGTTCCAGAGTCGTTGATGTCAGGGCAATGTCGTCGGCGAATCGAAGGTTGTTCAGAAACTTCCCATTTATGTTGATTCCCAGTTCACTCCAATCAAGCTTTTTAAAAAACCGTTTCCAGAGCTGACGTGAACAATTTCGGTGAAATGGTATCTCCTTGACGGACTCCTCTTCCAATTCGAAATTTATCGGTGGTTTTATGCAGTTTGACGCACGACGTTGCGTGCTCGTAGATATGTTTTATCATCCGGGTATATCTCGAGTCCATCCGACAATCGTCCAAGGAGTCTAAAATCGACCATAATTCGACCGAATCGAACGCTTTTTCGAAGTCTATGAAGCATATCGCGATGATGATTTTGTATTCGTTGCATTTTTCTATTAGACTTCTCATCACTTGCAAGTGGTCATTTGTGCTGAATCCGGAACGAAACCCTGCTTGTTCGATCGGCTGGTAGAAGTCTAGCTTCTTTGTGATCCGTTTCGTTATCACCTTCCTAAACAGTTTGTAGAGGTGCGAGATCAAACTGATGGGCCTGTAGTTTTCCAGTTTCGTGATGTCTCCTTTCTTGTGCAGCAAAGTGATGACTGCGTTTTCCCATGATTCTGGTATTTTCTCTTGTTCGAGACCCTTGTTGAACAGATCCGTTGTCATTTTGAGCAGTGTGGGTCCGCCTTCTTTGATTGCTTCGATCGGAATGTCGTCGTCACCTGGAGCTTTTCTGTTCTTCATTTCGTCTAACGAAGCCTGTACTTCGTTAATCGTTATGTCCGGCAAATCTTCGGAACCAACGTTCATTATCACCGGTCTCGCTTTTGCTCTTTCTGTCGGTAGTTTGGCTCGAACCGACGTAAAAAGGTCCTCATAGAACTCTCGCGCGATGTCCAATACCTTGTCCTGATCTGTTTGTATGACGCCCGCCTTATCGCGTAATTTAAAAATTTGTCTGTACCCGTTCGCCCGTTTCGCTCTTAATACTTTCATATTCCCATTTGCTTCGATAGCGTTCATGGCCAGTTTCACGTTGTATTGTCGCAGATCGGTTTTCATTTTCTTGTTGATGGCTTTCGTTTTGTCTCTGTATTCAACAGTGTCTCGATTTCCACCTTTCACCAAATCCAGTCTTTCTGCTATTAGGTCTAGCGTTTCCTTGCTGAGCTTCGACTCTTTAGTGCATGTAGATCGGCATCTGGTTTCCAGGAAGCTTCTCACTGAGGTCACTATTCTTTCTGTCAGCTCATCAATCGTTGCAGTTTGTGAATTCGTTCCGTTCAGTTCGTTGTCCCTAGCTTCCTTAAATGCGTCGCTTTGTTCTTTCAGGCGTTCCATGTCTAAAACGACTTTTTTCTTGACCAACTTTTCTCTCTCTGTCCGTGTGTTCAA
>CM055406.1:50313236-50355512 GCA_029228625.1 Pseudolycoriella hygida
TGTTGATTCAAGCGGGTGGACTTTAATCTGCCGAAGGTACAGCAGCCATAGTAAAATATTACTTCTATGGGTGCAATTGTACCAAAACGAGAATTTTCTCAATTTTTTACTTTGTTCACAGGTTTTAAAAAGTTCCATACAAAATGTCACATTTAAAATTTAGTTGAAAGCTTCATGCTTTCAGAGTCGGGTCTGTTATCGTCATTTCGTTACGACTTCATTTTTTTAGCAGTCTTAAAAATGCAAAAATACACTAAAAACAGCGAAAAGCGGACGAAGTTAGCCGACTTTACGGTACGCTAAAAAATTCAATTAGACCATCCCCCAGTAAAATAAATGAAAGTCGGCGCCTCTGGCTGGGGCCGTCTCTAAAACCGACATAGGGCCCTTAGGAGAGAGGCCTCGGACAAATACTTTCATAGACAAAAATATTTCCCTCAATTTTCTCTACATCGCAGCAAAAACACCGACCTAGGACTCTCAAGATAGGCCACGGACACATACTTCCATAGACAAAAATGTTTCCCTCAATTTTGCAACATAGCTGTGCTGTTCTCAGCCATTAAATAAAACTCACGTCTGCTTATTTCGGTGGTTGAAATCAAAGAGAGTGATTTACGTTTTAATATCTTTCTTACTAACTCTAATGACACATTTGTTTAGTCTGAAGTTGTATGTTGATAATGTGTAAAAGCCGAAGCCTATTAGTGTTGCCTGTGTATAACTGCAATAAAACCTTACAACTCCCCTCTAAAGCTGGAAATAACATTATTTTTCGTATTTCATATTTGTGAAGGAGCATCAAATTCATGCAATATTTGGCAAAAACTTCATTTAAAATTTGATTGACTCTACGTTAACTTTTTCTCAATTAATCCGTAGCTTCATATTATAAACTCTACGTTAAATTAAAATTTTTTGGTTAGAGCTCACTAGAGCGCTAATCTCAGGCACCGATCCCAAATTTGCTACCTCTCAAATAAAAAAACAATCAACAAAATCGGTTAGGATTTACCCGATTTATGCAAGCAAAAACGTTGAGCCCTAGTAGAAACTCAGTTTTAGGGTCCTAAGTGAGTCCAAGGGCTTCTAATCAAACATTTTTTCCCAATAAAATATGAGACGTTTCTAGACCTTTCGATTAATTTTTTTTTTTTGAAAATCGGAAGAAATTTACTCAAGTTATGTACAAAAAACATGTAGAGCCCTAGCAGAGACTCGTTTTTAGTGCCCTAGCTTAGCCCAAGAACCTAACCTTAAAAAGTTTATTCTGCAAATTTTTGGGCTCTCATTGACCTATCGACTAACAAAATAATTGCGACAATCATAAAAGATTTACTCGAGATATGTACAAAATACAAGTAGGGCTCTAGCAGAAGCTCGTTTTTAGTGCCCTAGCTAAGTCCAATTAAATTGTTGACCATACCCAGACCTTTCAAACAAAAAAAAAATATGAAAATCGGAAAATAATTACTCGAGTTATGTGCAAAAGAACGAAAACCACTTAAACGGCCCTAGCTCATTGGCCCTTGGGCCGACAGTGCCCAGATTTAATCTCATAAAAGATTTCTCGATTACCTTTTAGGGAAATTTTTTTTTTGAAAATCAGTTAAGTTTTACTCAAGTTATCGCGGTGACGAACGGACGGAAATTTTTTTTATTGCTGATTCGTCATCATCTAAGGACGATACTTCCCCCTACTCCCCCTTACTTCCGGGTTTTAATTCGCCTGATTACAAACGTCGTGGTAAACGCAATAGAACCATTTCCGAAGAACTTCGTTCGTCTAAAAATGTGAGTCAGTGTGCCTAGTTCTTTTAGTTGAACATTGAACATTTCGAAAGGGAACATTCCGGGAGTACGTAGAATTTAAAAAAAATAAGAAAATTGAAAGAACGTTGAGAAATAAAATTCTTTTGCGTGGAAAATATGTTGGTGGTGAAGGTATTGTCACAAATTCTAAGGTTTTCATCGACTACAATTTAGATTCATTCTCTCAAAATTTATTACTTTGAAAAGAGGGATCGACATAGACAGTACCTCATTATGGACGGTAAAAAACCCTTTTTGTTTTAAACATTCTTCGATCTCTCATTCCTTTTTACTACCTCTTTTACGAGACAATGAAGTGGGCAAATAACCATTTGAACAAAAGATATTCGGTTCGCTTTGCAATTTTTTGAACACCTGTAGATGAAAATTGTTGCAAAAAAAAATCTTCAGGTTTTGTTCTCATTAAAGTGTTCCCGTTGAAAAGCCTTCATCCAGAAGAAAATTGTGTGAAAAACATCAGTCAACAACAGGGAGCTGTTTATAAAATTTCGCACGGCTAACGAAAAACACAATGTAGATATAAAAGGCAATTTAAAACATTTTTCTTTTCAATTCATTGAATGGGACAGTTTGTGTACGGAAATAAAATCAGATAACCCAGCCTGTAGCAATTTTTTTATACCCATTGATGTGATTGAATTTTGTATCCAATAATTTCATGAATGAAATATTATCCAAGTAATTGTTTCCATTATTAAATGACATTCGAAATGAATATGAATTATATCACACGCTCATATGCATTTATTTTGCCAACATCATGTTAATAGGCAAATTGTTGAACATTTGGACTATCCCGGTTGATCCGATTATACTCTCAAATTAATTTCGTTCAAGTATATCACACATCCCAATATCTTCAACTTTTCGGTGTAACACAAACAAAATTAAACATCCAGAAATACCATTGATCGGCGCAAGCCACATTTCCACAAACATCTCTTTTGAATTTGTGAGAGATTGATACAAATTTCCTATTTTCGTATATTTTTGTCCGTAGTTTTTCTGGTAAATCCGTTTTTTGAAGATGAGTGACCGAAAACAGTTTTTTAATTTTTGTACAAATTTTCCGAATCAATTGACGAAATAAAAAATTGATTTGTTTTCATTTTCATTTGGTTTTTCAAAGTGTATTTTCGGTTATCCTACTAATTAAGCAGAAAGTGAAAGTAAATGATAATCTCAGCCCGAATTCGTTTTTCTAATCATTTGAAATCGTTTCCAAGCGCCCGAGTTATTTTGAATCTGTTGCAAACGTACGTTTCCTTTTTCTTTTTCGCTCATCTTACAGCAACGTTGACCAAATCAGATGAATTTAATTAAATAATTTAAACATTTTTGTTAACGGAACTGTCGAATTAGCTGAATGAATGAATGAATTTCCTTTTAAAAACAACCAATTCAAATAACTTGCATAAAATGCATTCAAAAACGTATACAAAATTCGATGGATAACGTTCTAAATGTAATGAAGAACAGCAAAAATTTCATATTATTTATACCTCGTCTTTGGTGTTTTCGAACAGTTTGCGAAGTAAATTTATTAGACGATTTTATATACTTTTTTTTTGTGAATTTTTTGTATGATGTGAGAAACAAAAAAATGAAAAACAAAAATAAATTTTTGATATTTACACATCGGTCTGAACACCTCGACGGGAGAACTACAACTACTGGTGTGTTGCGAAAAGCTGGAGTCCCTTGGTATTGCACAGAAAAGAAGACGCCGAATAGGGATGGATAATGGGAGAGATCGGGATGGTTTGATGATTATGATGTGCGCCAACATTTTGTCTGGGACGACTGACTTGACAGAATATTTTCAAACAAAAATGTGCAACAAGGAATAGCGCACACATGTAACTGTTATGATAATGGAGTATATATGCGGTGCGGTGTTTCGTGAAATGTAGAAAGTCAAAATAGGTGAATAATGTAGGAAGTTGTTTGTTGTTATATTAAAAGAAAAATTATGTATGAAAATTTCGTTAGAACTTACCGTTAAAAGAGAGATTTTTAATTGTGGAACGATGTAAATGAAAATGTAATTATGAAAAGTAGAAATGAGGTGCTTTTAAAAATCCGAACTTTTATAGATTTAAAAATACAAAACCGTTAACGCAGCTGTTAAAGTCGTATTTCATAAATAGAAAACTTTAATATGTTTTGCTTCGTGTTTAATTAATTAACTTTTCTTAAGTTCAATATTAATGTCAGTTATCACCAAACGCGTCAAATGTATTTTATGTGCTGAACTGAAATAGTTGTGAAACAGACTTTGGATTTGTATTCGAGATTGAGAAAAGAAAAGGTTGGTAAAGCATTGAGTACTTTCGATCTATAAGAGTTTGTTGGTTGTGTATACAAATGATAGGACGGTAGTGGTCGGTCGGTTTATCTATGACAAATATCAGAAAGTTTTGAGTGGTCAATTTAATGATTTTTTGTGGAAGTTTCGTGTAGTTCGGGAATCGTATAGTAATGATATAAATAAAGTTTATTGGCAACATAAATTATGGAGTTGAGTTGTGGATTTGTACGATGATAGGTGTTGATACACGGAGGAATAGTAGATAACTATTACAGTGAAATAATTTGATATCTTGCATCCAGATGAGGAAAGGTATGCAAGGGCTTCAGCCCTAGGTACTTCTACTCATCGTGATACGAGAAATCAAATTATTTCCCGTGTATAGTAGGAGATGGGAATTTTCCCCCAAGGAATTATCCCCCCAGGCCGGACAAAATAGGAATTATCACCCATTTCGTCATACAAAATAGCATTTTTCTTTTCAACGCTTATCATGAAAGTAACGTTCCTAAAAGTTCACCTAAGCTTCATAAATGGGTAGTTGGGGTAGCAATATCGCAACGATTTGTACACAACGAAGTATGACGTCACCCATATTCGATACACTGGGTAGGTAACAAGCAGGCTCTTATACAGCTGCTAAGTTAATAAAGGTGTGTGTAAACATAAAAAAAAATAATGGAAATAATGATCTGTTCGATGCGTGCTTAGGTGTTGCCAGATGTACTAGCACGCGGCAAAATCGGGAAAATAATCCTTCAATCGAAGGCGTGGTTCGGAATACACGCACGAGGGTGTCACTTACTATAAAAATCTACATCGAATTTACAAAATTTTTTGGAGTTTTTGAATTTCGTGTACATTTTATAGATTCCGTTTTTTAATTTTCAGTTTCTTATAGGATTCGGCAACATCGACAAATTTGCGTTGCATGGCCGAATCGAGTTACAAATCGACTGTTTCTTCTTCGGCAATAATGAATTATGAATGAATAAGTGACATTCCCGTGAATACACGTTAAGCATGGTGACCGGCAAAATCGCCCAGTGTAATTTCTTCACTGAACTATATTATCATATGTCAATACGATAATATCATATCGAATATGATATTATTGTACGCCAATACGATAATATCATATCCAATACAATATTATCATACGCCAATATGATAACATCATTTTATAGTCCGGTCGTTCAATCAGAAGTTAGGTGTGGTAGACATCTAGTCACCATAATCCTTGTTAGGACACAGGGCTTAACTCTAATTTGGCAACATTGAGAAAATTTCAAATTTATTTGATTACTTGAAATGTCGCGGGTCTGGTGAGACAACCTTCAAGTAAAGACTATAGTTCCTAAATCGTTGCAGTTGAGATCTATTTTTGAAATTAAAATTGTGTCTGAAATCAAGGCTTAAAAAATTACGTAGCCCAACTTAACTTTAATATCTTTAACTGTGCTCTAAATCACAATGATTTATGATTTAATAGAGTAATATACAATGCCGCAGGCCTAAAAATAAAAACAAAAATAAAAAAGCGGGGTCGAGGGGCGACAGCCCCCGCAATGGGGGGTCAAGGGGGGTACAGCCCCATTGCGGGGTCTAAGGGGCAGAGCCCCATGTAGGCATCAGTAGTTGTATGGCCTCCTGCAGGGCGTCTGAAATACTCGCCAAAGGCGCGGGGTCTAGGGGGCAGAGCCCCCTACGCTTTAAAACAGACTTTTATTACAATAGTTCATATTTGATGAACGCTACAATCATTTTATAGACACTTTCATTGACTTCTTTATTGATTACTTCAGTCAACACAACATTCGACTTATTTATTTACAACACAACGACCGGACTATACAAAACGATATTATCATATGTCAATACGATAACATCATATCCAATATGATATTATTGTACGCCAATACGATAATATCATATCAAATACAATATTATCATACGCCAATAAGATAATATCGTCGAATATGAAATTACACTGGGCGATTTTTCCCTAGCCCCAAGCATGTGGTCCCTAGTTTGGTTAATCCACACTAACTGACAGTTACTCAGTGTAACACCCCGGCAGTTGAACCAGACATTTTATTGTGCTGCTCCTGACTAAGCAGTACCATTGGAATTATTATTATTATTCAAAATGACATTTTCCAAATACAAAAAAGCATTTTCCTTATACAAACTGGACGTTTTAGAACCCATTCAAGTGGCATTTTCATTGTACAAATTGACCGCTTTAATTACCGCTTTTACCGTGATAATTCCTGGGTGATAATTCCCCTGGTGATAATTCGCCGGGTTATAATTCTCATTTGTCTGGGCGATAGTTCCCATTTTTTTCAGTCTGGGGTATGATTCCCTGGAGTATACTTCATGCCACCGTATAGTATGCTACTTTACTCTACGACCGGGTTTTCCATATTTGATTTCAATTATTTTTTTCTCTGACTCTGACTGGAGTCAGATATACACCTGTATTCCGATCGAAGAGCCTCTGTAAGAATGAGATGATATTTGAGGTGTTTACCTGCGAAAAGGCCGACGAGGAAACTAAAACCATTGAAATGAGTAGAGGAAAGTAGCTATAGAGTATAGAAGGTTAACATGACATGACGTGACGTAATGTAACGCAACAGGACGGGTGCACAGACGGACGGACAAGAACGGTGAAAACATAAAGTAGCTATCTCTATTTAATAAAGTCTTAATGGACTGATTTAATACCTATCCGGATCCGTCTGTTGCTACACTCATGAAAAAATCAATTTTAGGGGACGTATATTATTACAGCTCACACACAGTCGGATAGTCGGATAAAAAAAAATCCGTCACCGCCATAAAGAAGTTCCCGCTCGGGTCCTACTCGCACTAATGCGGAAATTGACACTTGTAAAAAAACTCCTTACCCCTATGCGGGTGCTGCGGGTTGGTGGAACGCAGATTTAAAAAAAGGCGGTATTGGAAATTTAGTTAAAGGATAAGACGGGTGAGAAACAAGAGGCTTACAGGGATTGCAGGCAGGAGGTTAAGGCTCTAGTTAAGGAAGCGAAGGATCGGGTATGGAAGAAGTTCGGAGAGGAATTGGAAGAGGCAGGTCAAGGAAAAGGTAAAAAATTTGGGTCGGCTATTAGGCGTGGTGGTGAAAAAAGTACTTTGGGTTACCTTGGGTAAAGATGGCCAGTTAATTACAGGTAAGGGTGAAGTTCTATTCTATTCGCCTCTGTCAATCTGACAGTAGACCCTTGTAGAGAAGAGCGTCCTAGCTCGAAGGGTGAGGAGGAAATTACATTAGAGGAGGTGTCTCGAAAGGTCAGCAGACTGCAGGCAGTTATAGGCGAAATTAGGACAGAATTTATTAAGAATAGCGGGCCAGGGGAGATCCATGTGTAGGATTTTTAATTTAGTCATTAACCCGCTGTCTGGACCTTCGGTGTTATTAATCTTTAAGAAAGGCAATAATAAAGTTTGTAGCAACTACGGAGGGATTTTTCCTTTTCGCATGATAGGAAAGATTTATGCGAGTGTTCTTGTAGATCGGGTTGGGGTTACAGCAGAAAAACTTCTGGACGAGGCATCAAAATCTAGAGGAGCTAAAAGAAATTACATTTTTATCTGTACTGTTGCGCTGCAGGCCGTGAACATAATGGAATAAAAAACTGGGTCGAGGAGCGGCATCCCCATATAATTGAATATCGAAACAATATCAATGTAATACGTGGCCACATCATGCCCCTCCACCAGCTTTTTTATTTTTCCATTATGTTCACGGCCTGCAGTGCACCAGTACAGACAAAAATGTGATTCGTATAAGGCAACTGCCGCTGATGAGAGAAATACAACTTCGTTCATATTTCGTCCGGATTTTGTCGCCTCTGGATTTTGTGCCTCCGGATTTTTTAACGGCGCCAACTTCTTTGGAGTAATAAACAGAAATTACTCAGTTGAAATGAGATAATATCACAACCAAACCCCCTTTTATAAGGGATATGTGATACAACTGATATCAATTTGGGTGACGCTTACAGCTTCGGAACGCAAAAAATTATTTTCAAATATTTTCGATTAAAAAAATGCGTCACAAATGCCGGACCCTCTCAACGTAATGATTATTCTGCGTTTTCCAAATTTTTGCGTATGAAATCTGAAAGCGCAGAATAGTCATTACGTTGAGATTATTCTGTGCTTTCAGATTTCATACGCAAAAATTTGGAAAGCGCAGAAGGCGAAGCCAAGGTCTGCAATCACACTAGTCGAAAACATATATTTTTCATTCCGAGGGTTCAGAAAACTGCTTTTATGTTTTAAAATAGAACGGAAAACAGCAGTTTTCCGACCTAGGAATGAAAAATTATTAGGTTGGGAGGGTCCGGCTTTGTGACGCATTTTTTAATCGAAAATATTTGAAAAGAATTTTTTGCGTTGCGAAGCTGTAAGCGTCACACAAATCGATATCATTTGTATCAAGGACGAGGGCTTGCGTCACATTTCCCTTTTAAAAGGAGTTTTTGTTGTGATATTATTATCATCTCAACTGAGTACACATAAAAAGCTAAACAAGTCAAATGTAAACTGAGTAATTTCTGTTTATTCCTCCAAAGATATCAAAAGTTTTTTAGCCGCCGACGCCACGGTCAAACCGAAGCGCGGCGGCTACTATTTCCATGGGCGAAAATGATACCCACAACTTGCTCTACCACATAGACCACAATCAAAAATTTTTTTTGAGCCGCAAAGTGTCATTTAACTCTTTAAAGTTAAAGAAATGAGAGTTTAAAGGTCGCAATATAAATCATCTTTTGTCAGACGAGAAACGTGCTTTTCAGATTTTTCTTTCGCCCGCCTTATCTTATGCGTAATTGTTACAACGAAGCCAAATTAATTTTACGGTTTACGATAGAAGCGGAGAAACTCATACTCAAAAAAACATAGAATTTTAACAGAAACTAAGTTTTAATTGAAAGTCTACAGAGGCGCACATTTTTGCATCAAATCATACGGATTCTTGGCACTAAGAAATTCAAGTTCTTTATCAAATCCTTCCTTCATGTTTTGAATCCATCGTCTATTTAAGTAGTAGTCGATACATCGCTTAAATTCTACGTCTGAGTAGTTTTCAACCCGGATCGGTACGAATGGGTCCAAGTGCTCAAAACCTTCTTTCGTTAACAAATACCTCGGCAGTTCCGATTCTCGTTCAGAATGTTGGCTTAATGCAGTTTGGTCCACTACTAGTACACAAATGCCATTCGTCCAATCATAATTTGTGATGTTAATGAATGGATTGGTCAATGTGATCATGTCAGTTGTTATTTTGTGAGCCCTTGTCTCACCGTAAAGATGTGTTTTCTTATGGAACATTGCATTGTACCCATCAATGCCAACCATTGTCTTACACTTTCCCTGTGTTGATTGCGTCTTTAGCTCCTCCAACAATACAGCAATCACATCACAAGCGAATTTAATTCGAGCGATTCCGTGATCTACTAGCTCAATCAACGGTGCCCCAGCTGGCGTGGTTTCTCGTTTAGTCCACTCGTAACTCTTGCTACATTGTAATTGAAGCTTTTCCAGTAATTTAGCGTTTTGTGCCTTGAAATGAATGAGCCATGCAGCGGCATCAATAGGCAGATCGAAACATTTTTCATGCGTTGTTGACGATGCCTTTTCTTTCGGTCGTTTGTACCAATTCGCTACCCATGGTACATGTACGAGAATAAAATCATTTTCGTGTCCGTAGTGTAGGACATGGGCTAAAGTCAATGATTTACCAACCCCTGATTTGCCGTAGAGCACATATCGTACGGTGGGACGACTCATATCTGATGACTTTATGAAATTGATTATTTCTAAGGCTGGATTTCGGATCATTAAACAGGCTTCGCCAAATGTTTTCGTTTGAGTTTCGTACACTTTCGGAAAACCGCCCAGACTGAAGAGTTGCTTCTTCAGAGCTGGATTGATTCGATAGTAAAGGCCTATATCTCGGAGTTTCTGATCGGATGGATTGCTGTCGCATCGAAAATTTTCCGACTTATCAATTGCTTCGGTTGCCGTACTAAAATTAGGAACCATCCGTGATTTAGCGTGAAATGCAGCTCGTCTCAGAAACATCTTTTTGTGGTTATCTGTAAATGTTTATGGCTTCAGACCAATCGAACTTTGTTTTATAATAAATTCCTACTTTTTTGATTATTGGAGAGGTTTTACACTTAAAAACGCCTCAAAACTATTCGATAAATAACATAACCTTTGAATGTCAAGCAAAAATTCTGGTGTTGGTAACACTTCAAGTTCTACAAATTTGTCCAAAGCCGTTTGAAACAAGAAGCCTTCACACTTCACACTTTCATGCGCAAGTGCCACCAAATGATTCTTTTATAATCGTCAAGAATAGCGAATAACGTAAGTACTCGAAAGAATTGGAGAAAAAAAAGCCCTGAATGCAGACAAAAACCTTTCTATTTAAAAAATTTTTTTTGTTTGCACAGCTCTCACTTATACCTTCCAAAGGTAAGCACTTAAATTCTCAAGAAATAGCCAAATAGAAAATCGGCAGTTCTTAACGAAAATAGATGGCACCACATTCTGTACACTAGACATTTGAAGCAGACTATAACTTATTTGAGAATTTCATTTGGAGCAGATGATCTTTAGTTCATGATATCGACGTTATGAGGATAATAGATGTCGCACGTTTCGTTGAGAATGGCCTATAGATAATAGAATACTATTCGTCGTATATGGTTTTTTACATGTTACATCTGAATCTGCAACAGAGCGTTGGGACTTGGGAGCAAAACTCTGTCTATTCCAACTGTCAAAATGATGTATTAAACGTCATATATTTAGATAAATAAATACATTTTTCTTTCATCTATGACTCTTTTTTGATCAAATATATTAAGATTAACGACGCAAACATGTTAGAGCATTTTTATATGTCATTTTGACAGGTGGAATAGACCGGGTTTTGCTCCCTACAAATTCATTTGATATCTACATATATTCTTAATGCTAGTTTACAATCTTATGTCTAAGTGTCTTTCATTGTTACTGATCTGCTGATATGTACGATGCATTCTCGTACGGAGGTCAACATGTTGACAGGTCCAACAACCGTAGTAATGATGTTGTGCATTTTGTGTGGTCCATTTTGTCGAATAGCCATAATAGTTCAGTCAGTGCTCTTTGTCCCGCCATATTTTTCGAAATGTGTTGTATGTCCAGTACAGCGCAATTTACGGAGAATTATTGGGAATGTATACCAACGTTTTTTGCTATAGGTATCAAGTCGCCTTTGACATGCATTGTCTGCATTGTGTGTATGCAGTGACGTCATATGCTTGAGACGTCACAAATGTACATTTTTCAGAGAAATGCTGAGTTGGCACTATTTTGCCCACATAGAATGCGCATGTCGAATGAAATTTGGTTCGCATGAAACCAATAACGTCAAATTATACATGTATGATGGAGAGAATTCTATCCAGGCGCAGTAGTGCCAACTTAGCATTTCTCCGACATTTTTAGTTGCTCCATAGCAACTACCCAATTTATGAAGCTTGCGTGGACTTAAGGACGTTGTATGTTCAATGCTCGATTTGTATGGAGAGAAATTCCTATAATTGTCAACCGGGGATTGAGCCCGGGTCTTCTCAGTGACAGTCCGGTGCGTTCACCACTGAACCAAAGCAGAAGTCACTGACTTATCAATCGTTACTCCGCTACATCCTTTAGAGCTGACCCTAAATTACGCCGGCTTTTCGGTATTTTTTGACGCCTTCATCACCTTTCCACCTCCGTTTTCACAAGCCTAAATTCCTCAAAATTTTCAAATAAAAAATCATCTATGTGCGTTACGCACGACTCACATTTTAAGTAAAATCGCTGACCGATACTGCATAAGAAACTTAGTGACATCATTTTGAGAGAGAAAAAATATATGAAATTCTCTCTCAAAATGGCAAACTAAGTTTCTTATGCAAATTACGGCAGAATTGGTGACTTCTCATAATAAGGTTTTTGTATAGTGGAGAAAAGAATTTTGGAAAAATAAGTTTTTCAATTAAGTTGTGGCTTTCAAGTAGAGACGGCTACTTGACTGACATTTGAAAGGCTACCAACACAACCTTGTCGAAAGATTCTTACGTCGTTGCACTGTAGCGCCATAGTTTCGGTAAATTATCGCATTTGACTGCTCTATCGAAAATAACTAAAATTGTAAGTAAATTATTGTTCTTTGCTTGTGTTTTTCCTCAAATATTTGCAACTAGAACAGTTAAGTAAAGTAGTGCAACGAAAAGTTTGTTAAATTGTCGCACGAATAGTAGAACTAAAGAATTTTCTAGTTAAGTCTAACCTCAAAGTTACATAATTTTCTTATTTTCCTGGGCAGTGATCATGTCATCTGTATTCCGTAATTCGGCTATTCTTGTCAGGCGGGGAGCTCGTCTCATGCAATCTCGCAATTATGCTGACGAAGCTATGAAACTAACATTCGCTGCGGCCAACAAAGTTTTCTACGATAAAGCAGAAGTAAAACAAGTCGATGTTCCCTCATTCAGTGGAGATTTTGGTATTCTAGCTGCCCATGTACCAACATTAGGTCTTGAGTGTATTTCATCACACGTTAAGTGTTAGCGACTAACAGAGGATTATGTTTTACAGCTGTGCTAAAACCTGGTGTGGTTACCGTTTACGAAAAAGATGGAGCTACAAAGAAAGTATTCGTTTCCAGTGGCACAGTAACAGTCAATGTTGATTCTTCAGTACAAGTGTTAGCCGAAGAAGCACATCCAGTGGAGAATTTAGACGTTCGTGCTGCCCAGGACACGCTTCAAGCAGCTCAACAACAACTATCTTCAGCTAAAGATGATAAGGAAAGAGCCGAAGCAACTATTGCGGTTGAGGTTGCTGAATTGGTTGTTAGTGCATTGAAGTAAAGTGGATTTTAAGTGCTGATATTTTGTGAGTTTCCGGGATATTCCAACTTCATTATGTTATTGAAATATTGGCTAGTCGATGATCAAACCAGATTCGACAACTGAAAATGTCATTTAGTACTACGAAAGTCAACCAAAAATAAAAATCGATAAATTTCGACAGTGAATCGTTTCTCTTTTATCGTATTTTTGTGTTCGCTTATGTGATTTGATCGTGAAGTTCCGACAAAAATCCTTTATATGGTTCCAAACGGACATATTCCTTTGGTAAACTTAAATCGGAAGAAAAAGGTGGCATAAAATATGAAAAGCAAAATACACTCTCGACTTTGGAACTGAAAATTAAACTAAAAATTGAGGAAAATGTCATTGAAAGAAGTTGCTGGAAATCAACTAGAACTCGACGAGGCATCTCGCATTCATGAGATTTGAATCTCATAAGTGCGGGACCACTCAGAATTCGATTCCCAAAATTTGCTCTTTCATGAATCCTACGTTTTACTTCTACTGACCTTCACAGAGCCGAAAAAAACATTGTGATGACGTTCTTTTTTGAAAGGTTTTCTACTTAAAGAACCTCAGCATGACAGCAAAGACTTTGGTCTCGTATGACATCAGACCATCCCGCACCATCTGGTAGAGAAGTTTATTTTCTTTGCCTTGCAACATCGTAATTACCCCCAATGGGAACTGCTTTAGTCTCGCAAAACCTTTCATCGTTACCGGTGATCTTGACCATTTCTTCAAACCTAACCGTTTGTACACCTTCAAACTTATTACGTTGTACGGGCTACCGGTATCTAAAAACGCCGATGCATTTTGGCCTTTCATTAAGTTACGATAGCTACTTTATGTTTTCACTCTTCTTGTCCGTCCGTCTGTGCACTACACCCAGCTGCACCTCACTGCACCTAGCTGCGCCTTACTGCGCCTCACTGCACCTTGCTGCGCCTCACTGCACCTAGCTGCCCCTCACTGCACCTCTTTGCATCTAGCTGCACCTCACTTCAACTTCTTTGACTTCACCTTACCGCTTCACCCATTTCAATGCTTTATTCCTACTCTCACCATCATCATATCCTACTCGTCGCTCATTTCTATAATATTCACAGCTCCTGGTTTCTGCGGTTACTTCTTCGCTATTCTACAGTCGTTGGCTATGTTCCCGTAACTGTCGCACACTTTTGTCCCTTATCTTTCTCCGGAAACTCATATTTCTTGAAGAGTAAGAGAAGTCGATTTTTTGCGGGATAGAAGTGCGAAAAGCGTAAAAAGAATTTTGTTTCCTGAAAGATAAGATGACATTTTGTAGGAACTGTTACACTATGCCGCCTACATCCGGAAAAGCAAAGAACGTAAGTCCCAAAAGTATTACAGATAAGGAGGAAATAGGGAAATAAGTTGGCTAGTGGGCAGGACCCAAAGAGAACTGCAAACTTCTCCCCAAAATTACGAGTATTATGGATTTGCGAGAAAGTGTTCGTCTAGGTGGTAGAAGATGCAATGGAGTAATAAAACTTGTAGGCTTCTAAGAACGAGATAGGAGAATTGCTTTTAAAACAGGAATTTGACTACGTTGCTGGTGGAGCTCTGAGTGCAAAAGGCTCTCTCCTTCTAGTTCACACGCAATAATTTGTGAGTTTTGATATTGCGAAAAAGTGAGCTGTTCTCTCGGTCTTTTCCGACATTTTTTGCATCTGTCAAATCAATACAATAGAAATCACTCTCATTTTGACGTGTAGACAATACATTTTAAACTCTCATTTCTCTCCTTCAATACTCTACATGACTCGATCATGACAGTTCGCAGTTTTTCGCGAAAATAAAGAGAGCGGAGAGAGAACATAAAAAATCGAAAAATAGAAGAAATCAACAATATTCTTTCTACTTCTGGATAACGAATAACTATTACAGTTGGTAAAATGTATAATCGAGGTGATCTCTGCGAGAAATTATTTTTATTTTCCAAAAAATTTATCCAACTTTTGATCGAACTGATAAAAAAAAAATATTCGAACTTCGCGGTCAGTTACGTTGCATTTTTCGCAAAAAAATCCATTGAACCGAATTTTTCTTGGTTGTCAACATCACAATCCTTGTGTTGTCATTTTTTTTTAAATTTGTACATCATCCAAAATGTCTGCATTGTACGACGATCTAAACTTGTAAGTCATTTCATCAAACCTTAGCAAATATTCAGATGAATTCTCAATTGCCTGTGAAAGTGGATTTCATGTGCAAAATTTCCCTTGTCTGTTTAAAAATGGTCCATCGAGGTTATGTTGTTGATAACATTTTATTCTTCCTTTTGCAGCTACATTTCTTCGGATAAATTCATCATAGAGCCGCGGGGAGTGAATGAACAATTAGTTATTAGTCGAACGACTAAAGATGTGACAGTTCAAGGTAATGCTAATATCTCCATAATAAAATCAATTAAAATTTACCCGTTGACCTTCTGATTCATTTCAGCTCGAAGTTATCAATCAATAGAATCGCGAGCCACTCGCCGAATATGTGGCATAATTGGGACAATTAATTTAATTAATGGATTCAACTTGATCGTAGCTACACATCGAGAATATGTTGGCCAAATCAATGGACAGGTCATTTGGAGATTAGCTGGTTATGACATCATTCCGTATACGTCGGCGACGCATTTCCTGAGTGTGAGCCAGGTAACTTTGGAATTTATCGACGGAAAAATCGTTCTCCCCTTGTATGGATCTGAGATGGATGTGAGATAAGAAAAGAATTTGTTGTTTTTGTTTTGAGAGAAAACGGTCGCAATTCGAAGATACTTCTTCTGTTTACCCGAAACAAAACGTGTTTCGTGTTATGAAAAAGGGGAAAAATCAAAGAACAACATCGCTCATGCAGGTCATTAACCTTTGAAGTGTCACAAGGACTCCGCCGGTGAGGGTATTTGACGTCTCAAGTTCGAAATTCACGATTCTTTAATGTGGGTAAAGTTAGCACAACACAAGAAAATGCTGTTGTGCTATCTCAACATAACACAACACTTTTCTTGTGATATCTCAACACAACACAACAATTTTCTTGTGCTATCTCAACACAACACAACAGTTGTGGTGAATATAACATTTCAAAATTGGTGAATATAGCCAGCCATTGGTGGTGAATATTGTGCTGAAGTTGTGAGAGCACAACGCAACACAACACAAGAATGATCATCTCAACAGTAAGTTATCTGCCTATGGCAATTATTCGTTGAACTCAATGTTGTGCTGCTGTTGTGCCAGCACAGCACAGCACAACACAACACAACAATGGCCATCTCAACAGTGAGTTATCTGCCTATGGCGATTATTCATTAAACTCACCCACATGATTCTTTAATGGTACAAGATTAAGTACAAAATCGACTCACAAAAAAAAATATCTTTTCCCATTGTCTTGGTGCAAAATCGTGTTAAAATAATCGCAAGTCTGACTTCAATTATCGAATCCGATTTTAAAGGTTGAACAGCAGCAAAGACGCTTTGATCGGATGAGGTCCTTTTGACCGTACTTTTCGATTAGAGGAAGAGCGCACTAGCAACTCGTTTGTCAATCTCTAATCCAGAGGTTTAGAGTTAAATGAAAGATCCAGGAGATCCTAGTCTACCTTTTTCATTAGTTCCGATTAATTTTGTAACCTCAAAGCAGTGTCTCGCATATCTTCACTTCAATTTACACCAAATGCATTCTCACTCTGGAATCTAATTACCAAGTTCGAGTCCCAAATAAAGAAGTCGAAACCGGTGGCATGGCGTAGGAAAGAGAAATCGGTTGTGAGCAGAAGAAATCATGGGGCATTTCTCCTGGGCAAGACTTTTGACAATATTTTGTATCTTTCCAATTGTAAGTGCATTGGATTTCACGAAAATGCATCACAACATACGCCAATCCTCACTTGAAAAGTATGTCAGGCGACTATCAGATATTTCTTTGTTTGGAAATATGCATTGATGAATTCCTTTGCAGTCGTCGAAAAAATTAAACAAAACAAGCGCCGAGAATCTTTGCTCAATTTTGTAGCTAATTTGATTTTTTCGACGAATTTCGTTGAAAATCGTCGCTGACTTTCTCCTAAGGTTTTTTTTACTTATGACAGCAGTTCGCCTAAGTTATCCTTAAGGTCATCAAATAAGCGACTAAAAATCGCCGAGAATCTTTTGTTTGATTTTGTCGTTAATTTGATTTTTTCGCCCAAATTTCGTTTGAAATAGTCGCTGATTTTCTCTAAGTTTTTTTTACCTATGACTAAGTTGTCCTTAAGGTCATCAAATTAGCGGCAAAAAAATCGCCGAGAATTTTTTGTTTAATTTTGTCGCAAATTTGATTTTTTCGGCGAATTTCGTTAAAAATCGTCGCTGATTTTCTCTAATTTTTTTACTTATCACGGCAGCTCGCCTAAGCTATACTCAAGGTCGTCAAATTAGAGACAAAAAATCGCCAAGAATCTTTTGTTTGATTTTATCGCTAATTTGATTTTCTCAGCGAATTTCATTAAAAATCGCCGCTGATTTTTTCTAAGTTATTTTTGTTTATGATGGTAGTTTGCCTAAGCTATCCTCAAGGTAAAGAAGCGGAGAGTCACATCGATTTTTTTCTCTGTTAGAACAGCAAAAGTACAGGCGGTTAACATTATCAAAAATAGGGATGCCAAAAGGAGGCATCGACGATTACTTTGGTAAACAATGCTCCCATTCTGGGTATCAGCCCACTTCCTTCATTTCTAGAACGACAAATACAACGCAGAAAAACCTTAAGAGTGGTCTTTGAGAGAGAAATTGTATGAAAGACTCTCTCACAAACTTGGGCACAACAAATACTTTTCCCAGCTACCTATTGAAACACTTACTGAAAACGAATACTTCGTTGCATGTTTTTCCTTAATTTTTTTTCTAATAAATTACAGAAAGCACAAAATGACACCTACCTGTCAATGCTGCACAAGATGTTAGACACTCCATACTTTTACTTCTCATACAGTTATGATTTGACGCACACCCTGCAGAGGCTTCACTCAATGCCGCCAGATTTTTTGCAAGTGAGTACCAACACATTTACATTCTGACAAAAAATGCTAAATTTGTCGATACGTTGCAACAGATGGGCCTAAATGAACGTGCTGAGCCCAGATTTGTTTGGAACAAATTTTTACTTCAACCATTTCAGTCTCACAACTTAAAATCTTATTGTTTACCCCTGATTCACGGATGTAAGTTGTTCTCTTCGATAAGCAAATCTACTCAGTAATGAAGCTATTTTGTTTTCGTATATCTAGTCGTGTCAATTAATCAGCTTAACATCAACAACAATCAATTCACGTGGATATTGGTGTCTCGTCGTTCTGTTCAACGTGCTGGTGTACGTCTGTTCAGTAGAGGAATCGACCGCAATGTAAGTGAAAAACTTAAATCTAAAAGCTTGAACGTACTGGTAACATCCGGGAAAGAACGGGCATAGGGTGGGTATGGTAGGGGAACATTCCCCAATCGTAAATTAGGTGGTGTTGGGAAAAAATTTGTGTAGGTCCCCCACCTTTCAGTCTAGTCACTACATATTTGAGTGAAAATTGTTGCTAAAAAAACCCGCCAGACAGAATAATGTCATTGGTGTGGTCCATACTCCTGTGACAGTATAATTGATCATTTTTCTCCATTTTATTTGTTTCATTCAGGGTAACTGCTCCAATTTTGTGGAAACTGAGCAGATCGTTGAGTTCGCTGGCGATCGAACATCTTTTGTTCAAACTCGTGGTAGCATTCCATTATTTTGGGTACAATCACCAAATCTGCAGTACAAACCAAAGCCGAAAATCGATTCGTTGAAAGATCATATGAACTTAGCTGCGGCTTCAAAACATTTGGACACACAAATGCAGCTGTACGGACGACAGGTGTTAGTAAATTTGGTGCGATCATCATTTTCGTGGGTCCATTCGCATCCGTCAATAATTTGGATCATTTATTTTGCAGATCGATCATCGAGGAGCCGAAGGTGTTCTCGAAACTGGATTCGCAAATATTATTGCCCAGATAAACAATGCTGCTGTGCGCTACGAATCATTTGACTTTCATTCGGAGTGTCGCAAGATGCGCTGGGATCGATTGAACATTCTGATCGATCGGTTGGCACATGAACAAGATGATTTCGGTTGGTTTCATTTGCGACGCGATGGAACTTTACTGTCCAGTCAGGATGGAGTCTTTCGCACCAATTGCGTGGATTGCCTAGACAGAACAAATGTTGTACAAAGCATGCTGGCGAAGCGATCGCTGAAATTAATTTTAACGAAATTGGAAATCTTGAATGCGGGACAGACTATTGATAGCACAGTAACGCTATCCAGTTTGTACAAAAATGTCTGGGCGGATAATGCGGATCTGGTGTCGATACAGTATTCGGGTACTGGAGCCTTAAAGACCGATTTCACTCGAACGGGAAAACGGACAATATCGGGAGCTATGATGGATGGCTACAATTCGATGGTGCGATATTGGAAAAACAATTTCAATGATGGATTCCGTCAAGTAAATTTCATTCATCACATAGAATGATTTCCAAATTACCGACTTGACTGCTTTCAGGACTCAATCGATTTGTTCTTAGGCAATTATGTAGTTCAAGGAGCAGATGAAGGTTCCATTTTACCATGTCCATTGCATGTTGTTAAAGGATGGAAACAGAGAACAGTTCGTCAAATCATTATCTACAGTAAAGAGTGAATTTAATTCAAATTTCTGTTGCTTTACAGTTCCCAAGTTTGTTGGTTTTTGCGTGTGCTATGTTCTTCTCGTCTGCTGTACTTCCGCAAGTCTACAACACCGAGAATATGTTGTTCTTGATGTTTTGGGGTATGGCTGTTGGATTCACTAGTCGCACGATTTTCAGACATGGCGAAGAATTCGTCGATTGGCCAAAATTAGTTTCATTTAATTCAGATCCGTAGCAATGAATTTACTAATGTGATTGAGATAGTTTAATCGATCGAATTTGTGGCTATTGCGATAAGTAATTTGTAATTTATTATTTTGTAATCCATGCCCTTTGTGGTGATGCAAGATGTATGCGTCTAGTTTCTTGGAGTAGTAACTTATAGTATGTGAGAGTTAAGTATCCAATCTGTCCTACAAAAGCAACAATCCTAATTAGAAATGTAAAGAAATTCCAATAAATTTACTCCAATTCCATTGTTAATACATTTGCTTGATTTTATAAGTTATTTTATTTTTATGCACCACGAATGATCCTCTGTGAAGTCTCAGTTCTTCATAAAAACATATGAAGGGACCCGTACTTATCAGAATAGATGTGGCAAACAGAGTTGATGTTACGAAAAGACTCGAACGTATTTAAGTAAATATTGCCGTAACCCTTAAGTGTATGAAATTACGTCCACATTAAATTGTATTGCAAATTGACGAGAGGGCAATATTGAAAAACCCGTCCGAAGAAACGATGTAAAAAAAGCCTTCCGAAAGTACAAAATTGACCCCCAAATAGACAAAAATGTTCACCTCAATTTTCTCTACAACGTAGCGAAAAAGAATTTTTTGTCTAGGGCCGACCTAGGGTCTTCATAGACGAAGACGTAGACAAAAATATTTCTCTTCATTTTCTCTACAACATAGTGAAAAAGAAAAACCTTTTTTTTGTCTAGGGCAAACCTTAGGACCGACATAGGGCCATAAGGAAATGCCTCGGACACATACTTCCATATACAAAACGTTAGAACAGACCTGAGGCCCACTTCTGCCCTAAGCTCAGGCAACGGGCCCAAATTTCGACCTGTACGCGTAAGAATTTTTAGACGTACCTCACTAAAATGGCCACAAAATATTCAATTTTTATCTCAAATATGTCATGTAATGTTCCGTTGGACACGTTACACATGGTGGCTTTCAGAAAAAAATTAATCCACGATAATTTAGTGCAGAGTGTGCAGAGTGGAACTGATTTTCGCGATTTTTTTACTATTTTGCTCTTGAGCACCACCTAAATCACTTCAGATCATGTCGGCTCCATAGACACTTTTTGTCAGGGACACATTTAGAATCGTTTAAGCGCTGGGGCCCCATACCTTACATTTTTTGGACCACCCTAACGTAGGGCCAAGCATTGACTCGCTCTTAGTGCCCTAGCTAAGTCCAAGGACTCAAATTTAAAAAGTTTCTTCCATAAATTGTCGGCCATGCCCAGATCTTTCAATCACGACAGTGCCCATATTAAATCCTATAAAAGATATTTCGATTACTTTTCAGGTAAAAAGAAGTTTTTGAAAATCGGTTGAGTTTTACTCAAGTTATCGCGGTGACAGACGGACGGACGGACGTTTTTATTGTTGATTCGTAAGCTAAGCACCAGGATCGATGCTCCCCATCTAGTCCAGGTCGAAATTGGGGGGGTTACGAACTTCGTGGTAAACGCATAAGACACCTTTTCGAAGAACTTCGTTCTTCGTACGGGTCTAAAATCTAGCTGCGGTCAGTCGTAATCAATGTCATCGAATACACAGCTCTTGAAAAACCTTGAATAAGTAAATGTGGATCTAAAAAGGGTCCAGGAGTGACATAAGTAAAGGTGAGAGCATTGCAAGCGTTGGCACTGACATCTGACATAACATTAGAAAAATTAATTGTTTTCCTTTGGGAATACTGGACAAATCAGGCTATATAAAAACATATGCAAGGGACCCGTACGCATCAGAATAGACAGGGCCGGACTGGCTACCTAAAGGCGCATCGGGCGGATCAGACTAAAAGGCGCCAAGAGGTAAAAGCCGAAACTATCTCCCACATGCCCGAACGAGCTATAGAAAAGAAAACATTTTAATATGTCAAGTTTTTCGCTATATTCAGCCGGTGTCCATATGTTTTATTATCAAATGGTGTAGGGCAAGCTGAATATAATTTGTAGAAAGACGCGAGCGGAGCGAGTGAAATTTTTTTTGAACTTTAATAGATTTTGATTTGTTTTCCTTTCCCTTTTTAATTTCACTCCGTTTTAATGTTTACACCCCATTTCGTCGCCGCAGGCGAAATATTTTAGGGGAAAACAATACTTTTCCTTTGAAAAGAATTAAATGCATTAGCCTTTTATGAGTGAGTCAAAACTATTGTATTGCTTTTCCAGTCGCCAGCAAACGTTACACAATGGAATTAAGTTAAATTGAAACAATTTTTCCGCTTCATTCATTGAAAAAGTATCGTCGCTGTCGTAAAATTTGTAACATTTGTAAGGTAGTAAATGAAGACATTAGCGCCGCAGGCGAAAATTTTGAAAATAAAAGAATCGAAACATCTTTTTCCTTCATTCACGGGCTATCTGTTATGAAATAATAATTTTCGTAAAAGTGTAAGTAAGGAAGAAATTACATATTTTTCAGAAGGGCGCCTGACCGTGTGAGAGGCGCCAAGACCGAGGGGCGCTTCGGGCATCGCCCGATCGCCCAGTATGGCCAGTCCGGGCCTGAGAATAGATGTGGCAAATAGAACAGATAATGCGAAAAGACTCGAACTAAATCTACATAAATATTGCCTTCACGCTTACATCCACATTAAATTGCAGTGGAAATTGCCGAAAGGGCAATTCTGAAAATCCTGTCCGAAGCAACGGCGAAAAAAATCTTTCCAAGTCCTTAAAATAAGCACAGAATTTAGAACCGGCCTAGAGCACTTAGCAGAGGCCTCTAACCCATGGACAAAGAAGTTCACCTCTTTTTTCTCTACAACACTGCACAAAAAATCTCATTATCAAAGGAATATTCAAGAAAACCACCAAATATCGTGTTGGATCGCGTAGCGTGAGTTGGGCCCACACTAAGAACTCTACCCCGAACCACTCGACAGATTTTCACTAATTTTCGTGATTTTCTGATGTCCATATCTTTCATTCAAAACCTTGAAGAGCGATTTCCGTTATAATTTCGCTGAAATATAAGTGAAAAAGTTCCACCAACCTTGAAAAACCACGATTTTGACCACTTTTTCGACCGTATCTTCGAATCGACCGATTTTGCCCATACTTATTCATGTGATCATTTTTCAGATTATCTTTGAGGAAAAAAGAAGTTTTTGAAAATCGGATAAGATTTACCCGATTTATGTAGAAAAAACACGCTGGGCTCTAGTAGAGATTCAGTTTTAGGGCCCTGGCTGAGTCCAAAAGGTCAAAACTAAAAACAAATTCTTCCATAAATTGTCACGGATGCCCAGACCTTTCAAAAAAAAAAAATTTTTGAAAATCGGAAAAGATTTGCGCGAGTTATGTACATAAGACCAAAAACCACTTAAACCACTTAAAGCCCAGATTCAATTCAATAAAATATTTTCTTTTCGATTTACATTTCATAGAAATTTTTTTTTTTGAAAATCGGTTGAGTTTTGTTCGAGTGTTGACAGACAGACAGACAGGCGGACGGACGGAAGGACATTTTTAGACCTCTACGAAGATACGTAGTTCTTCGAAAATGGGTCTATTGCGTTTGCTACGACGCTTGTAACCAGTCGATTTGAAATTCTGAAAATAAAATTTTGTCCGTCTGTACGTCCGTCCGTCTCTCCGTCAACACGAGTAAAACTCAACCGATTTTCGAAAACTTTTTTCCCTGAAAGATAATCGAAATATCTCTTATGGGATGAATCTGGGCACTGTCGGCCCAAGGGCCGCCGAGCTAGGGCCATCTAAGTGGTTTTGAATCTTTTGTTCATAACTGGAGTAAATCTTTTCCGATTTTCAAATTTTATGGAAGGAAATTTTTTAATCAGAAACCCTGGGGCCTAGGGCCCAAGGTGTTTGTTTACATGAATCGGGTGAATACTAAGCGATTTTTGTTGATTCTTTTTCTATTTGAGAGGTAATCAAGTACCGAATTATATTCAAAAACAAATTTGGCCCCGATGTCTGTGCTTAGGGCTCAAGTGGGACTAGGTCGGCTCTAAGGTCAGCCCTAGCCCAAAAAATAGTTTTTTACTATGTTAAGGAAAAAATTGAGGTGAACATTTTTGTCTATTTGGTGGTCAATTTTGTTCTGTCAATATTGCCCTCTCGTCAATTTAATGTGGACGTAATTTCATACACTTTAGAGTTAAGGCAATTTTTACTTAAATACATTCGAGTATTTTCGTTTATCCGTCTATCACTTGTCCCACTTGTCTATGGAAGGAGTGAGGTTGATATTGTCGGACGTGAAGCGCCATCTATTCACCACTAGACATGATGATGATGTTCACATCATAATTTTGCTGACATATGAATATGAGTCTCCTACGCAAAAATTCTATCCAAAAACAAGAAGAAGAGTAAACATCGAGAAATCGAAGAGAGTCGTTCTATTCCGTTAGTTTTGTTTATTTGCCGGTTAAAAATTTAATGTCTTTCGTTTGGTTGTGAAATTGTAAAAAAAAATAAAAATGTCGAGCTCAACGGATGAGAGACGAGGCGAAAATACGTTACACATTCTTGTTGCAACAGACATTCACTTGGGTGTATACGAAAAAGATCCGATTCGCGGTAAAAATTTCCAATACATGACAAGACATCGTTTCTATTGTATTTTTCGTTGCTCGTAGGTAATGATTCCTTTATCGCGTTCGAAGAAATACTGCAGCATGCAGTCCACAATGACGTCGATTTTATATTACTTGCTGGAGACTTGTTTCATGTTGCTAATCCGTCAATGAACACGCTTCAAAAGTCCGTTATTGTGGCGTTCTCGTTCCCAGGAAGTTTTTATCGAATTTCATCCTTTGTAGGTGTATGCAGCTGCTGAGAGCGTACACACTTGGTGACAAAGAGATTCCCTTTGAGATTCAAAGCGACCAGTCGGTCAATTTCAATGCCATCAACGAAACGGCTAATTTTGAGAATCCTGATATGAACATTAAATTCCCAGTATTTTCGATTCATGGAAACCATGACGATCCCAGCGGTAAGCTTTTTAGATTGATTGATGTGTTTTACTATTCTAAACAAACGACTTTAGGTTTCGGTCGCCTGAGTTCATTGGATCTGTTAGCAACCAGTGGTCTGGTAAATTATTTCGGTAAGTGGACGGACCTCTCACAAGTCGACATTGATCCGATTCTGATAAGGAAGGGTGAAACACAGCTGGCAATGTACGGCCTCAGCCACATTCACGACAATCGCTTAGCCCGACTTTTTTATGATAAAAAAGTGGTCCTAAAAGCACCAGATGAATCAACGGGTCGATGGTTCAACCTTTTCGTGCTGCATCAAAATCGTGCAGATCGTGGAATAAAAAATTTCATTGATGAAAATACGCTACCGTCGTCTATCGACTTAATTATTTGGGGTCATGAACACGATTGTCGAATTGATCCTGAACTAAATCTCAAGCAAAAATATCATGTGTCACAGCCTGGCTCATCCGTGGCTACATCGTTATCCGAAGGTGAATCCATCGATAAGCATGTGGGACTACTGCACATTCATGGCAACGAATTTGTAATGAAGTCAATCCGGTTGAACTCGGTGCGGCCGTTCATTTTCGACACTGTGCATTTAAGAGAAGTGGAAGAGGAGCAGGGATTCAATGAAGGTAACACTTCCGAAAAAGTACAAGAATACGTTGCGATGAAGGTGAACGATATGATAAAGCTGGCCAAAGACAAGGAAACCGATCATCCGAATCAACCAAAGCTTCCTCTCATTCGTTTGAGAGTATTCTACAATGATGAAGATCAGTTGTTTAACGCTATTCGATTTGGGCAACAATTTCACACAAAAGTAAGTCGATTTTTGTAGCGTAGAGCAACACGATGCGTGACTCTCTGTGACTCTTTTAGTGAGACGGAGGAGAGAGTAGGTCGAAAATTTAGTAAAATACGTCACGCTATTTGTATATAGGACTAAAGACGACATGTCAATCGAAAGGAAAAGGGAACAATCTACCAGTGGATGATCTTCCGTTAGACGATATTATCATCCGCTGAATGATGTTATCATCCGCTCGACGATAATATCATCCGCTGGACGATAATATCATACACTGCCCGTCAAGAGCAAATTATTATTGATGTGAATTTGTGGGAAATTCATTTTTGTGAAAGTTTATTTTTTGAATGTAGCGAAATGTAACCAAAACTAATTACCGAACGATATTATCCTGTGGGTGATATATTATCGTCGGGTGGATGATAATATCGTCCAGTGGATGTATTATCGTCCAGTGGATGATATTACCTTCCGTTGGACGTTATCATCATCATCAGGTGGAAGGTGATTTTTTCCCCGCTCAATCGAAACTAACTTAGAGTCCAGACGGGGTATTTTTCTTCTATTTCCAGGAATAATGACACCTATCACAATAAGCAGCCAGCAGTAGTAGAAAGTTTCGAGCCTTTAGTAAGTTGTCCTTTATCTGACTGGATGGGTTTCGATTTCTCTGATCTAATTCTTGAGAGCGTCCAACTGTCCAGTAATGTCACGCGGTCGTATGCTTTACTTCTTTCCGGCACGTCCGTTCGTAGCACAGATGAGTCATTCTCAGTTTTACGGCCAACAAAAAGTTTGTATTCGCAGAAGAAAAGACATTTGTATTGAACAATGAATTCGTTTCGCTTCAAACCTCTAACGGTTGAACGCTATCGTTCAATGAAAATTTATCGGTACGGACAACAGTTAAATCAGAAATATTTTCTGTGATAAGTGTTCAATCAATATTTGATGGGATTTTGAAACCATAGGTTGCCAATCCACTGGATATGATTTTACTCAAAAGAGACATTCCCAGACAAAAATCCGAGCTGAAACCTTTGGACCCAACTGCGATGCGAAGAGCTGCCCAAGTTGACGAAGACGAACAAAATAAAGTCGAAGATATTGTTGAAAAGTACTTCGAAAATGCTGACGCATCCAACTCTCAACTGAAAATCATTCCAACAAAAGCTTTTACCGAGTTATGCCGTCGTCTGGTTTTGCACGATGACGATGATGCCGCCGAGAAAATAATCAAGTGACGAACCAACACAGAAGAAATAAATCGAGCAAAATTTATTCGTTTTCTTTTGCAGTTTTTACAGGGATAAAGCTTGTAGCTTTCTCAACGAAAATATGCCATTGGAAGAAAATATCGACGAAGCGTTGAACGACTATAGGAATCAGGGAGATATGCTGCAGTCTGTGTTGAGTGTACGTTTACTTAACTTCTTAACTTCTTTGCACTTACAATTTTTTTTAGATGTTAGATACACGGGGTGTTAAAAAGAGAACGACCAACGTATCTTCAGCCATGTTTAGCAGCGATACAACAAATGTGCCATCACCTCTGCCAGCTGCTACAACTCGTGGACGAGGAGCTAGAGGAGGCAGAGGTTCAAGAGGTGGAAGAGGAGGCACTAGAGGTGCATCATCATCAAAAGCAGATGTGAGCACGACAGTAAGCACTTTCCAAGCTGGAAAAAAAATTTCAATTCTCACGAAACATTTTTTAGAAAACAAATAACAAAGCCACACAGCCCTCAGTTGCTCCTTTATTCTCTACAAATACGTCTATTCGATCACAAACCAATGCACCGACACGGACTAGTCAACGGTCGGCTGGACGTCAAGGCGGCGTTACACAATACATTGATGATTCCGATTCCGAATAGCTCGTCGTCATTCCTTTATTGTTCAAGTTTTAAACACTAAAACTTTCGTTTGAAATTTCTCAACTGATGTTTTATGACAAAGTTCACTGTAAAAAATCCGTACCATAAAATTCCCCTAAAAAATGGGAAAACAAAAATAATTTTTGTTTTGCTTGGACTGGGATACCTAGTTCTGTAATGAACATGAACTTCGGATTAGGGTTCCGAACAAATCAATTGTAAATCTGAGTCTGATCTGGAAATTTTATTTTTGATCTGATTTCGATCTGATCTGAATTTAACAGATCTCAATTTGAAGTGTGTGGGATGAAGTGGGAAGTGTGTAGAATGAAGTAAGAAATGTGTGGCATGAAGTATGAAGAGGAATGTGTGTCGGATGAAATGGAAAGTGTGCGAGTCAATGTAAAAAGTGTCTGTGATGATGTGCAAAGAGTGGGATGAAGTGGAGACACATCCCACACACTTTCCAATTCATTTCACACACTTCCCATTTTATCCCACACACTTCCCATTTCATCCCACACACTTCTCGATTCATCCAACACACTTCTCACTTCTTCCCACACACTTCCCACTTCATCCCACACACTTCCCACTTCATCCCACACACTTCCCACTTCATCTCACACACTTCCCACTTCATCCCACACACTTACAAGTATTTGTTACCCTCCTCTCCCTCGCCAGATTGTCCGGGAACCCAGACCAAGCGTTACACGATGTCTTAGTCCCATTTAGTTCAGGGCTTCCTTCAACTCTTTTATTTGTTTGGGTGTCACGACTGGCGACATGAGCGCCTTGATCATCGCTTCACTGTCAGAGCAGACTGTAACATTTTCTCCACATTCCTCTGACGAGACTGCCTCCCCCACTGAAATCCTTATAGCCTCACAATGGGAGGTTTTACCTAGCTTCGGTATAAATGATACCTTCACGGTTTCCCACGCCAACTGTATATGACCAAGGGCCAACGAGCTTCTCAAAAGTGCGAGGGTTATTCCGTCTTTTCGGTCTTTTCCTGCTCAGTTAAATGATATAAACCTTCCGATGGCCCATCTCACCCTGTCCACAGTGACGATCCGGTTAGCCAGAGCCCAGTCCTCCTCCGTCGGCGAGTATGGCACTGATTCTCCGACGTTGCTCTTTTCGTCACTTCTGCTCAGGAGATGAGTCTCTAAAAGGTGTGTGAAGTTTAACTACTAGTTGCAATCGTAAAATTTCATTCACGGAAACAAACGTAAACCAATTCATGAATGAAAATTGAACTTGCAACTAACTTTACTCTAAGTGCAAAATTTGACATTTCACAAGAACCAAGTGTCATCGGTGCCATCCCCGATGACCTAAGGTTGTTTGGTTGGTTTATTTAGGAAACATAATTCAGTTCGCTACACAGTTTACAAAATACACTTGAATACTATTAAGCTAAATTTACTGTATCTCCGTCTGTTTAACGTCCTGAATTAAAGCACTGAGGTCATCTTTGTTGGGCCTATTGTGCTGCATCCGAGGGGGGACTCACTTCTAAGATTTGTAGATTAAATGGATTAAATGGACTAAAAGGTATTAAATGGATTAAATGGACTAAATGGATTAAAAATTGGATTAAATGGACTAAATGGACTAAAAAAGTGAATAAATCAAAAAATTTAATTTGTTACCAAATCTGCTAAAACGCTTCAAAAGACTACATTTTAAGATAACAACTCATTACTAACTTTAAGAAAACGAAATATCACAATTTTTGGCGTATTCAGGAGGATTTGGTGTAAATGGGATTAAATGGACTAAATGGATTAAATGGACTAAATGGATTAAATGGACTAAATGGATTAAATGGACTAAATGGATTAAATGGACTAAATTGAAGTGAGTGACCCCTCGGCTGCATCTCCTTCTCTATTAACTTTTCGGGTTCCATCAGTCTCCTGCTCCTTGTGATAAAGGAGAGCACGTCGACTAATTTCAGTTTTAGCTGCTCTTCGGGGGTCAGATAGAAGTCTCCTAAGAGCTTCGTTCTGAGACTTTTTAAAGCCAGATGAGTGCATATGAAATGCCTCGCCGTTTCTGGTTCTAGTCCGCAGCCACTGCATGTCGGATCTGCAATGATTCCCATCTTGCTGAGATGGTAATTCAAACTGTTGTGACCTGTTAAGATTCCTACAAGTTTGCTTAATTCACTCTACTCCTGTTGAGGCTCGCCTGCATGTCTGCTGACGGCTGGTTCTTGCCCAATGAATGTGGAACTGCTTCCCTCTCTGGCCAACTGATCAGCTTTTTCGTTCCCCTGCATTCCTGAGTGACTTGGTACCCATGTCAATGTGACTTTATTGTCTCTTGACAGAGTTTCCAGAGTCTCGAAGCATTGATGAACCAGTTTCGACGAAATCTTGATCGATGAAAGCGCCTCTATGGACGATTCACTGTCTGAACAGATCAAAATTTTCTTATTTCTGATGCCATCTCGCTGCATCATATCTGAACTTTCACAGATGGCGACTATCTCTGACTGAAAAACGGTGGTGTATGAACCCAGAGCCATGGATACATCGTATTCCAAGTCCACTGAGTGCACACCGGCGCCCGTTTCTTCATCTGTCTTCGATCCATCTGTGTAAATCACGACGTCCGCCTCTCCTGGAGGTGTCCCTAAATCCCATTCAGACCTCTTTGGCAGGTGCGTTTCGAAACTTCTTTCGAAGCAGAAACGCACTCTCATAGAGTCTTCTGGCATATCTACCTCGCTGAACTCCTCTTTGAGTTGCGAGAGAATGCTTGCATGACCAAAATTTCGATCATGTGCAATCCAATTTCCACCTTTGTATAGTCTATACACTATCATCTCGGCTTCCTGTTTTAAGAACAGGTCCAGCGGCGGTAGTGACAGTAGTATCTCCATCGCCGCTGTCGGCGTCGATGTCATAACTCCAGTTATGCTCAGGCATGCTAGCCTCTGTATGCTATCGACTTTCTTTTTCGTAGCACCTAATTCAGCACGTGGTGCCCATACCATACATCCGTAAGTTAGTATTGGCCTTACTATGGCTTTATACACCCAATACAGAACGGATGGCCTGAGACCCCAAATTTTGCCAAACGTGGCGCGACACGTCCAGAGAATTCTCAGCGCTTTCCTGACTCTCTCTTCAACATGCTCTTTCCAATCCAGTTCACTGTCTAGAACGAATCCAAGGTACTTGACCTTGTCTGTCAGCTTAAGAACAGTTCCGAAAAGTATTGGCATTCGCATTGGAACTAACTTCCGTTTCCTAGTAAAGAGAATGAGTCCGGTCTTGTCTGGGTTTACCGACAGCCCTGACGTTTTACGCCACTTCCTCGAAAGCACCCGATATAAGGATAGTGATATCGTCGGCAAAGCCAACTGCTAAATGTCCTAATTCGTTCAGCTTCGTCAGCAAGTTGTCCACCGTCATGTTCCAGAGAATTGGCGGTAAGACTGCGCCCTGCGGACATCCTCTGTCAACTAAACCGGTCCTATGCGCCCCAAATAAGTCTATCGACAATATTTGGTTGCTCAACATAGCCATAATCCACCTTATCAGTGTCCTTTCTACTCCGAATTTTCTCATAACAGCGTTAAAGTAACTTTGTTAAAAGCTCCTTCTAGGTCCAAAAAGGTTGCCAGAGTTTTTTCACCGAATTCCATTGATTTTTCTATATTGAAAACCACCTGAGCTGAGTCTACTGATTTGCCTGATTGATAGGCATGCTGGTTCTTGTGTAACGGCTTTGACTTTAAAATGACGTCTCGGACGTCAGAATGTGTTCTTTCGAGAGTTTTCATCACGAAAGACGTGAGGCTTATCGGTCTATACGAGCTCGCTTTGTCCTACGTAGCACGACCTGGCTTCGGTATAAACTTAACTAAAACCTCCTTCCAAGTCTCTGGTATGTAGCCCATAGCCAGAACTGCTTGCAAAATCTTTTTCATCGGCTTCATTATAAAACTTGAAGCTTTCTGCATCACTGTCGGATAGATAACGTCCCTCCCGGGCGACTTATACGGCTTGAAAGGGTTGATTGCCCATTCAAGCCTCTTGTTCGTGACGATCGTTTCCGCTAGATTCCAATCGGTTGCGCTCGGCGTCCTAAGACATTCTTAAGGAATGTGTGAGAATGTCTTATATCAAAATTTCCTGGATGGAATGTGTGAACGCTTTTCCTATCGTCATTGCGACATTTCGATCGATTCGCACACAATGCTTAAGGACCGTCAGGAATAAGTGAACACATTCCATTAAGAATGGTATTATAGGAATGGTGTGGGAATGTCTTATGCCATACACAATTTGTATGACGAAAACGAAAGACAAAGCGTCCGGAGTTCAAAAATTTAGTCCCAAAAAGAAATCGAAAAAGTGAACAATAGTTCATTGAAAATTTCAACAAATTGAACGTATGTATTTTGACAGCTTTGACATATTGCCGTATTGTTTACTTAGAGATTCCCCGGCATAATAATATAGTCAAGAAATAAATAAACGAATTTGTCGTTTTTTCTGGCATTTTTCTATTGTCATTATGTTTCTTCAACGAGTAAAACTCATTCGTTCAATTTCAACTCAAATTTCTCAACCGTTTATGGTCACGACTCCCATTTTCTATGTAAACGCAGGTAACGTAACCAATAACTTTGTCAAAAGATTCAAATACATTTGTGTTACAATTTTAGCCCCACACATTGGTCATTTATACTCTAGTGTAATAGCGGATGCCATTTTCCGATTCGAAAACTTACTACAAGGCCACACAAAATATATTTTCACAACCGGCACCGACGAACATGGCTCGAAGATTCAACAAGCTGCACAAAAAAATAAAACTTCAATGCAACAATACTGTGACAATGTGTCGGGGGAATATAAGAAACTCTTCCACAACTTCAACGTTGATTACACTGATTTCATTCGTACTACCGAATCAAGGCATCATAAAGCCGTCGAGCAATTTTGGGTAACATTTCATTGAATTATGTGTAAATCGTACATGAAACGAAGGCGATTTCAAGATCTGCACAAATTACCGATTTGCAACTGTAGCTTCTATTGGTGTTTCAGTTAAAACTTTATGGAAAAGGAACAATTTACAAGGACAAATATGCGGGATGGTATTGCATACCGGACGAAACTTTTCTCACCGAATCGCAATTGAAAGAAGCGAATGGGACGAAAGTCTCCATTGAGTCTGGCCATCCGGTGGAGTGGTCGGAAGAAATAAATTACGTCTTTCGGCTATCGGCGTACCAGGAGGAAGTAATTCGATGGGCTGACAAGGAGTCGGTTTTTTAATCGGAAAAAAGTGAAACGTTCCTTAATTCGCTGTAATTATGTTTTTTCCAGAGATCGGATTGGACCAAAGAAATTCCAAAAGATTTTATTGGACTCTTTGCAAGAACCATTACCAGATGTGTCGGTGTCAAGACCAACGTCACGTGTCAATTGGGGAATTCGTGTGCCCAATGATGATTCACATTCAATTTACGTGTGGCTAGATGCCTTAGTAAATTATTTAACCTGCTCAGGCTACCCAAATGATGAGGTAAATTCCATCGCATTTTGTTGCGAATGTTCTTGCAATAATCACACTTACCTCAGTTCCATCATTTTCTGTTTCGACTAAGCAGTTCAGACGAAATTGGCCGCCAACAGTTCAGGTTATTGGGAAGGACATTCTCAAGTTTCATGGAATCTACTGGCCTGCTTTCCTCATAGCCGCTGGTTTGCTCCGTTCTGCATTCAAAGTATGAATTCTACATAGAAAATATTTTTAGACATAGAACCACCACAACAACTGCTAGTTCATTCACATTGGACAGTAAATGATGAAAAAATGTCGAAAAGTAAAATGAATGTCGTCGACCCGAATGAAAGGAGTTCAATTTATACAAAAGACGGCATGCGATATTTTCTACTTCGTGAAGGAGTTGCTCATAGCGATGGAAGTGAGTTCTTTGTGAAAGTATTAGTTTGTGTGTTTCATTAAGAGTAAGTGAGTTACGTGGGTTATTCCGTAGAGATGCTTTAGAGGGGTGGGTCAACGTAGAAAATCTTTTTGTACTCAAAATAAAATCAATTGTTAAGAAAATCGTCAAATTCATTGAAAATCCTCAAACAAAATTCTTGGAAATCAAAGGAAATCCTTGAAAATCCTTGAAAGTCAAAAGAAAATCCCTAAAAATTGTATAGAAGTGCTAGAAAATCCTAAGAAATTGACAAAGAAAATCCTTTTGCACTCAAAATACACGACTATCTGTCTCTCAGATGCTTCCACATCGAACGCATTTACTGATGAAAGAGAATTTTCTCGTCAAAATTCCCCGGAAGCTCCTCAAAGACTATTCTCAAAACTTCGAAAAACGTAGTCTTTCGTCTCCAAAGAACAACAACTTACGTACTCCAATCAGTGAAAGGGGTGGGCGAAATAGATGATGCCATTTGTTTTCTACTGAACCGTATTTATCAATGAAATAATGGTAGCGCTACTGGATAAAAACGACGTAGCCTTTGTGTTGAATAATAATAAAAATCGTTCATTCAATTGTATATAGAAGGTTGTGCACCTTAATAACATTGTATACAGGTACCTTAAATTACACCAAATAACTAATAAAAACTAGGTCCTACCTCTTGGGTGGGTTATTATTTACCATTTTGTTTTAATAAAAAAAGGCTCACTTCAGATTGGAACACAATTTTACTACTGGCTCATTCCGGTAAGAACGGTAAGAACAAAAAAAGTTCTATTTGCGTTGTATGAGACGCTTTCTGAGCATGTTTTTCCTACAAAGAAATTCTAAGTTCTTCGCTTTTACTCGGTTGAAGCCTTTTCAAAGTTCAATGTTCCGTTTTTGCACGAAACGACTACTCTTTGGACTTTTTCTGATATTTCGATGATAATTTGGAACATTTTTTTTCGTTTAAAGGGGTAGGTTTGGGATAGTTACACAATCGTAAAAATAATTTTCTTCCATAATTATGTGAAAACGTTCGCAGGACCTCCCCAATTTATGAATAATTGTGGAAAAGATGTGACATTGAGGCCAAATATCGTGGAAGTGATTCAAGTTTCAAATATCGTCAGTCATTAGAAAATATGTTTTAGTGACAAGCTTTTTTACCGAACAAAACTTGTTGCTATCGGGTTAACAAACATGTGGACAATACTGATATTTTACATTATAAGTTTTGTAATTAGTTTTTCTCTGTCCTACACAAATCCCGTCACCTTTTTCGTCGAACTTTCGTTTCACGTTCTGAATAACTACACCGACGCCAGGCCTCATGACTGTAAAAAATTTTGAATTTAAAAAAAGTATTCGAGTCTGTGCTCAAAACTAAATTCCCAACAATAATTTTTCATTTTTTATTTTTTAGCTTAAATTTTATTTTTTAATTTTAGCGATTTTTCAAGCTTAAGCTAGAAAATAAAAAAAGAAAAAAATGAAAAATTGCTGTTGGGAATTTAGTTTTGAGTACAGACTCGAATACTTTTTTATATCAAAAATTTTTTACAGTCATGAGGCCTGTAAAACCTTACAAAAAATCCACTGTGCACAGGACGTCCTCTGCTTTTTTATAACTTCTATATTAGATCGGTGATAGTTTAATATCTGATAGTTTGATTCTTGATACCTGATAGTTGACAGGTTGATCGTTTGATAGTTAGATAGTTGACATTTGATATCAACTATCAAGCATCAGCTATTAAAATATCACCAATCAAATATTAAACTCTCATCTATCGCATCTATCAAACTGTAGTTGACTATGTACTTGATAGTCGGCTGTCATTTTAATATCAACTTGATAGTTGACTATCATTTTGATAGTTGACTATCTAATTTGATAGCTGGCTATCGAATTTGATAGCTGGCTATCGAATTGGATAGCTGGCTATCGAATTTGATAGCTGACTATCATTATGATATGAGTCAGTCTATCAGTCAACTATCAAAATAAAAGTCAACTATCAAATTTGATAACCCCAATGACACTCCAATCAAAAAATGGTTGTGCGACCAGCGCCGCCGGGTTGACGTTTGAAAAAATTTAAAGTTTTATATTGTGATTTATGCGAACTTCATGGCGTAAGCATTTATTTGACAAAGAGGCTTTGAAATTTTGAAAAAATGAAATTAATGGTTATAATAAGATTTGTTCGCTAGTGGCATACCTGTGAATTTGATAGTCAACTATCAAAATCATAGTGAACTATTAAAGTCATAGTCAACTATCAAATTTGATAGTCAACTGTCAATTTGATAGACAACTATCAAATTTGAAAGTGAACTATCAAATTGATAGTTAACTGTCAGTTTGATAGACAACTATCAAATTTGAAAGTGAGCTATCAAAATGATAGTCAACTGTCAAAATAATAGTCAACTATCAAGTTGATAGTCAATTATGAACTGGATATGGCCCTTCTTTGTACATCATTTCGTTCACTTCCATACATTCAACTACAGGAACGGAAAAGTGAAAACCGACAAGTTTCTAATTTACCATACGAATTTACCATACAAATCAGAAGCTTGTCGGTTTTCACTTTTCCGTTGCTGTATCAAACTGTACTCATGCAAATCAACAACTTTGCCGAAAACACCTACATTGTATCACCTAAAACATTCTACTGATATACACCTAATAACTTTGTAGAAGACACCAATTTTCTCCTAACTCTTTGTGCGCGTCTAACTTGGTCACGATATGAGGCAAAACAATTAAACTATTCATGGAACGATAGCCCAGTGGAGATTGGTGAAGTAAATTTATTTTTTAATCAAGATAAGGTCAAGTAGTGTGGGTCTACACCCAGGTAGAAAATTAGGAGACTTTAACGTATAAACCGTTTGAATGAATGAAAAAAGGTAGATGTCGCTACTGTTGCCTGATGAAATCTGATGGTAGACAGGATTGTCACTGACATAGTTTCTTCTATCAAGGTCTAAAGTGTGTTGATGGCGCTGAATAAAGCTGCTGTAGCTCTTTGGTCATAACAGCCGTTTTGCGTTTTCGAATTTTCCTTCAAGCTCGCATCCTTCTAAATCTAAGGAAAGTTGCTAAATTTTCATTTTTAAATTCATGTTTCAGATTACAGTGACATCAAAGTAACGCGAATATTGAATTCAGAATTAGCTGATACCATGGGAAATTTACTTTCCAGAGCGTGTACCAAATCAGTTAACACAAGCCAAACGTTTCCGACATTGGACAAATGCGAATACGAAAAGCTGCTCCAAGTGAACGTTACACAGAAACTTGTAAACCTCGTGGAAGCTTTACCTGGTAGGTTTGTTTTACCATCTAATTAGTCTACTGTATATAATGAGTTTGACTGCGAATGGACTGAAATGAATAAAACTGAAAAAACAAGAGGAATGACTCTCGAAATGGGTTATGGGACAGTCTTTTCAAGCCCTCTCCCAACCTTCAATTTGTTGAAAGACAGAAATTTTTAAGTCCACCCAGGGCATCATACAAAATGTTGCTGGCTCACGTGCACTATGAATGAGGAGAGTGAGCTTGCTGAGCACAATGTTCTACTCCTTCACTTGGGTGTACAGCGACCAAAGTCCTCGCGTTACAATGCTATGGCCACCTCAAGCAGCGTTTTAGGTTCCCCACCTTATGTTACCAATTAACCCTATGGGCTTCCATCAGTTCTACTTACCTAGAATAGCGGAGGTCTCACCAGCCCTCCATTGCTGTACCTGCTCATGATCATGGTGTCCCAGCGGTGCTGACACAAAGTTCACAATAGACCCGTGCGCCCGCCCGCCGGTCTCACTTTTTCTCTCGATGCTTCGTAAAATGCTCTTGAATGTAGCGGCTGCGCAAATGTTGTATGAGGAGGACTGGCGCAAAGTGACGTAAAATCACCTTTTTTGTTGATTGGCACGGCACGGCTCTAGTTTTTCCTTCGGGAAACGATTACAACGTTGGTAATGCAGAAGTTAAGACTCAAGAGTTTAATGTACAATAGGAAATTACTGCTTTCCTGAATCTAGCTTTGGAGTTGCTGTGTGACGCACCCTTTCACCCTTTCTGTCCGTCTGTGCGCCGTCACAATTACGATTTGTATCACATAAAATTCCACATTTTCGCAATAAAGTTATTTAGCACCTCTTTGACACAAATTGTCTAATGTCATGTATGTAATTTGTGTGGAATATGTGACGAAATGTCCACTTTTATGTGATTCAAACAGTATGACGTCACCACAGTGATGTCACAAAAATGACATCACAAAAATGACGTCGCAAAAATGACGCTTCAAACACGACGTCACAAATATGACGTCACACAAATGACCTCACACATATGACGTCACAAATATGAAGTCACAAATACAACCAAAAGTTATGTTAATTCTTCAACAATACACTATCGCTACATTTCTATACCCATGTCAGTGGTTTATGTTTTCACCCTTCTTATCCATGCACCTCACTGCACCTAGCTGCAACCAGTCGCACCTAGGGAATCAACCTCTTTGACTTCACTCTGTCGCTGTTAAGTAGCAATAACTTTACCCTTCCTGTCCGTCCGTCCGTCTGTGCACTGCACCTCACTGCAGCTAGCTGCATCTCAGTGCACCTAGCTGTACCTTGCAGCTAGCTGCACGTCACTGCACCTAGGGAATCTACTTCTTTGACTCTCTGGATTTTGTGCCCGTCCATGGAAAATATGCGGGATCCTGGATCCCGGGAATTTTTTGCATTTCGACCGGGAAATTGTTATATGGGAAATTTTTTTACTAAGGAAAGCCACCGGGAAGTCAAAAGCATCGGGAAGTGAAAGCCGCTGGGAAGTAAAAAGCACCGGGAAGCGAGAAGTCAAAGCCAACGGGAAGTCAAAAGCACTAGGAAGCGGGAAGTGAACGCCACCGGGAAGTAAAAAGCAACGAGAAGAGGGAAGTCAAAGCCGCCGTGAAATCGAAGCCACCGGGAAGCCGAAGCCACCGGGAAGTCAAAAGCACCGTGAAGTTAAATCCACCGGGAAGTGAAAGCCACAGGGAAGTGAAAGCCACCGGGAAGTCAAAAGCACCGGGAAGTGAAACTCTTTAGTCTACAATTTCGCAGGTGCGATTAGAGCGAGAGGAGCCCGAGCTTCCCAAACTTAAAACAAAAAACGAATTGTTCATATTTTAAAAAATGTTTGCCTGCGGCGCTACACAGAATCAGTCAATTAATAAAATTTTTACTTACAATTAACCCTACAATTACAATCAAACATTTTCGCCTGCGGCGCTTTACTCGTTAGATCGATACTAACCGCTAATTAAGGAATACAATTCTATTGTAGCCCCTCCCCCCCACCCCCTAGTCACCGGGAAATCCTTCCAGCGACACCGGGAAATCGTTGACTGATTTTTGGTTGCCGGAAAATTTTGACTCGGCTCCCGAGAAAAAAACATTATTTCCATGGCCGTTTGTGCCTCGGGATTTGAAATTTCTTTTATTTATACCCCAAAAAAATGCCACCCACTCACAAACCCACCTGACTCTTCGGCCTTGAAATCCGTTCAAAGACGATCGTTTCCAAGAGCTGTTCCTCCGAGTGTTACATTGTTCATTTTTTCCCCAGAGCAGTCCACACATTTATTAATAAACGAATGAATGAATGAATGAATATTTTTGTCCAAGACTCGAAGTAATTCATTTCAATAATCTTTTTCAGAAAAATGCTTCAATCACTACAAATCCTACAACTTTTACTTAGTTGTCGATCAAGTGATTGAAGTGCTACATTCAGCAAATAAATTTTTCGAAACAACAAAGCCATGGGAGCTTAAGAAACGAAACGAAATTCGACAATTAGAAGCAGTATTGGCTATAACAATGGAAACTTTACGGATATGTGGAATTATATTACAGCCGATAATTCCGGTTATATGTAAAGCATTGTTGGACAAATTAAATGTTAATGAAAATCAACGGAATTGGATCGATTTGAGCTTTGTTTTATGGAATCAGAACGAAAATAATGTTGAAATTGGATTAAGGGATGGTGAGCCTGTGCTGTTTAGACGAATTCAATTAGATGGAAATGAAAAAACAAATAATAAATCAACGAAGAAAAAAGACAAAAAGAAAACTGAAATAATTTCATAAGACTCTTGGTACGAAATTAGATTCAAAAGTAAATAGCCGAATATTCCTGTTCAAACAACTGTTGCTTTGGATGAGCTGCGTTGATGGTTATATTTTCTCTTGTTGTTATCGTAGACAGTTTGTTTTATCATAAGAATTGAATAAAATTTTATTGAACTCGTAAAACCTGCAACTTCATTTACAAAAAAATTTGCTGTAAGCCATTTGATTCCAGTACGATTTTAACTAAGTAGATATTTATCAGGGGTTGCACGCACACCATGCAACTGAATATTTGCATCAAATTACACTCTAATTGACTTCCAATTGTGCGAGTAATGAACTGATGTATAAGAAGACAAATGATTTGAGGAAACTTGGGTAAGCGATAAGCGAAAACTTTGTACAAAACTTTCAGTCGTCGCATTAATAGAATTTAGTTTGAAAACTACAAAAAATTTGGCTTAGACTTTCTTGGTTGATCTTCGTGGCTTGTGGTGTTCGCACGCAATCTGTGCAGTATTCGTATATCGCTGGATTTCATTGTTTGCGATTACCAATTACTCGTCCATCACTGTCCTAGATCAACTCCACATCCAACGGCTTCGCTTGAGTTCCTTCTTCGTACTTTGCTTGAGTCTCTTCATCCCGCTTTGAGCCTCTTCTTCATGCTTCGACTGAACCACTTCTTGATGCTTTGCGCGAGTCTCTTCTTTGCTCGAGCCTCTTCTTCGCGCTTACAACAATAAACAAACACTACGAATTGTATTGGAGGCACCATCGAGGGGCAGGTAATCATGTATTTTTAGAGCAAAAGTATCCTCAGAGGATTTTTTTTAATTTCCAATTATTTTCTGTCGTTTTCTTTGATTTTCAAGGATTTTCTTCGTCGACTTTTTAAGATTTTCTAGCGCTTTTACACGATTTTTAGAGATTCTTTTTTATTATGAAAAATTTTCTTTCATTTTCAAGGATTTCCTTTGATTTCCAAGGATTTTCTTGCAATTCAAAGGATTTTTTGAGGATTTTCCTAACAATTGATTTTCTTTTGAGTGCAAAAGGATTTTCTACGTTTATCGGCTCCTCGGTGCCAATCCAGACTGTATGCATTTTGAGCTGGCTGTGCTCCCCACTCAGCCTTTTCACCGATGAAGCAACAACGAACGCGAAAGAACAAATAGAAGATTTCTCAACAAGGAAGGGCGTTTTCATGTTCCTAATGTTCTTTAATGACTCAGACGTGTGTATGACAGGTATCCATTGCCTCAATTTTGCCGATGACAAGAAAATCGCAGCAATTGTCAAGTCGAATGAAGATGCGCTAAACCTCCAAAATGCTATCAATATCTTCTACAAATGGTGTTGCGACAATGGCCTGTAAATCCACCGAACAAAGTCCAAAATCATCACGTACACACTAAAGACGAAACCGATACTTTTTAACTACGCTTTGGATGGTGAAGCGATTCAACGAACAGATAGCACAATCGATCTTAGGATTTTGATGAACAGGAAAATTAGCTTTAATTCCCACTACGAATAAGTGAGCAACAAATCCAAGTCTATTTTGAACTTCGTGAAACGCCAACCAGCTGAGGATAGGTCCGGTTGGAGAAGCACGTTGGAGAAGGCCAAGACCCTTAATGGGTTTTAGGGCCGGTTAAGTAAGTAAGTAAGTAGAAACGCCAACGACGATCCAACGAAAGCCAACCGATCCGACAACAATTATGTACTTAGTCTTTACGTAGAAAGGTGTGCCAAGTTCGAGTTACAAACTCTGATCCAACGTAGAGTGAATGCATGCATTCTCTTCATTCACTCTCTTCTTATTGGCAAGATTAATCCACCGTCACTTCGTTCACTCATCAACTTCAATTCAAGACCATTAAGGATCAATGGCATGATCTCTATGAAAGCGTGTAGGACAAGCCGGTCTCAATATTCGCCATTTAACAACGCTTGCCGGATGTTCAATGTTTTATCATACATTATCGACCCCACGCTACCTCGTAACCACTTTCGCAATGCCTTGAATCGAATTCTACTCTGATTTGAATCAATTTCTACAGCTGTGACATCCACTACTCTACTATAAATCTGTGATATCTTATTTTATATTCTATTCCTATTTCTGATTTGACCAATTAACTTAGAATACTTTGACGGGCTCGAGTATTGTTTGTTTGTTTGTTTAGAGTGGGCGGAGAGGATCTCCTGCATCTAAGCCTCTGTGGGGCCTGTTGTGCGCACCCACATTGGATTACCTACAACCTACTTGTGTGATTAAGGTACTCCAATATATTGCTGGGCGGTATGCTACAGATAATGTTGTGCGGGAGTATATATGCCCCTAGGGCTTTGGCTCTTGCTGTGATATAAGCAGGGCAATTGCATAGAAAGTGCTCAGCTATTTCTATATCACCACATTTACTACAGAGTTTA
>CM055406.1:50356012-50392874 GCA_029228625.1 Pseudolycoriella hygida
CCTAGGAATGAAAAAAATATGAATTATCAACCAGGGAATTATCACCCAGTCCAGGAATTATCGTCCAGAAATTATCACCCGGGATGGCATTTTCCTCATACAAAATCGCGTTTTCCTTAAAATGGCATTTTCCTTACACAATTTGGACGTTTTAAAACCAAGTGGCATTTTCATTGTACAAATATACCGCTTTAAACTTGCTGGGTGATAATTCCTGGGTGATAATTCCCAGGTGATAGTTCGCATTTGTCTGTGCGATAATTCCCTGGCTGATAAATTCCCATTTTTTTCATGTCGCCACAGAATTTACGGCCAGAAATAACTCAATTAGCAGTTTTTGACACTTTATTTCCCACCTGTCAATCATCTCCTTACTTTTTTTCCACCTGTCAATTATTTCACTACTTTATTTCCCCCTTGTGAATTATTTCGCTACTTTATTCCCCACCTGTTAATTATTTCCCTACGTGTTTTGTTCGGAATCTGACTTTTTGTTGCGCATAAAATAGTATACATAACATGGAGCTGAAACGGCTGATTTATACCACAATGGTGAACAAGTTCTTGGGCTCCGCTACAGTCCACCCTCTGGCCACCAGGGTCAAAAATCAGTCGTTTCAAATCCTTGTTTTGTTCGAAAGGGAAATGACTCCGGAAAATTATGGTACGGTGCAAGAAAAAATCAAAAACCATCCGGGAAAATCATTAAAAATCACAAAAGTCATCAAAATTCATTGAAAATCTTCCAGAAATCATTGGAAATCATTAAAAATCTCTGATTTTTATAATTTATATGATTTCAAAAATCACCAAAAATCATTAAAAGATTTCAAAAATAACCAAAAATCATAAAATGATTTCATAAGTCATCCGGAAATTAAATCATGGTATACTCATTTTGGGAGTCGTTTCCCCCTCTGTTTTGTTATGGAAAACTTTACAATATGAAACTAAATAAATTTGCAGCATTTCCTCGTTCCTTGAAAAACTATTGCAGGCAACATTTTTATTTATTGTGTTGAAATGTCTCACAAATTTGATAAATTACGATATAAGACATTTTACTATCACAACAAATAAAAATTTTGAAAGCCTCACAAGATATGAAAATTATGTTGCTACCGGCTTTGGCTTCTTAAACACCCTGTGGATGTTTTTATTCGTCTAGTTGTTTTTGATTGATGGGTCCGAACTTTCGTAATAATGCTAAAGTTCGAATACGTCTTATGACGAGATAAATTTGGCAACACGCATTAGGGCAATTAGGAAAAACAATGAAATTAGTTTGCTCACTTTCGTGTTCATTTGAATTGTAACTGTGAATAACGTAGACGCTTTATAGATCGCAAACATGATTCTCGAAATTAGGGACATAAACCAAAATTCACTTAAAATTGTTGTTAAACGTACTGACACAATACTCGAAGTTAAAGAAAAAATAAAACTGAAAATTGTAGCTCTGTCCACTGACGAGCAGACGCTTGTTTATTCTGGAAATATTTTGTCTAATGACAGTACAGTGGAAGAATACGAATTCGACTCAAATGATTGCCTGACGTTGCTTTATAATTCACTCAAAAAACATGAAGTTTGTGAACAGATTCAAGGAGCTCTTGACGAGTATAAAAAAAATGGCGAATATGGGCACTCGATCTCATCAAATGAATCTCACAATTCAATGTATTCGGAGCCAACAAACACTAGCGAAGCTACATTTACGTATGGCTTAGATGATTCGGAGACGGAAGATCTGTCACGTAGTGCTCTGCTGGAATCGATTCCTGATGCTAAGAAATTGTGTGAAGTAATTGGTAGTAATCCTGAAAAAGTTATAAAGATGCTATCCAAATGGTCACGGATAAACCCTCTTGTAGTTGAAAATATTTTAGAAAACCAACACGCGTACATTGATTTGCTGAACACCGATGATTCGCATTTGCATACTGAATTGGAAGAAAAAAAACTTGGAGCAAAAGACCGTGCAGTCATTGCTAGACTTGTTAAGAAAGGATTCGAAAAGGAAATTGCATTAAACGCTTACAGAGCTTTCGATTTCGATGAACAAAGTGCCACCGCGTTTTTGTTCGAATTGAAAAATTAATGTTATTATTGTTATGCTCTTCGAAAATTGTATTTAATATTTTGTGATCAGTGAATCTTTGTTTAAAACATTAACATTTTTAGATAAAATTAAAAGTTTGATTTCAGGCTCATTTTTTTCTGCCTTTACCGAGGCGAATTATATATTACTCCCCCTGATTTCGAGTAGAACAATGACCATTTTTTAAAAGCATTGTAAACAACAAAGTAAAACTGTGGGTTGAGCCGAATCATTTCGTGTGAGATAGAGCAGCGGAGAAAACCGGCGAGATAATGTCGTGCGAGAAGTCGTGCAATATCTTCTCAACGGATATCTCCCTGTCTTTATTGAGTAGCGATAGCTACTTTATCTTTTACCTCTTCCTGTCCGTCCGTCTGTACATAACATCTCACTGCACCTAGCTGCCCTTCACTGCACCTAGCTGCACTTCACTGACCACCTAGCTGCACTTCCACTGCACCTAGTGCCACTCACTGCACCTAGCTGCACTTCACTGCACCTTAGCTGCACTTCACTCACCTAGCTGCACTTCAACTGCACCTAGCTGCACTTCACTGCACCTCGCTGCACTCACTGCACCTAGCTGCACTTCAGCCACCTAGCCACTTCACTGCACCTAGCTGCACTTCCCTGCACCTAGCTGCACTTCACTGCACCTAGCTGCACTTCACTGCACCTAGCTGCACTTCACTGCACCTAGCTGCACTTCACTGCACCTAGCTGCACTTCACTGCACCTAGCTGCACTTCACTGCACCAAGGAAGTCAACTTTATTTTACAAGCGAGAAGTCATGCGATGTTTTCTCATCGGTCGTATCCGCTGCTCTAACTCACGTTAAATAAATTCTCACGCGAGAAGGAAAATGCGAGACAAAAGTGAGATACTCGTAATTGCTTAGACTGTTAATCAGTCCCACTTACGGTCAATTATGTGTCCTGTTTTTAGTTTTCAATTTTCATAAAAGTATTTGTGTAATTTCATTGAAAATCTTGTATTCAAACTGCGTTTTACCTCAAAATTTTCGCCCATGGCGCTTATATCGTAATTTATCAAATTTGTGAGACATTTCAACACAATAAATAAAAATGTTGCCTGCAATAGTTTTTCAAGGAACGAGGAAATGCTGCAATTTTATTTAGTTTCATATTGTAAAGTTTTCCATTCCATCTGAAAATTTTTGCCTTCGGCGTTCGTTGTGAGAACATCGTCTAACTCCTACCACCAAAGTAGTAGTAGTAGTACGGGCATGTACAAAATTACAGCAATAGAAGAGCCATACAATCATCATTGTTTTATTTTGGTATGTTCTATCCATTCTATCGCGTGAAGATAGCCAAGATTCTTGAATCTACACGAGTACAGTGGAAAAACATATGCAAGGGACCCGTACGTATCAGAATAGATGTGGCAAACAGAATAGATGTTGCGAAAGAAATCGAACGTATCTTAGTAAATATTGTCTTAACTCTTAGTACACGTAAACTTGGACTGGAAATTGCCGAAAGGGCAATATTGAAAAACCCGTACGAAGCAAGAGTTCCCTTCTTTTTCTCTACGAAACTGCACAAAAAACCCAATCATTACTCCTTTAATGATTCACGAAAAACCACCAAATATCGTGTAGGGTCGGGTAGCGTGACTTTGGCTAACATTAAGGACATTACAGCCTGAACCACTCCACAGATTTCCACTAATTTAATTTTCGTGATTTTCTGATGTCCACATCTTTCATTCAAAACCTTGAAGAGCGATTCTGATTTTGCTGAGATCTAAGTTGAGAGTTGAGACAAGTCAAGTCAAGATGGCGGTGAGTGCGCACGTGGTTTGTTTTGCTCTGAGTAAGTTTTATTTATTTTTTGCCAGTTTCGCGTTTCGATTCATAATTTCTAAGATGCAATATGAATTAAGGTATGTTGTTGCCATAATCTTTCGAGCTACACAGATTTGCTCAAGGAATATCTCAATTTTTCAATTCCACAAAATTCTCAGTTCCGATTGTTTTTGTTTCGTTTCTTTTAAACCTCTATTGGATATCATCGCTTATATTATGTTTACCATAGGGCTTCCCACTGCCCCAACAATATTTTATCAGGTTTGCATCTCAATTAAAGTTTTCATTCTCATTTTCAAACATCGTAATGGTGACATAACCTCAATGCTGCCGCGTTTTTCGGATGTTATGCTGTTCTAATGTGAAGCAATCGGTGTTTTGTTGTTTCGTTGTTTGTTATTTTGAAATGCAATTTCAAGTCAGTGTGATTTGTAATTACGGATACGGGCTTCGCTATTCGCATAGCTATCGCTTTGGCAAAATATGGATGAGCTTGCGCATAGCACTTTAGGCACGTGTGTTAAAGTCCCCATTGAGGCTTGTACTTCCGGTGCGGTTCGGCTTACCAGGCCGTCCCACTGTATTCACAGGCGGTAAAAATAATTTGGCTCAGCCTCGGACGAGTGTTGGTCACGGGGTACGACCAGCACAGGACATAACAGGTACCCCATCGTTGGCGATCAGGCAATGTAAAAAGGTTGGTGGTTTGTTTATTGGAAGTCTAAACGTGAATGGGGGTTTTCGGTGTCGCAAGAATGAAATGGTAGAATTGACTGAGGATTACGGTGTAGATATCTTAGCATTGAGCGACATTAGAACTAAGGGGCAGCGAGAAGAGCAGGTGGGCGGCTATAAAGTGTTTTTGTCTGGCGTTCAGTCTGGTAGGGCAAACTGGGGAATTGGAATGGCTATCAAGCAGGAATTAGAAAAATTTGTCTTGAATGTTCGCTGCGTAAATGAAAGGATTATGTGGATATCTATTAAGTTAGCTGGGGGTATTTATCGGCTGGTTAGTGTTTATAGCCCATGCGAGGGTAGCAATTCTGGCGACCTCGACGCCTTTTACGAGCAGTTAGGAGATGTTGTGGCAAAAAGGCGAAGTGAGTGTGTGGTTTTGTTGGGCGATTTTAATGCGAGGATAGGAAACAGTAAAACCAATGCAGGTTATGAAAGGGTGGTAGGCAAATTCGGGGAAGATACTTTGAACTTAAATGGAAAGCGGTTGTTAGATTTCTGTGATTTCAATGGGTTAGCAGTAACCAGCTCTTTCTTTAAGCACAAATGGATCCACCGGTACACTTACGTCAATGAAAGTTGGGATCATAAGTCAATAATTGATTACGTAATTATAGAACAGGACAAGAGGCAGGAAATATGTGACACGCGTGTTTTCAGGGGTTTCACCTTCGGCTCGGACCACTATCTTTTGGGTGCACATCTGTCGGTTGGTAAACTCTGTCAGGTTAAAAGGAAGAAAAAGGTAGTTCGCAGATTCGCGTAGGAAAGTTCAAGGAGGAGGAAGTTAGGGCTCGTTTCATGGCAAAGTTCACAGAAGGTTTTGAGGGGCTTTCTTCGGACTGCGGGGACATCGAGGCTGAGTGGGCAAATTTTAAGGAATTTGTTTTGAGTGCAGCTGAGGAATGTCTGGGTAGTGTCTCTAGCGGAGGTAGGAACAAAAGGACGGGTTGGTGGAACGCCGATATCAAAAAGGCTGTGTTGGAGAAAAGAAAGCTTTATTTGGTTTGGTTACAGGATGAGAAGAAAGGAGCTTACAGGGCTTGTAGTCAGGCGGTTAAGGCTCTAGTTAAAGGAGCAAAGGACCTCGCGTGGAAGAGGTTCGGAGAAGAATTGGAAGAAGCAGGTCAAGGAAAGGGTAAAAAATTCTGGTCGACGATTAAGGATATTAGGCGTGGTGGTGAAAAGGAGGGCTGCGGTAGCATTTTGGGTAAAGATGGGCAGTTAATTACGGATAAGGGAGAAGTACTGGAAACCTGGCGTGATTACTTTCAGGATCTATTTGCATCTGTCAATCCGGTAGTGGCACCTGACAGAAATCAGTTTGCTAACTCGGAGGGTGAGGAAGAAATTACATTAGTGGAGGTGACACGAAAGGTCAGCAGGCTGAAGGCAGGAAAATCCGCAGGTGTAGACGAAATTAGGACAGAATTTATTAAGAATAGCGGGTCTGGTGGGATCCAATGGCTTTGTAGGATTTTAATTTAGCCATGAAGTCCTCAGTAGTACCCGCTGACTGGAGCTTCGGTGTTATTGCTCCGATCTTTAAGAAGGGCAACCGTAAAGTTTGTAGCAACTACAGAGGGATTTCACTTTTGAGCGTGGTCGGAAAGGTTTATGCTAGTGTGCTAGTAGATCGGGTTAGGGTTATAGTGGAAGAGGTTCTGGACGAGGCTCAGAGTGGTTTCAGGCCTTTGAGAGGGTGTCAGGATCAGATCTTTTGTCTTAGGCAGGCTATAGAAAAGCTCTTTGAGAGGAATATTGATCTGTACTTATGCATCATCGACTTGGAAAAGGCATTTGATCGGGTACCGAGGCAAAAGCTGTTCGAGGTGCTTAGCGAATACGGGATTCATGGAGGTTTATTGGGCGCCATTAAAAGCATCTACTCAGGGAGCAAGGCTGCGGTAAGGATAGATGGTGAAATTAGTGAGGCTTTCGCGGTTAATGAGGGCGTTCGTCAGGGTTGTTGTCTCTCTCCTCTTCTGTTCATAATTTTCATGGACAAAATCATCAAGCAGGCCAATTTGCAGGGGAATGTGGAAATTGGGGATGTAATTATGAAAATCCTGGCCTATGCGGATGATTTAACCCTATTAGCAGATAATGCCGATGATTTGTAGAGGGGGATTGACTGCCTGAATGTAGCATGTGAGGAGTACGGGATGAAGATAAGCGTCGGCAAAACAAAGGTTATGCATTTTGGCAAATTTAGGAAAGACGTAGTGTGCAGTTTAAATGGGGAGCAGTTGGAACAGGTTTCTGAGTTTAAATATTTAGGAGCCATGTTTTCAGAGGATGGCAAGTTAGTTAGGGAATTTGAGGAAAGGAGGAGAATGGGAAATGCGGTGGCCAGTCAGTTGAGGTCTCATGTGTTTAACAGGAAGGAATGGCACAAAGTTAGCTATTCACAGGTCAATCTTCAGGCCAACAATTTTATATGGTAGTGAAAGTTGGGTGGACTGCGGATACCTTGTGCATGACTTGGAGGTTTCAGATATGAGGGTTCTTAGGAGCATAGCAAACGTGAATCGGAGGGAACAGTGGGACAATCATATCAGGAACGACGACATCAGAGGAAATTTAGGGGTTAGGTCAGTGGAGGAGGCGGCAAGGGTTAGTCGTCTGAGATGGTACGGGCACGTTCAAAGGATGGGTAATAGTAGGCTCCCAAAGAGGATATTGAATGCACAGGTCCCGGGTGTACGTCCTAGGGGTAGGCCAAGGAGAAGGTTCATAGACTCAATTAAATCAGATTTAGAAGTTAGGGGGCTTTCACTGGGCGAGCAAACTATCTCCTTGGCAGAGGATAGAAGGGTATGGAGGGGGGTGGTCAATGACCACCGGGTTGCGGCTTAAAGACCCCACACTGGAAGGTATAAACGGTCTATAAAGTTTGATGATGATGATGACTAAGTTGAGACCACGTTTTCGAGCACTTTTCGACCGTAACTTTGAACGTTTCCGACCAATTCTTCCCAAATTCAATCTCGTAATTAATTTTCTGACTATCTTTCAGGAAAAGAAAGTTTTTGAAAAATCGGATAAGATTTACCCGATTTATGTAGAAAAAACACGTTGGGCCCTAGTAGAGACTCAGTTTCTGGGCCGTGGCGCTGAGTCCAGGGACTCAACATCAAAAAATGTTCTTCCATAAAGTGTCGGACATGCCTAGACCTTTCGAAAAAAAAAAATTTGAAAATAGAAAAAGATTTACGTGAATTCTGTACAAAAGACCAAAATCCACTTAAACGGCTCAAGCCGGCGGCCCTTGAGCTGACGGTGCCCAGATTCAATCCCATAAAAGATTTTTGAATTACCTCTCAAGGAAAAAAAGTTTTTGAAAATTGGTTATCGCGGTGGCGGACGGACGGACATTTTTTTTATTCCTGATTCGTCATCTAAGGATCATGGTCAATGCTCCCCCTACTCCCGCGACGAAATTGAGGTGGTCACAAACGTTGTTGCAAACGCATAAGACCCCTTTTCGAAGATCTTCGTTCTTCGTACGGTTCTAAAAATTTAAAAAAAAATCACCTTGCTCATGTAAGAGGCCTCTACCTACCTATCTCAAACCGAGTATATCCGAAAAAAATCCGGATGCATTGAGGACTTCGAGGGCAGCTGAGAGAACTACTAGTGTTTCTCGACTTTCGAATGTTTGATTTTTTATCTATCTAGAACGATAATCTGCACTGCTATGCTCTAGGGCAAATTTACTTATCTCGATAGATCTGTTCTCGATAGATAAAATAGCATATGCACCTCCTGCCAAAATTGTTATTTTCAATTGTGGTATTATGTCCCACGCCTTCGGCTAGGGCCACAATGCCCCACACGTCAAAACAACAATTTTGGCAAGAGTTGCATAATCTACTATTTCTGTTTAACGAAAAATTGATTCAAACAAAATACGGACCACTTTATTGTCAGCTGCTTATACGAGTAAATTAATTAATTCATTAAGTTCTCTTTCTTCATAATCTTGAAATCATATCACGAGCGTATCACATGTAGTTCATGGCACAGATTTCTTTGTCAGAAAAAAATTCAATTGTTTTCTTGAATAGTCATGGCAATTGTGCCCGCAGCTACTGTTTCAGTGTAAATAGTTTGTTAGTTGTTAAACCAAAAACGAAGTTGAGAGCAAGCTCACAACAGCTTTATTACCACACAGTCGTTAGTTGTGAAAGTCCTTTTAAAATGCACATACTAAAAATGTTTTAAGTATTATACCACCACTAAAAAGCACTTCAGGAAACTTTTTCGAAAGTTCCATAAGTATCTCGTTTAAAAATTAAGCTACCAAGCAAACAAAATTATGAGCAAATATAACCATTTTCAAACAAATGTACGAATAAGCATATGTAAGACATGGGTTATATACTTAGCATTTTATATGCAAAAATGTGCTTAATGTCGTTTGTTACAGTCTAGAGTTTTTATTGAACAGAGTAAACAATGCCATTGCCATTACATTCTTAGTTCCCGTAGATTTCATATTTATCGTCTCTTCTAGAAAAATTCTATAGTTAAATGACTTCAAGGGTGCATCCAGGGATTCCAGCTATAGCTAGTGGGATACAATACGATATAATTTCATTCTAACGTGATATTTTACATTAATAACTTCTTTACTTCAATTCCCAACCTTGCGACACCTCTCAAGAGACTTTCATAGTTACACTATAAACCGGACAAAATAACCACAGGGATGTCTTAGCCCACAACTTTCAGAATTATATGGAGGCTACAATGACCATGAGCGACTCCTAAACGTTTTTTTTTTGAATACGTTCTTCTAGAACATTTCTCTGCGATGTTAGAAATATGGAAAAAACCATCCGGAGCTGATTTTGAAAATTTCTTGCGTGCAACAGTTTATTGTTCATTGTTAGGGCTGACACTAGTACATTTTGAAGCAATAGATTTTTGGGAATTTTAGGGAATTAATCAACAAATATTAGGCCCTAATAGACCGTGTTATCCATACTAAACAGTGCGCCAGCTGAATTTGGGGATAATTTCATACATTACAACATTTGACGATCTTCACTTTTACGAGAGCCGAACGCCAATTTGTATATAAATGTCCCCAAACTGAAGTTGTGCATACTACGTTTTACATTTAGTAACATGCAAGCCAAACACGATCTATCGTTGCGTTTTATGTCACAGTATACGAAATGTCATAATGAAGTGAAAAAATGGTCACACAATATTATGAATTTCTTCATGTAATTATTGACAAGTTTAATGCGAGGATAGCCCATGTCAAGTTAAAGCCGAATTCATGACGAAATACTAACCTGTTAAACAGTTCCAAACAGTTCATCTTTTACTGAGTCTGAGATGTGTGCATTTCATCATGAAAGACGGTATACATTGACATAAGCCGAAGTCACACTAAACGTGTCGATTTTGTATAATTCGTTGTGTTTTTACGTTTTCACCCTTCCTGTCTGCCGGTCCGTCTGTCTGTCCACGTTACCCGGGAATCGCCAATGACTCAGAGACGAATCACCAATGATTCATCGGGGAATTACCATTGATTCACCGAGGAATCACTAATGATTCACCAATGATTCTCTGATGAATTACAAATGATTCATCAGGAAATCATCAATGAATTACCAGAGAATCAATAATGATTCACAGGTGAATCAACATTGATTCACAGGAAAATCATCAATGATTCACTAGGGAATCACTCATGATTCACCAGTGAATCACTATTAATTCGCCGGGTAATCACTATTGATTCACCAGAAAATCACCAATGATTCCCTAGAGAACCACCAATGATTTACCAAAGACTCGCCACGGAATCACCAATTATTCACTACGGAATCACCAATGATTCACTAGAAAATCACCAATGATTCTCTGATGAATTACAAATGATTCACCAAGGAACCACCAATGATTCTCTGATGAATTACAAATGATTCATCAGGAAATCATCAATGAATTACCAGAGAATCAATAATGATTCACAGGTGAATCAACATTGATTCACAGGAAAATCATCAATGATTCACTAGGGAATCACTCATGATTCACCAGTGAATCACTATTAATTCGCCGGGTAATCACTATTGATTCACCAGAAAATCACCAATGATTCCCTAGAGAACCACCAATTATTTACCAAAGACTCGCCACGGAATCACCAATTATTCACTACGGAATCACCAATGATTCACTAGAAAATCACCAATGATTCTCTGATGAATTACAAATGATTCACCAAGGAACCACCAATGATTCTCTGATGAATTACAAATGATTCATCAGGAAATCATCAATGAATTACCAGAGAATCAATAATGATTCACAGGTGAATCAACATTGATTCACAGGAAAATCATCAATGATTCACTAGGGAATCACTCATGATTCACTAGGGAATCACTCATGATTCACCAGTGAATCACTATTAATTCGCCGGGTAATCACTATTGATTCACCAGAAAATCACCAATGATTCCCTAGAGAACCACCAATTATTTACCAAAGACTCGCCACGGAATCACCAATGATTCACAAGAAAATCACCAATGATTCACCAGGGAATCACTAATGATTCACTAAGGAATCACCAGTGATTCACTAGGGAATCACTAATGATTCACTGGGGAATCACCAATGATTCACTGAGGAATCACCAATGATTCACTGGGGAATCACCAATGATTCAGTAGGGAATCGCTAATTATTCGAAAGGGAATAGCTGATGATTCACAAGGGATCCACTGAAGAATCACCATGATTAGGTCTTAGGTGATTGGAATTCGAATACATTCTATCGCTGCTTTCCTATTCCCATTTAAATGGTTTATTACCTTTCTTGTTATGGGTTTTACGGTGAATGTTAAAAAGTTGCAGTGATGCTTGAAAATCCTAGTTTTGGCACTTGACCTCATTTTTTCTATTGCACTCATGGCAGTAATATTATGAACGATTTTCTGTTTTTTTAGATACTTACTTCTGAATGAGATACAAACCATAAAAGTACATGCATAATATTTTCAACGATGACATCTCTTACATGTAGCAACATAAACTTTCTGTAATGGGATTGGGAGTATGTGGCTTTTTACTAATAAAACATTAAATTAGCTTTAAGCAGCAATCTCATCAAACTTATCAGTCGCAGGCCTCGTTAGACCGCAGGGCTATTTAACTAAAACACATTGAAATGAGTATTTAACACCAGATTACCATCTATGTGAGCTTGAACCACGAAAAAGAAGGCGGCCTGGTGTCAAAAATGGAAGCATATCACCGTGGCGGCAACGACGAATGCTTTACTACGCATTAAATTTCAAGTTGACACGAGGCTACCGCTGCCATCTACATTTAAACAAAGATAGCTCAAGAACGATACCTGGTGTCAAGATAAAACTTGGTGCGTTGTAAAGCATTCGTTAATCTGGTCATAGTGATATGCTTCAATTTTTTACACCAGGCTGCTTTCATTGACCTTGAATTATGACAAAGTACGCAGCCTGATGTAATTATGGGAACTAGTCAAAACAAATTCATGTTACTAGTTTGATGCCATATATTTGAATGCTGAACATTGAACAAAATGCATTGCTTATATAGTAAAGTCTAAGGTGACTCGATACAAAATAAATCGTTTTAATTCCAATGATGATTTGATTAATGTGTGTACCACATAATTATTTTACCATAAAGCACTCGCTATTGGCTCGAACATTTCCTAACACCACTTTTTGACACTCGACTTCCCGGCCGAAATTACACCTTTCCCCTTGTTGCAACTTTCTAAAGGCTGCATACTTCAGATTCAAGATCCATTAGTTTCATGCACTGGTGAAAGGATCAAACTAGTGCATGAAACAACTATAATTGCTGGATGTTTAGTGGATATTCAGAAAAATTGTAGCAAAGTACACCATCAATTCGTGAAACATCACCTTCGGTAAAATCTTTAGCACAACATACTTCGAAAGGGGCTAAAAACGAAATCTCTGAATTATCTCGTTCAATGTAAATTCATGTTCGCAAAAAGTAATATTTTTATAAAAATGTAGAAATAAAATTGGAATATGCCTTGCGAATGTCAATCGACCAAATATTTACATAATTTTCCGTAAAAGAAATATATTTCGATACCCTCAATCGAGGTATGGTAAGAATACATACAAAATCTTTAATCGAAAGCCGTGTAATGCTGCCGCATTAAATGGAATCTCCACGTAATTAAAGAATGTGAAGAGAAATCTAAGGATAGTAATTTGTCGAGCAAGTTCCACAATGAGGATTCTCTAGTTGCGCTAATTACATATTGCTATTTTTTCCTCTCGTCACGCAAAAATTGATCAAATTAGATACTGTTACTTAAAAACCACGAGGCATAACTTATTAAAGAACTTCCTCCCATAGCAGCAATGCGTCTCTTGTAATTCTGCTGTAGTATTATGAATTCGGGGCGAATGGTCTTATTGTTAGTGTCCCCAACTATGGAGAAAAAGTGTGCAAGGAAAATATTATTTACCTCCAGGAATAACACCGAGGCTATCATACTGTTTAACCCTGAGGTAAATAGTCGCTTCGACTGTCTTAAATGTTTAATGTATTACAATGTTGTATTTCTGTTGTAATTTATATTGTAATTTGAATTCATATAAAGAAAATGCGTTTCTGTTTTATAGAAGAGTAAGGTAAAACCTTGTCAGTCAAGGCAGCCTGGTGCAAAAATTCTGACTGCGCCTAAGTGGAAGATCAAGTGAGGTTATTAGTTAGTAACACCATCGAAGTCGGCACTCAGGCTGCGTACGTGAACCTAAAGCTGGAAATCTGAAAGCTGAACATCTGTTTTTACTAAAGTGAAGGCAGTAATAAGTTCTTTACGTCATATAAGTTTCAATTTGGCATCAGGCTGCTGCTGTATTCGAAGTGTCATAGCTGAAAGACGCAGCCTGGTGCCGAGTTGAACTTATGTGACGTATAGATCTAACAACCGCCTACTCTTTGGTAAAACCAAATGTTCAGCACCAGGTTGCCTTCTTTATTCACAGATTATGGACTCAAGTACGCAGCCAGGTGTCAAATTATACAATGTAATGTACTCGCTACTTCCTTAATTTTTGCATTTTCAAATTTTCAAATGAAGAAACTAAGCAATCTCAAAAAAGTAGCTCAACTACGAGTACTAGATGAAAAAACAATGATTTTATATAGCCATTGAGGCACTTTTTTGAAATTGACAATTTTTTTAACAAAAGTTACTCTGGAAAAACATCGTTTGAATCGGACGTGCTCGTGGGGCGTTCATGGAGAAATTCATATGTTAAGCAACGAAAAATGGTGGTTGTTTATGTTTTTCATAAAATTTCGTATATTTTAAAAAATCCGTGGATGGACTGGGCTTTTTAAAGGAAATGTATGAACTGACGCGTAGTATCAGGACCCTTTGTTGCGTGAACAGACACAATTATTGTGCTATAAGTTCGCGTAAACGTTGCGAAAAACAACTCCCTTCCAATACTAAAAAAGCGGGAAAAGTGTATAAACTTCTCCATCCAAAAAAATCCATATATCAAATTTCCCGTCAAAGAGTCTTTGAATTTCATGACTTTCTTCAAGAAAACTGTCAGATTATATTATGACAAATGACGAAAATAAGACTTAAAATTGATTTGGCACACAAAGACATATTGGAATTTGTTTGCACAAAGTTAAAAAATTAACGGCAGAAAAGTACTTACGATACGTTCGATAATATATTCAATCTATCGACGCAATCTACCGAGGCAACGAATTCCGAATTTTTGATATGAAATCCTCTCTCCACTTTTTGAATTCCTCTTTTAAGGTTTTATATTAATCTATTCACTAAACTTCTACCTGTTACCTATGGCAGAGTATAATTTAATCGATAATTGTATTCCGTTAACGTATTCAAGAATGTTATCAATACGAGACAACACAATCTTGTAAACAAAATTAGGGAATCAAAGGGTACCTTTCAATCCTTTGTTCATACATCAACCGATTTCACACGAAGATTTCAGTATTTTTTCTAATATTCACTTCTTTCACACGTTAAAGTCGCAAGTTAAATGCTCTGCATTGTTTTAAAATAAATGACTGTTTCTGTTTCCATCTATCAAGTTGGTAACATTATAACGTCTTTAGAACATGGTTTTATATGTAAGTCTATGTGAAACACTTTTGCAAATCTTAAAAATTTTCACCCTCACCTCTCATTTGGTCATAATTTTATTTGCTTGACAGCTTAATTTTTTAAACAAGCACACTCCTGAAACTTTCAAAAAAGTTTACCAGAATGCTTTTTAATAATGTCATACCCATGTTCATGTAATATCATAAAAAACGTAAATTTTTAAATAACGACTGGATTATGTTCAAGGTGTACAAAAAATGTACACACAGGGTGAATTTTCGATGCTGAAATCATTCATATAACTCAAATATATAGAACATTGGGTAGAGGTGTTGACGTTTAGCTGTTGTGTTATTTTATTGGAATTAACGTAAGTTATTTGAAAATAGCATACTACAACACAAGGAGAGTATGCGAGTTCTGTCCTCATGTGTAAGTAAATATAGACTTCGTTCTCATTTAATTTCATTTTCAGTGTTCTAGATGTTCATTAAGTATGATGGTTCAGTTAGCCCAAAAGTTTTCCCAAATTTTAGTCGAAGCGCTAATTTATGAAGGAAGCCTCTAACGTATTTGGGTAATTCCACGGACTTCATCGTTCCCACTCACAAAATTCTCAGTAGTTACAAAATGATATTAATAGGAAAGTAACTAACCTCAAGTTGAAGGATCAATCTTTATGATACACGCTTTTACATAAATATAACTTTGTAACAACTGAGCATTTCGACCGTTGGAACGATGTTTTCGTGGAATGGCCCATTTAAGGAACCGCTAACTCCTAAGTTTTGAGAAATCTATTAGCTATTAGGTAGATATCCCTACAAAGTCGGTCGTACTTTAGAGAAAACTCTTGATTTGGGATATCTACGCAGTCAGCTAGATTTGATTTTTTAGTGATTGATTTATTGGCTATATTGTGTAAGGTCTAACAACCTTTTGTAGTTACATATACAATACGTCAAGTTACATATTCTAGATAGCGATATACAGGACCTATTCATATATGAAACTGGATAAGCTACTATGTTTGTCATTTTCACACTCACATTGAATGACTGAGAGAATCATATAAGGCGTCCAGTTTCTTAAAATAGCATTGATAAAGAAATAAAAGGAAAGAAGGAATTAATAAAATTCGAACAAAGCTAGGCGCTTTTGTGGTCCAATTTCCCAAATTCAGCAGTTATCGAATTTCATACCAATCGTATGCAGTGAATGATGTGGATGAATTACATGCATTTAGTTCAAAGGGTTCAAATGAATATGAATATGAGTTGAGCGAAGTAATGTAATGAATGAAGGTGAATGAGAGTAGGTGTAAGGCGCTATTAGTTAACTAAGCCCAGATGCTCCCTACACCCTCGTTTAAATCCCGTTAACAAAGAAGTATTTTTAATGTCAGCAGGCAGTGAATTATACTTCGAGGCCCCTCTAACAAACAGAGAGTTATTGATAATGTTTTCATCGTTCCGCGGCAGAATTAAGTTTCTCATCCTGGGAGAAGATCCAAAACTCAGTTCTTCGAAAATGTAGCTAGGCTCTCTGGTGACAATGACTTTGCGCAGAAAAGATGAGTTCGGGTAATCGTGGTAGGTGAACAGGTCCTTTCCTAGGAGCGAATCCCACATACACAAGCCGCACACAGGCATTGAACGGCCTATCAAGAATTTTTTTGATCGACGCAGATAAATCTCCAAGTACTGGACTACAATATGTGAATTGTGGCAATAGAAGCGACTTTACCAACAACTTCCGCGTTTTCAGTGGGGCAAGGCGAGCAACTGGCCACATGCTACGGAGTCCCGCAAATACCTTAGCGGAAGCAGTACGTGCTTGTTGTTCCCAGCTTAGTCTTCCATCTAGTGTCAGACCGAGATTCCTCACAGTTTTTTCATACGTAATTGTATGGCCATCTACCACTAACTCCGGGATGTACTCAGACCAACTGTTTTCTGAGAACACACACGCTTTCGTCTTACTCGTATTCAACAGTATACCATTCGCATCTGCCCACGACATGATGGCAGAGAGGTCTATCTTTAAGAAGTGTAAGTCAAAGAGCACAGCATCTTCGCGTATCGCTCTCTATATCTGGAAGTCGTCTGCGAACAGATGGCTTTTAGAGTGTTTAATGTTTTCGGGCAAGTCATTTATAAAGGCAGAGAAGAGTACAGGTCCTAATACAGATCCTTGTGGTACACCGCAACTGACGCCTAATATTCGAGATCGACATCCGTTCTCGAATACAGATTGGTATCGGCTCGATAGATAGCTTCTCATAAGTTGGATAGCGCTGCGTGAGAAACAAAATACAGCGACAGTTTGTTCATGGTCGACCGAGTTGAAGGCTTTCGAAAAGTCGAGTAGCAATAGGATTGTGGCAACGTTTTTGCTCATGTTAGACCGTATGTCCGTGGTCACCCTGAGGAGGGCTGACGTCGTACTAAAGTTCTCCCTAAAGCCTGACTGAAGTTTAAACAAAGACCTTGCTCTTTCATATGTCCCGTGATCTGCTTTTTCAGGACTCTCTCGTAGGCTTTGGATAGGGAAGGAAGAATACTACTAGAGGTACTAGAGGTGTGCGGGCTGAGGTTTTTTCAGCGTCCGCCCGGCCCGAGGCCCGGTCGAAATTTGATTTTTAAAGTCCGGTTCGAAACAGCCCGAAGATTTACGAAAACATAAAATCGCTTGCATTTAAACAAAATTTTGTTAAATATTTAAAAAAATCATAAGACTCTATACAAACAAAAGGACATTATCATGGGGGCGCGGTAGCAATGCGTACGTGACACAAGTCCACATACGAACAAACAATTAAGAGAATTTTTATGGTGGCGGCTCGAAAAATTTTTTAGATATAATTCGTCAAAAACAGATCCTACCTCCGAAAGGAAGTCAGTCTGCTCCGATGACTGCATTCGGTTAGTAAGTACATGGCGAGTAAGTAGTAGTAAGTAAGGCAAAGGTACGATTTCCCGCTTGCTGTCCGTCGGTAAAATCAACCTTCAATTTCAATGTAGGTACAATTTTCATCAACCAAAAAAAAAGTACAAAAAATTTCCTGGCAATTACGTTCGCAGGTTTCCAGGAATTTCCATGCACGTACTTACCTTTCAGAATCCTTAGTAGATTTTAATTGTTCTGAAAAAATTGACAGAATTGAGGCTTTCTTACCAATTTTCATAGAAAATTCAAACTTCAAACGGCGCTGCAACAATTTTTTTTGAATGGAGGTATAAACATTCGTTTGAAAGCCAACTAACGACTAATATTTCTGTAAATTAAAAGAGGCATGTGACTAACATGTTAAAAAGTTTAAATTGAGTTTGTTGAAGCGGTTGAAGCTAGTTAGTGAAGTCAAACTGCAAAAATTACGACAGTGAGACTACACTTTGTATTCGCAACCAAATCATTAACAATTCTAAAAACTTTTTCATTGCACTCTGGTTTGCATACAATATCCACATCACTGGTTTTTCGTTTTTGGTTTTGGTTTGGTTTTTGTTTAAAACCAAACATTTGTACATTTCGTATGAAATTCATTTTGGACGAGCTGTAAAAAAAGTTTCCTCCTGTTAATATTAAAGTAAAATTTGGCTGAAAACAAAAAAAAAGTAAATAATAAATTCATTAATCATGGGCGCGCGGTAGCGATGCGCCCGTAACGCAGGTCCCCATACGAACAAAAAATTCAGAAAAATTTTTGTCGTAGACTTCGGAACCTAAGTTTTGACTTTTTTCTCTTGCGTCGTACCCGCCTGAGACCTAGTTTTTGAATTCTACGTAAAATTTTGATTAAAATCGACATTTTACTCATCAAAATCGGTTCGGTGGATCCGAAGATATGACCTTCAGAAATTCGTCATTTTCCATACAAAATGTGCTATTTCATAGAAGCCAAAGTTAATGGGAACATTCTACGTTAGTTAGTTAGTTAGTGTGTTAGTTAGCTAGTTAGTTCCAGAGCCATTTCTATGAAAACCAAATTTTTTGGCTCGATAACTTTTCTTGAAATTTTGCAGGGACCTTCTACGCCCATTCTATGCCAATTCTACGCCATATGAGATTTTAAAAAAGGGGAGGTACCGGCCTCGTTTGGGCGCCAGAGCTCTTAGAAGGCGCCATATAAAGCCCACATAAAAGAATGTTTTGTATATGTGTGTGAGTGTATTCAAAGTATGGGTCAAATATGAGCAAAATTTTTGGACTGTGCTAGGATGGATATAGATGTTTGGTGTCAAAGGAAAAGTTGATGGGTTGGGTGTGTAGTGTGTCAGGGTGACAAAATGGCCGACGGTGGTATGGGACGGACTTAGCTGGAAAATTAAATTTCTTTTTTGAATTTTTTTTTTGGCTGGAGATAGATGTTTGGTGTTAAAGGAAAAGTTGTTGGGTTGGGTGCGTAGTATGTCAGGGTGACCAACAAAATGGCCGACGGTGGTATGGAAAATTTTTTTCGCCGGAAATTTTTTTTGCAGGAAATTTTTTTCGCTAAAAATTTTTTTTCACCGAAATTTTTTTTCGCTGAAAATATTTTTCGCCAAAATTTCCGATAGACATTTTTTTTCGACAGAAATTTTTTTCGCCGGAATTTTTTTTTCTCTGAAAAAGTGACCTTAAAAAATATCAAAAAAATTCCTGTCTCAACACCAAAGTCTAAAAATTTTTATTTTTGCATTCTATTAAATTTGATGACATAAAATTTTTTGACTTTATCGAGGGTGACGAAACCGGATACATTTTGCCGGAAATTTCTTTTTGCCGGAAATTTTTTTTCCAAAATTTGATTTTTCTTTTTTCCAAAACTACTGATATCACAACAAAAACCCTTTTAAAAGGGAAACGTGACGCAAGTCCTCGTCTCTTCTTCCAAAACAATTAATTTGGGTGACGCTTACAGCTTCGCAACACAAAAAATTCTTTGAAATATTTTCATTTTCGATTAAAGAAATGCGTCACAAAAGCCGGACCCCCCCAACGTAATAATTTTTCTGTGAAAATCTATGTCCGACCCCGAAGCTAACTTCATTGCAAAAAGATCAGCTAATTTCATTAATAAATTTACCAAAATCAGCTGACTTCATTGAAAATTTCAATTTTGTTTGCAATGAAGTTAGCTTCAAATAAATACAAAAGACTGCCACCCCCGTCTGTCCGACCTCCACTTCTTCTCCCATATCTTCGGGAACTACTTGACCGACTTTGCTCATCCTCGAACTTGAATCATGGCAGGCATGTACCTTTCAGGGGATGATCGATTGAGACGTTTGGAAAAAAAGAGGAGACGGACGGACATTTTATTGCTGATTCGTCATCACTAGACGATAATAAACGTATATCCCCACCTCCCAGCTCGATCTACCCCATGTTACAATAAAGTTGTTTGTAGTAAAAGTATAGAACCTTTGTGCTTCATACGGAGCCAATAAGTTATATCCTAACATCATCCGTCGTAGAGCATATGTCACGTTAGTTCTTACGAGTCCAAAAATTCGGTTTCCATCTGAGAATTTGATTTGCTTCATATTTTCAAAAAATTTACCAACCCGACCCGAAAAAAAGAAATCAAAAACCCGACGACACGACCAGACCACAACAAACCCAACTCGACCGGACTCGTTCGATTCAAAAATTTAAAGTTTTTTCTAATTTTCAACAAATTTTAAATTAATGTTCGAAAAAAAATTAAATTATTTTTTGTGCTGTGACTACCACTTCAAAAATGATTCGATTATTTTTAGTGCTGATGAAGAGCCAACTTATATTATGCAATCGGTTGAAAACTTAGTTATTTTAGTTTCCCTTTGAGTGTCCTTCTTTTTCTCTTTTCATTGAGTCGTCTCATCTTTACGAAAGTTTAACCCATTTGTTTATCCTTCCAAATTAAAACTGGTTTTTTATTTCAATAAAACACGACAGGATAAGTTATACTTTTTTCATTTTATTAAATAAAAGATCTTGCCCTTTGAAGAATTTGTTTTACATACAAACAGTAATTAATTTATATTTCTATATTTATATATAGCATCTATATAATTTCATGTATATTTAATATATTTGTAGATTTTCATTAGATTTCTTCACTATACATTTATAATTCATTTTTCTATAAGTTTTCTTTACATTTATATTAAAAAAAATACTTTTAGGTAACATTTATAATATTATTGCTTACTATAATTCCTCTGATTACATTTAACGTATTTAGCTCATTTATTTGATAGTTCATTGAAGTTATTTATGAGGAAAATAGTTGGCAGGAAAATATTGATTCTATTTTTAATAAACCCACATACTCTACGCCTTGTAGAGATGCTTGAACACTCTGACATATCTATACATATCAATATTGGTAAATGAGAAAATAGAACAAAGGGAAAAATTTTGGTAATTCAATTTAAGTCTGTAACTTAAACAATGAAAGGTTTTTCAAGATTCGAAAGTAGATTACTCTGCACCGTTTGGAAGAATTGATTCCTTTAAAGGTTTAATTTTGTTCACCGAGCCTAACACTAGAGGGCATTTTTCAAATATTTAGTGTATAAAACACGAAGGTCGTCAAAATTATGCTGCATTTATTCTTTGTTCTATCACATTTTCCCTTTTCAGCTGAAATTCTTTTGCAAAAACGTATTTTCTCTCATGACAATAATATTTCCCGTGTTATTTATTTTGTCCGGAAATATCAAGTGCCTCGAGCTAAAATTTCGTAGAATATTGAAAATAGTACACCAAGACAACAGTCTAAATATATTTTCGTCTACTACAACAGCGATTCACCACACTAAGAAGAGATAAGTTTCAGAAGGAGCGTCGGAGTGTAAAAGTTTTAAGATACATCTTACCGGAAGCGAAATAACGATCAAGCGATTCGTAGTTTATTGTTTCTTGTCGTTGTTTAATGGGTTGTCTTAGCAAAATTGTGAATATTTTTAACATCTTTATTATTTTAGAAGACCTGCGAGGTATAATAGCAGAAATCATCGAAAAGCAATTGTTATTTTAAAAACAGCCATCGTAGAGGATTTTGGTGCTGTAAATTCGACCATTAACGACCCACATTAACATTAATATTTATATTTTGATGCTTCGCTTTTACGGTTTGTATCGGTAAAAGTTTGTATAAAACTCACCTGGAACTATGAAGAATTTTAAATGCATGATGTCAATAAATTTTCTTTACTTTCAATTTATACAATATAAATTTTCGACGATTTTTATGGCTCTTTTTGAAAAGTTTATATTTGTTTCTTTACTAAGAATATATAAATTTATGTTCAAATCTTATCTTTCTCTAATACAAAAGAAAACAGATGCTACACAGACCCTTACGATTTCTCCATTTCGAACAGAGATTTAAATTTATTCTTTTGTTCTAGTATCTTTGACATTTAGAACAAACGAAATTCGATCGTGTGCCGTTGCGTCGCTCTATAAATCAAGAGTTCTGACTTTATGGAACACCTAATAAAGTTTGAGAAACTATCGAAGTATCGTGGAAACAAAGTTTAATTTTCAACTCTGATTTTATATAGTTTTCTGAGATACGACAAATAGAGCATTGTGTATGTGTATTTTGTTTTTTATAAAGTTAATGTTCGGCGGACTGTCCCTTCCTTTTTAAATTGCCTAGATGTAGTCTCAGGAGGAAACTTTAAAAATATTTGTTGAATTTTTGAAAGTAGCTAGAAAAATGGTTTCTGATTTTCCCCCAGAGTTTGGTTGAAGTGTCTAGCTGAAGTAGATAGTGAACTGAGTCAAATAAATTCACGTATTGAATTTGGGGGAATACGCCCCTTCTCCTTCCTTAGCAACTAGGATGGGGGTGGGGAAACAGTAGTAGAGAGTTGATAGTATCTCGGGCCTTACCTAGGTATCGGAGGTTTCACTAGCCATTCGTTTTACGAAGTGACTATTCGCACGAGCGCACAAGGGTTGACCATTTCTGATCGATGCACACAGGTCTCGAAGGGACCCTTTGTGCTACCCAGTCATCATTAAAATCTTTCAAGAAGCCCTTTTCAGGACCTCCTCTCCATCTAAACACCGACTGGGCAGTTGTACACCTGGCATATGACCCGGGCTCCTACCTTCCGTTCATACACGGTCAGGTGCCATCCAACTATCCAGCCCCCGCCAATCATGTCTAGTCTTATTCTACAAATTGTATGACTTTCCTGTTTGAGTCTCGACTTTTACGAAACCGAGCCACGTACCATCCACATTGCAAGCCCTACTCAAGAGTCGGCAATCGGGCATTGAATCCAATCCAGGTGTAGTACTATGAACTTATAAAACACTTCGACTTTCCTGTTTGGGTCTCCACTAAGGCAGAGCCGCGCCACGTGTCATCCTTACCCTGCGGTCTGACATCACTCATCCACCCGTCGACATCTGCCTCCCTGTAGCGCCAAAAGCTTTCGCTCATTGAAATAGTCCCAATGTAACCATCGAGCCACATTCAAGGCAAAATCATCTGGTCCACAAACCAAATTGAAGGGTAAACCGGCGGGTGACACGAGGCAACAGAGTATCAGAGCTTTGACACAACAGCTGAGTGGGACACCAGCTAGGCAAAGCAATGCTTCAGTATTGCGACTGTCTTCACGAATTCCGAAGTCAGTACAACTTCGCCTGTATCATTACGTACAAACATAGTTAAGAGCAACTTTGACTGATTTCCCTCGGAACATCATGGACAGATAACACTACTGCCATTGTATACATGCATAACAATTGATTGAGTTCAATCGCTATTCATGCACAAAAAGCAGTGTGTTTTCGCTAAAATAATTTCAAGACAAATCATGAGTCTTTTTGAAATTTTTTCAGCGTGATATGATAAACATACCAGATGAATTCAAATTTGAATTTCAGAAGCAAAAAGCGAAAGTTCCACTATACACATTCACGACAAACATAATGATAACACATTTGCCATGTGCGTATCAATACGTTGAAAAACATTTCACTTTAAATTCACTTGAATAGGGCAGATAAATAGCACAAAAGTCAAATTTGGTCAATCACACTAAACTAAAACTTAGGCAAAAAATCAAAATTAAACATTTCGGCCACTTTTCGCCTTTATCAGCTTAGCTTTCAACACTTCGATGCTCACTCGACCGCGGTCAAAACTCTAGCGCGTGCGATAAGCATCTGCCTTCGTTCTAAGGGAGAGTCTCCGATGGGGACTCGTTCTAACTGGGCGTGCCCAATTCCTCACCCATGGGGGAAGCGCTTAGAGAGATTCTGAGTTACGCGTGTTATAAATGCAAACGTTTCCGTTACACTAAATTACAAAAATGCATGATTCATCTTATAAGACTCCTACTAACAGACTTCAAAAATGTTTGTGGCGTGTGTGTGATGAGTTTTTATCTTCTACTTCAGATATTTGCATCTGAGTTTGCAATGTGTTTGTCCATTGTACAATAATGTTAAAGCATTCACACACCAAAATCGGAACACAGGAAAATCGATAAAAATCCAATTCATTTTCGAAAAATTCGACCCTCCTAGGTTTAGATACATGGTTAATACCCTAAACTACAAACCTATTGCTAAAATATAAAATTTTGCGTTGAAGCGTGATTGCATTTCAAAATACAAATAAGAGATCAAAAAAAAAATTTGCACAAATTACTCCAAATTTTAACTACATTAATTTCACTTGAAGAAAAATTATTGAAAATGCCTCCAACAACTTACCCGACTATTATCAGGCACTACAACGGACCTTTAACTGTCAACAGGGCTGCAGGGTGCAAATTTAAAATATGTTAAGACATACTTTAGCCTAACTCATGCGTACTGTGTTCCACCAATAAGAACACTTGACTTACGACTAAAGATCGAACCAAAAAAAGTATTTGAGGCATTTCTGCCATGTCCAGTCATGTCAGTCCTGCGTATATAAGTCTAATTGTTGTAATAAAAAACAGAAAAGGACCGAAAAGCAGAATCTGATTTTAAAAAACAAATCAGAATTAGGTACGATACAGTGTTGACCAAATTTAAGTAAAAACAGCTTAGGCTATATAACTTATATTAAGGTAAATTCTTACCAGTACGGTCATATGAATAAAAAACTAGTCAAAATTTAAACTATATTGAACGAGAAACGTGGCTCATAAAAAAAATGATATGATTATGAAATCGTAGTACAGTAATTGCGAGAAAAGCTTGTTTCAACGCTGTGCAGAACCTGGATGGGCTCCATTAGCAAAAAGATTTCAAAATTATCCTGTCAAGAGTTACAAAACTTCAAGAACTGTTCGATTCGCACCTAGAGATTATACATGCATCAACTAAGTAAATATCGACATCATACCACTTACTTTTCATCTAAAATTTTAACATCTCCCGTGTTCCGATTTTGGTGTGTGAATGCTTTATATCACTGGACAGTACCACTGGAAGATGTTATTTTCCATTGGATGATATTATTATCCGTTGGATGATATTATTGTTCATTGGTTGGTATTATTTTCCACTGGACGACATTATTGTCCACTGGATGATATTATTTACCACCGGAAGATATTATTTACCACTGGATGATATTATTGTCCACTGAGTGATATTATCTACCACCGGAAGATATTATTTACCACTGGATGATATTATTGTCCACTGAGTGATATTATTGCCCACTGGACGATAATACACCGGGTGATTTCACACCCGCCATTTGTTGTATATAAGCGCCTCATCTGTCACTGTACATCGTATGAGCCTATATAAAGAAACAAACAACTTATGTGGAAATTTTTATGGAGGCACAATTTTGAACCTTTTAAAACTCAATAATATCGATTGACATTGGTATCATGTGGCCTATCATTCAATTGAAATATTTCAAAGTCACTCCTTGTTACAGAGGCAATTCAGTAAATATTAGAGGGGAAACTTCGTCAAAAGTTTCACAATAAAAAACAAAACAAACAATTTATCGCTTTACTTCAACGTAATAAAGGAATTCATTTTCAATTTAAAATTCATACATTCGTTTATAGTTGGAAATTCTCAATCTACACGCTTCCTATGCAAGTAAATGTTTCCCAAAAGAATGTGGTATTTATTTTCATGGAATTTTCATAAAGTATAATTTAAAATATTACTCTTTAACTTCGTTGAATTGTGAACGGTATATTGTCCTGTACCAACAAAAAATAAATATGTTTTTACTACAACGCTGTTAATCATGATTCTAATAACCGTGCCGTTATTAAAACGAAATCGTTAGAATTAAGTGAATTAATGTCACTTATACTTCCGGGGTTATATAGCGTGAACCTTTTGGGGATTATTCTTATATCAACAAAAAGCGTTTTCCGAGTAGCAGCCAAAAATAAAACTAATCCCTTCTGTTCAGAGTTAGAAAATGTTAAAATAATAACCCATAACAAAGGTCGAAAGTTTGTTTTTTAATTTCTTGCACGAAAATTGTTTTTCATCAATTCGATTTTATATACTTTTTGACTATTTTTGCTCGGATGACATTGAAAAAACCCATATTGTTCATCAGGTGGTATATCATTTAAACGAATGCTGGCGAATCTACAGTAGAGATTAGAGATTAGAGATGAGCGGGTTGGACTCAGACCAACCAAAACCTAATTTTTGCTGAAATTGATTGGATGTAGCGTAAATTTTCCTTGTCTTGTCTTTTCATTTTTGTCTTTTTCAGGGTTCAAAAAGATAAAAGGTAAAATCTTGATTTTTGTAAAAATGTGATGATCAAACCGTTTTGATTCAATTTCGGCATTTTTGATTTTTCGAGTTTGTTTTCTACTCCGCTTAAGAAATTTGAAGTTTTAGAAAAAAAATCAGTTTTTGAAAAATCATGATTTTTCAATCAACGTGGTGATCAAATTGTTTTGAAATCTCGTGCTTGGTCGGCTTATCAATTTCAAAACACCCAAGCCACAAGGTAAAAACCCGCTGAGTTGAGTTAAGATTCGGACGACCCGCTCATCTCTAATAAATGGGGTAAATGTTGGCCATAAAGCATTTTACGAGAAAAACTTTCGCTCAGTCGTTTTTCTGAATAACCGTTTCCGTTTCCGAAAACTTAGTGGATAAAAATGTTAGCAAGAAATTTGATAACTTTGAATCAATTGCCGGCTATACATTCTCGTCGACCATGCAGTGATTTGTCACACAAAAACACTTACACACACTAAAACGGCTAATGAATCTATAAACTTATTATAGTTTGTGTTGCGTCTTGTGTGATTTATAGGGCTTGTGTTATGGGCATTGTGTAAGAATGTAAGAAAATGTGATATTTCTTTTTGTTTATTGGATTTATGTGGTATGTGGACAATGGACACCTTTATCATTAAAATAATTTTTAATCCCATACCAAGCCACTACGTTTGCAACACTCCAGAATAACAAAAGAAAATGTTTTGTTAATCATTGTGGTGTTCGTCATAATCTCACACTGTGTACCACAATGGAAAACAGCGATTGACAGCCCAATACGGGCAGCATCTGAAACATTTCGGATACTTATTCTGATTAATTGTGGTTGCCATACATATATGATGAATAAGTGTAAGACCTCGTATTACCTAACGTATTGTTGAGGTCGACAGTTGGCTTGGCGGTGGTGGTGCTACCTCACTTGGCATTTCGTTACATAATGCTACGTTTGGAAATATCCAAATTCTCTTTTGTCCTCTTTCCCTTCTTTTATTCGCGTGGTAATTTAAAAAGGCAAATGAAGAGAATTTGAATATTTCCAAACTTAGCATTCATATGACGATCTATCACCATCATTGTCAACTTCAACGTCACCCATATTCGATGAATTCTGTGTAGAAATATCTGAGTCTAACTTTAGACGGAGATATTATTAGCTTCAGAAGAAATCCTAACGGTAGAATGCTAGCTACCGTTAGGCGTAGTTCGGAATTCACGTTAAGCATGTGGTCCAAAAATGCCTGTCGGTAAAACACATTGATGAGGCAAACCGGTATTCTAAGCCCTAATATTTTCCGCCTAAGTCATCATCATAGATGGCACTAAGTTTGTGTGCAATTTACCACTGACACAGTAAAAACGTCGGTAACGAAAGGATCTCTAAGAGAATCCATGTGAGGAAAAACTCACAAAAAATTACGCAACTAGTAAATAAAATGATCTAGCTTCTGACCCCGACGGATTGTAACGGCGGATTTTTATTATAACCCAAATTTCTAGAACTATGAGAGTTAGAAATATGGCACAATCCTCGAGATATGGCCACTTCTAGAATTAAGAGGGATGACCCATATTTGTAAAACTATGAGAGTTAGAAAGTTGCTTCCAAAGGCAAAGTTGTAGAGAATAAAATTTTAGAGAATACGTGTTTAAGGGTTTGAGGGAAAAAGAGCCTAATCCCGTGACTTAGTCACTTCTAGAATTGAGAGGGATGATTCATACCTCCAAAACTATGGCAGTTAAAAAGTTTCTTCCAAAGGCAAAGTTGTAGAGAATCAAATTTAAGAGAGCTTCGAGGTTTTAGAAAAAAATTATCAAATCCCGGGATGAAGCAACTTCTAGAATGATGAAACGTTTGACTTTTTAAGAGGCATCTATTTAAAAGTTCGGACACCCCATGTAAATTCAATGAAATTTGCGCTTGAACACTTCCATAAATACGAAGATCCCCGACACGATTAAGCACCAAAAAAAAACTTTGAACTTTAATTCATTAAGTGTTGGTCGCACTCTTTCCATTAGTTAATATTTTTCACTTTAAAAAAATATTTTCTATAACCCTTGCAAACATTTCGAGATTTACAAACACTTCCACTTTTCTATTTTTATTTTGTATATTCACCTGAAGCTACTATTTGTGAAAATTTTTTGCAAAAATTCCCTTCCAGATCTTGGTTCTGGTTTTTCGATTTATTGTTTACACACTTTTTATTTATTAAAATTAATTTGGAATCGATATGTAAACAAAGTAGAAACATTTTTTTCTTCTTCTTCTATGAATAAAACGTTCGAAAATATTGACTGCTGAGTTCGAAATTAGCGCAATGACAGCTTCCGCCAACGACAGCGCGGGTAAAATGCCTTTGAATCAATTTCGAGTATACGACGGTTGGTGTCTCAGGTATCTTCGAAATTTCGCTAAACAGTATAGATGGCAACAGTCATGGGGTTGTGTCTAAACTAAATGGTATGGTGTCCGAGCTTTTAAATAATTCGCTCTTAAGTTCCAATTTTACGTAAAATAATAATTTCTACTCTTTTGAACTGGGAGTTGCGGGAAATAGCTGTTTTGTAATAAAATTCGTTCTTAAGTTGTAACTGTAAAATTTTATTCAAAGTTCGAGCAATCGCTAGCTATTAGAGATGGAAACTTAAATGCCTTTTACAACCGCATGGAACGAAGATGGACGCCTTTTCTAAGAGGTCTGAATCGACTAGCAAGAATCTCGAACTCTTTCATACGATCATATAGTGACGCTGTTCGATCCGACTTTGATTATATAAGAGATTTGCAAAAAAATCATATAGGTCCCACAGAGCATGTACGCAAATTTACCCGGCAAACCTTGGCAAAAGTGCTATATTTGTGCAAATTTGCAATGTTTGAGGGGCAAATTTGCCTATATGTTGTATGAAACCAATATGTTTTTTTTGCAAATCTCGGATCTTATCGACTTATATTTTGTAGATTTGCAAAAAAAAAATTAGGAATTTCATCAAAAAATGGCCAAATTTCACTTTTGAAAATTATATCATTCCAAATCTTTGCAAATCTTTGAAACAAATGTTTGGAACAAATGTGATATATTTTCGACATGTGTGTCGGCATAATCTAACTTCTGGCGTTTTGAGATTTTCAATGTATGCTTTGTGCGTTTCAATACATGGTATGCATTTAAACGTTTGATTTAGATCACAAATTTTTTTGTTGGTGGCTAAATATTTTGGAAATTCTGATTTTTAGAAAGAAAACCGACACTCATATTGAAATAACTACAAATATTTTGAGCGCAAAAGATGATTTTGTATAAGTGTGTGAGTGTTGTTTGTCGATTACAGATTTTTAGAAAGAAGAATTTTCAAATATTCGCTTTTTGATTTTGATGCTCAAAATTAATTCGTGACATAACGAAGAAATAGTTGTTTGTGTATCTAGTTTGGACGACTGATTTAGTTTTCGGAAAAATTTCGTCTGATCATTTTGCTGAGCAAAATTTGTGATTTAAGGCAACGAGAACAATTTAGAATTGAAAAACAATTGAAAGCCATACGAGTTTTAAAAATTTATTTGATAATGTGTATTTTTTATGCGGAAAGGAAACGACTATAATGCTCAAATGAATTTTCGTATACAAAATTGAATCTCAATTTATATTAGGCCGATGTCACGGATTCATGTTCTTGAATATTGGCTTATAATTTGGAAATCGCATTTCGGCTAATTCGCCTCTAACAGAACATTGCGAAATTCCGCTGTTTGCACGGAATTGAGTCTCATGTTTTCGCAAAGTTGGGTAATTTGTAATCAGACAAGTCGGATCGAACAGCGCCACTAATGATAGTATGAAAGAGTTCGAGATTCTTGCTAGTCGATTCAGATCTCTTTGAAAAGGCGTCCATCTTCGTTCCATGCGGTTGTAAAAGGCATTTAAGTTTCCATCTCTAACAGCTAGCGATTGCTCGAACTTTGAATAAAATTTTACAGTTACAACTTAAGAACGAATTTTATTACAAAACAGCTATTTCCCGCAACTCCCTGGTCGGGTGTTTGTTTTTTTTTTTTTGTCAAATTTTCATCATAGAAATGTAAAAATTTGGTCTATAATAAATTCTAAATAACTTCACGACACTTTTGGTAAAGTCAAACGAAATTCTAAGAGTTTTTAGACAAAGGCCTAAATGATGAATGGAAGCAATGAGAATGTTTATGAAGCTTCTCAAATTAATTTATTTTGGAAAATGCTTAAGGACTTACCCCTGAATAAAAACTACATTTTCATGAAACGTTAACTCAAACCTTTTGAATTAACATGCATGTGTTATTTCTACGTACTTTACTTTGATGTCACATATAGATATTGTTCTTAATTCAAATCAAAAGAAAACTTTTACATAAAAAAAATATTCTCGTAATTCAGACTTGAATTGAAAACCGAAAACCTTCAACAAAACAACAAATGAGACCGCTTTTTCCATGGCGCATTTCGTAATATTTCGATAGTTCGTGACCTCTTTGCGAAACAATTAATTCGACATCATAAAAGACTTCATTCCAGGCTGTCATAATATTATCTCGATATAAGAACTCGCGAAAATTGTTTGAAAGCTCTTTCAGTTTAAATTCATTTTTACAAATCTGGGGCTTCGTTCCTTATGTTTTCCTACATAAAATTTCCGATTTTCAGTTAACCAACTCATGTCTGTCATACACCAACCATTTTTCTGAATATAATTTTATTCATTAAAATCAACTATGAAAAGCTCACAACAGATTTGTAACGTTTTATAGGTCAATTAAAACAAACAACTAAATAAATAACAACCGAAACTTTCTACCTGGAAAGATTGTTGTTATGCAAAGTTTAGTAGAATGAAATTTCATTTCTACAGTTGTAAAATTCGTCACAAATTATATGGAAAATTCGCCGGTTTTCGTTTTATCGAATTCAAAATATTCATTATATTTACTACTTCTCGGTCAAAAAATGGGACGATTCATTTAGCATCATTGTCGTAAACCAGTCGAATCGAGTGTACTGTATACGGGACCTGTCCAAAATTCTAAATTTTTGAAAATTTGCGAGGCCAGCCTGGAAAACGGTGTCAAATAGTCCACCGAAAGATAGTTTCTAAGGGTCGGATGTAGAGATGACCGGGTTGCCCGAAACTTCGAAAAACCCGACCCGAGCCCGAACCCGAATTTTTTTTTTCGGGTTCATGGGTTTCGGGTTTCGAAAATTTTAATCGGGTAGGGTTCGGTATGGGCCGGGTTTGAAAACAGTTCGGGTTTCGGGTTTCGAAAAATTTTATCGGGTCGGGTTCGGTCCGGGTCGGGTTGTTGTATCATTTTATTCGGGTCCCGATCCTTCTTATGTTTTACAAAGCTCGTCTAAATTTTATCATCTTACATTACACGAATTTTGTTTTAGTCTAAGGTCCTTGAAGAATGCAGACGTCGCGTCGGGCCTTGAAATAATTTTTGTTTCGAAGTAATTTGGGTTGTGATTTTCGAAAAACTTGAGTGTCTGGTTCGGTCCGGGTCGGGTTTTGAAAGAGTTCGGGTTTCGAAACATTTTATCGGGTCGGGCTCGGTCCGAGTCGGGTTTTGAAACAGTTCGGGTTTCGGGTTTCGACAATTTTAATGGGGTCGGGTTCGGTCCGGATCGGTCTTAGAAACAATTCGGGTTTCGGGTTTCCAAAAATTTTATCGGGTCGGGTTCGGTCCGGGTCAGGTTTCGAAAAATGGTCGACCCGCTCATCTCTAGTCGGATGCATTCAGGCAGCCAATTCCACTCTGGAAAGACCCCTGGTATTATCTGCTAACAGAACCAAGTCATCCGCATAGGCCAAGATTTTTATTATTATCTCACCCTCCTTGACGTTTCCCTGCAAGTTTGCCCGCTTGTCCATGAAAATTATGAACAGAAGCAGGGAAAGACAACAACCCCAAAAAACAACCTCATTTACCTCGAAAGACTCGCTAATTTTGCCGTACTTGTTAAAAACCCCGAACAGCTTCTGCCTTGGTACCCGGTCGAATGCCTTCTTCAAGTTGATGAAGCATAGGTATAAATCCCTGTTCACCCTCATCCCCTCAGAGGCCTGAAACCACCCTGAATGTCATCCAGTAGACCTTCCACTATGTTCCAAACCCTGTCAACAAGTACACTCGCGTACACCTTACCAACACTCAACTGCGATATCCCCCTGTAGTTACTGCAAAACTTACGGTTGTCCTGCTTAAAAACAATGTAATTAATTTTTAATTTTGAGAGTAAAATAGAAATCGCTTTCGCAATCAACTATGGCAATATGAAAATATAATCTGTAAAGAATTTTACTCCAGGAAGGACGACGGGCACGCTAGGGAGAATTTGCCACATGCAATCAAAAGAATTTCCCTTTTCTTATTATTAAGTGTATCCGATAATTTACGTGATATGATATTGTAATTATGTCATTGTCAATCATAGTTTTCATTTTACATTTTCTTTCTATTTATAATTAATTTTGGTTTGGGTTTAAAGTACTTTTCTTATTTTATTTATTTTTAAATTTATTTTTTTTTTCTTTTTCTTTTTGTTATTTGAAACATTGGTGGATTAGTGAATAAATATACAATTTTATTATAGATATAGTCTTTGATGTTAAAATAAAATTTTAAATTAAATTAAAAAAACGACTCTCATACTATTTTGTTTACCCTGTTTTTCCGTAATATTTTTTTTTTTCTGTTTGATTGTTTCATTTCTGGAGTTGATATAACTTTTTCATATTGTACATAGCGTTTTATGTATTGAAATTTTAATTAACAATGTGTCTTGTTGTTTACTCACTCAAAATTGCATTTAAAATCAATATTTTGTGTCTTGTATACACGTTAGAGGCCGTCCACAAATGACGTCATGCCTGACGTATTTTTAAGAAGTTTCCCATGAATTTTGAATGCAAATATGCGTTTCATTTCCACTTTCCCTTGGGTCTTCCTGCTTCATGTTCGAGAGTGACGTCATTTGTAGACGTTACGTCAGTGCAAGTTGCAAGTTTTTTTTTTCATAAATTCAGATAGAATTCTGATTCAATGCCTAAAATAGAGCCGAAATAAGAGAATTGTATCATTGTCACAAATTATGCTACTGTTAACATCTAAATTGACACTAATCGTTAAAAAAATGAGTATAAGGTGGGATGGTTTTCGTCTGGAAATGAAAACGAAACTTAATTTGGTGCCGTCGTAGACTAACTTTGGCAAATAGAATTGAAGACGCAAATACAGGAAAATTTTTCTGAGACTCGTATGATTGCACTTGGTGCCAGCAGCACACTTCTTTCTCTAAAAAAGGCATTTTTTCGCTAGTTGCATAATTACAGCTAACAAGGTTGTCCTTCTTACTCTCTTTCATGCTTTCGACGTTGCAACTTCTAAATTCATGATTACAGAACTCACCTGCGACTTTATGGAAAATTACATAACAAACTCTTCGAGTGTGACATCATCTTCTGTCAAACTATAGCGTATTTTATGATGAGATAAGAGTTTACATGTTTCCCCATAGGGGCCGTTCATAAATTACGTAACGCAAAAATTGACATTTTCAGACCCACCTCCCCCCTGTTACGTTAAAAGAGTTAAATTTGACCCATTTTTGTCCTAACGGTAACACATGCCTCATATTCACCCCTTCTCTCTCTTTCGTTACGTAATTTATGAACGGCCCCATAAGAAAATTCTCGAAGCCTATCGATATTAAATCGAGTTAATTGCAGTATTTAGAAAACGTAAATTCCCTAAATTACTCGCCGTCGCTTTTCGACGCTGAGCTCTTTCATGTTGCTCCGGTTATACAATGTGTATATATAGAGAAATTTAAAATGTAGTAGATTGTTCACTTTTCAGAAATTAGATCAACTTTTTTCGCTAATAGAATTTTAAAATTCTGATTTCAATTTATTCAGAGTTTTTGAGCTTTCAAAATTTATGTTTTTATCTATCAAGAATGCTGGGATCGCCTATGACCTTTATACACATTTTTCAACGATAAATTAGGTTTTTCTTTCAACATAATGTCAAGAGGAATATTTCAATTACATAAAAAGAAGGAAAGTAAACCAAGTTACAGAGGTTTCAGACATAAATCACATTTTCACACCGCACATGTTTCCCGAAAAGTTGTCGGATTATGTTTTTATTATTTTATGTAGACAAAAGTATGACTTTTCTATGACCTGTCCCCATTACATGCTACGAAATCTTCAATTATATTTTCTATACAAGAACCACTCAACATGATTGCATGAGAAAAGCAGATTTTTTTGATTAACATTGACATCTTTGTTAGAAAGACAGGCCAGGGGTGTAATTTGGAAAGGTGAACTTTAAAAGAATCCAATTTTTATAATTACAAGTTGAATGTTTCACAATACGTCGGGTGAATTTCGCTCTGTTAAATTCTAAAACGCTAAATTTTTCACTGCGAATTTCCATCTGTTTTACGTCTTTTTCCATCTTTGATCCATCTATATCCATCTTCGACCATTTATTTCTATCTTCGGTCCATCTAGCTCCATCTTCGATCCATCTTTTATGAATGAAACACACGTACACCAGGATATGACACATTGTGTCCTTAATTGGACATATAGAAGTAAAAATAAGACAAATGTTGGTTTAAGTCCACTCGCACACGTGTATTTCAATTCATAGATCGAAGATGGAAATAGATGGAAAAAGATGTAAAACAGATGGAAATTCGCAATGAAAATTTTGGCATTTTAAAATTTAGCAGAGTAAAATACACTCTTATGTGATTTTGTCAGGTTGCCTAGGTGTGCGACGTAGCTAATTGTCAATTTATTCATTTTCAACTTTCAACAAATGCTAAATATTTGTAATGAAATTGGCATCTAATTGAAATTTTGACATTTCTGTTTCAAAAACAGTTGCAGCATTAGCTTCTTTCAGGTTAAAGCGAACCTAGACTTAAATATTAATTTCATTCGAAAACTGTTTTCATAGAAAAATTGAGGAGATATTGAAGTGTCAGTGACAGAAGGGCAATTTCAATATAAAACTTTCCTAACATCTCAAGCGACAACTGGTGTGATCCCGCTTATACACTTTACCACGAAATTTCGTATGTTATGAAGAGAACAAGAACCATTCTTCATCCTCTAAAAGTTTTCTAGCTACCGCCCTGAAAAACCACACTATTCTTCACATTGAATGTACTGAATTTGAAGAGCATGAAAAATGCGATTTTAGCGGGAAACAGAACCTACACTCGTTAAAAGTGAAACATAGGGCATGTTATAACAAGCATGAAATAAATAAATAAAATATACTGCGGAATGAAAATCGCAATATTACCATACAGGAGTTACAATCTGTAGACGAAAAGTGTTGTACAACAGAAATACAAACAAAATAAGTGTGTGGCAGCGAAGAAAAGCAATAATGAGTGTAATTAAGACTTGGAATATAAAGGGGTGTAATTAAAATTTTGAGTTAAACAAGCAGTTGTACGTTTAGTTTCTTAGCACTGCTTCATATTTTCTACGATAATTTATTAGTTCTTTATATTGGTATACAACATTTTATATCATGTTAGGGAAATTTGCTTATAAATGCACTAAAAAAGAGGAACATACGTGACTTGGTTAAAGAAAGAACAAGTATTTATGTTCTTGCTACATTTTACGTAAAATGAAAATTTAACCTGTCACACGAAAATTTTCCTATTTACTATTTTGAATTGAAAACTCACAAACGTTTTTTATGCAGATTCTACCTCATATTTTATTTATTTCTAACAGGATAATATTTTTTTTTTCATTTTCGTTACAACCTTAAATGCTGCTACGGAATTCCTTGTGTGCACAGTTCGCTATTTCCGCTGTTAAGTACGGAAAAATCTCAATCGATTGCGATATGCATCGCGTTTATGTTATGCATTAGCGTGTTGTATACGTCGCGTCGTCCTTAAGAATACGACTTAGATAATTCTTTGGAGTTCTTTACTATCTCGTTTGTTTTCACATCAAATTTCTCGAGGAATTTTTTACCAAAATCTGCTAGGTTTGCAGGTACAAGAGGAATTCTTCGAAAATAATTTTAATGTAAGGTAATCGTGAAGGCTATAATTTCTTTTATAACTTTTTTTGTGTTCTTCTCAAATATTTTATACTCGTGCGTTTTTCTACCCGTCTTTTTATTTTGTTTAACTTTAACATAAAGTCGTGAAATAGTATTTTGTTATACGTGGGGAGAAAATAGTGAAACCCAACAAGAGCGGAAGTTTGGAGCGAGGGCCGTAACTCGCT
>CM055406.1:50392894-50485535 GCA_029228625.1 Pseudolycoriella hygida
CCCCCCTCTAGAAGTGTAACACAATATTCTTTGTGCTTGCGCGTGAGAAAACGTGTGTTTCCACGACAAAATGTTCATTCAGTGTAATGTGGGAGCGGTGAGAAAATAAGTAGCTACTTTCTCACCGGCAAGAATATGTAACTTTCTCACCGCTTTTGCGGGGACAAAACACGAGTTTTCTCACCGCAAGCATGAAAAAGCTTTTTGTCGCACAGATTCACTTTGGAGGAGTGCGGGTTTTATTCAACTTTGTAAAAAGTCAGACGGACCTGATTCTAATCTGGGACTCGATCCAATCACTTCTACTTCACTCAAAAATTGCGAACTTTCAAGCTTCGTTCTTAAATTACACTCAGTATACTTAAAGTATTTATACAAACTCAAATTTTGCTTGTTTCTCTTTTTAATCGTGCTTTTTGTTTATAGTATACGTTTGTGTGTATGGTTGTAAATAAGGAATTTAATACGCCAACAAATTCACCACGGGCGCCACTATTTGCACAATTTTTGCTTCAAAATGATTTTCTGAAGAGTAAACCTTTAACAGGATTTTTTTTTTACCAAAGGAAGGATCTTATTCTGCAAGTGCCTCCCGAAATCCGAATATTTTTTCCATAATTTATAAAGATTTTCCATCAACTTTGTAGACCATATAAATACCTTTCGGTGTGAGGTCTTTATGCCACAACCCCAAGGTCGCCCGCCAAGTAGATGGTTTGTTCACCCACAGAAAGTCCTCTAACTTCTAAATCTGACTTAATTGAATCTATGTATAAACCTTCTCATTGCTCTAGATTTTGTTATCAGTTTGGGATGATCACTTTCGTGGTCTGGAACACAGATCTTGTGACCCTTTGTTCCTTTTTCCCGCTCATCACTTAAAAAATCATGAAAACCTTTGCGTGCCGACCAGGAACCTGTCTAATATGATAGGCCCTAGCTAGTGTCCTGAGTCTTAGCTGATGCAATTTAGAGCATTCACATAGTCGCACTAACCACCCTTCTTATGCGATCCCGGCCCATCGTCAGGAGCTCCTTAGTCCATTTCTCGTTCGGAGTGGGGAAGAAATGCTTGGTATGCACTCCTCCTTCGTACGCTGTGCAGCTTTTTCTATACTCCACCCTCACCCAGTCCTTCACCGCTTTCGCACAAAGCGAATTCGGGATGGGGATGTGAGGTTCGGGTCCGTATGAGGTTGCCGTTGAGCCGGTTTTTGCCAGCTTATCAGCCTTCTCATTACCGTTCACTCCCGAGTACCCAGGCGCCTTTATTGCTGATTCACTATCAGTGCATACGATCACTTCTTCAGCATTCAGTCCTTCTGGCAGAATTTCTCGAGGTAAGAGCTGCTGAAGTTTCCGCCTGGAAGTTTCCGCTGGATAGACTTCCCAGGTGAATCCAGGTGCCGGTATCCGTCCTCGGGTCATATGTCTTCACCTGTCTTCGACCCGTCTGTGAATCTGACCCATTCACTTTCGGGTAGCGTAAGTGGCCACCCGTTCGCCCACTCATCCCTGTTTGGGAATAGCACTTCAAAGTTTCCTTCGAAACTCAGTATCTGTGTCATAGAGTCCCGCGGCATGTCAAAAATATGATTAGAGATCATATTTTTGATTTTCCCATGGCCAGTCTTGAAGCCTGGAGACCACCAGCCATTTTGTGTCAACCTGTCTGCTGTTGCGAAAGCTTTCCCCTTCACTATTATATTGATAGGTGGCACTGCTAGTAGCACTTCCAGGGTCGCCGTTGCCGTCGTCTTCATGGCACCCGTGGCACACACACACACGCCAACCTCTGAACTTCTTTCAACCTTTCCCTCGCCGTCTGCACGTTGAGCCTTGGGCACCATACTACGCAACCATGACTTATCGCGGGCCTTACTACCGCTTCCTTCATCCACAGCATTGCTTTTGAGGATAGGCCCCAGTTCTTGCCAATAGCACTTCTGCAAATCCAAAAGGCCGTCAGAGCTTTTTGAGCTTTGTCCTCTACATGGGCGATCCAGTTTAACTTGCGGTCAAGCGTAACTCCCAAACTCCCAGATATTTCACCTGGGGGCTAATTTCAACGTCCTTCCCGAAGATCCCCACTTTCCCAACAAGATTTGAGCCTGTGAGCCTTCGGCTGAACAGCACTATGCCTGTCTTATCTGGGTTTACTTGCAGACCCCTTTCCCGGAACAAGTATCCCTGGGTAAGGAACCCGCTTTCATTTATCTCCCTTAGAAGGGAATCAACCACCATGCACCATAGCAGGGGTGAAAGAATGCCGCCTTGGGGACATCCTTTGGCAACCCAGAGATCAGCCTTGGCGCCGCAGACGTCGGCCTCAACGGTCCTATCTCTGAGCATCCTATCTATCCATCTGACTACAACTGGCGCTGACCCCCTCTCTACTAGGGTCCTGCCATTGCTCTAACCCTTGGTCTAACGCCCGTGTGTATCCAAGATTCTTTTCGGTAGCCTGTTATTACCCATCATTTGAACGAGCCCGAACAAGCGACATGCATAGCCTTAGTTTTCCCTACACTTATCATCGTCCTGTACTCCTCACGTGCAGCATTCAGACAGCCAATCCCACCCTGTAAATCTGCTAACAGAACGAAGTCATCAGCATAGCCCTGGATTTTCATTATTACCTCCTTGCAAGTTTGCCCGCTTGATGATTTTGTCCATGAAAATTATGAACAGGAACGGGGCATGACAACAACCCTGACGAACGCCTTAATTAATCTTAAAAGACTCGCTAATTTCGCCATCTATTCTTACCACAGCTCTGCTCCCGAAGTAAATGCTCTTAATGGCACGCAGTAAACTCCCATTGATACCGAACAGCTACTGCCTTGGTACCCGGTCGAATGACTTCTCCAAGTCGATGAAGCATAGGTATAAGTCCATGTTCTTTTCATAAAGCTTTTCGATTGTCTGCCTGAGATAGAAAATCTGATCTACCCTGATCTGATCTGAAACTACTCCGAATCTCATTCAGTACACTTTCCATTATGTTCCTTACCCGGTCAACTAGTACACTCGCGTACACCTTACTTACCACGCTCAAAAATAATTTCCCTCGTAGTTACTGCAGATTTCCCATCTCTAGTTTTTACGATTTCCGATTTATTTTTGAGAACACAAGAAATTCTTGAAAAATTTTTCCGCGGTTGATGTTTTTTTAACAGGCTCCGCACTATGTAAGCGAACACAAGGTCTAGTATCATTCAATGCAAATTTTGATAACATCTACCTTGGTACACATTCATCTGACTGGCCGCATAGGGATTGTTATTTCACATCTGAAATTTTACAGCTGCGGTGCAATGATACAATATACAGCATATGGGTAAACAGAAAAGGTTTTATAAAATAGTGTATGTTCAGGTTCCCAACGGCAATGCAATAAAAGAAATGCTTTGATGAAAAATTTACGAAAAACGGCCAAGGTATTGATGGTTGATTTTCGGTCGTAGAAAAGACGGATTTGTTTAAAGACTCACTACTAATCAGAACTACTTCCTCCAATTTTGAAAGTGATATGGTTTTTATCTCAAATGAAATTAAAAATGAAAGATATGAACGTTAACGTTAAAGGAAACCTACACTAGGAAATGTTAGGCATTTGATGTCGGTTCCTCAATGATTACAAATTATGTCCTAATTGATTTTATTTTATAAGAAACCTTAAAATCTAATCAATTCAGGTCTTATATGTTTCCCTTGCATTCAGTTACATTGATGATACAAACTGGATTACCTATTTAAATACAAAGAGAAAGATTTTCCTTTTTTTTTGTGCTTTCACAGACCTCAATCTACTTACGTTGGGATTTCATAAAAAAAATCTAATTCATTCGTTTCATATGTGTTTCGAAAGCATTCACAGTTTCTCGTATACCAAAAGCATTTATTTTTTTGTAGTGATAACAGCAAGCACTATCTCGTAACTACACATTCAATAAAATCTTTCGTTTTTCGTTATTGATTTGTTTGCATGTTGCTTATACTGTATCCAATTTCTCGATTTCTATTTTGAATTTAATCTCGCATGCAAATGAGTAAAATGGAATTGAAATCTAATTAAAAAGTTATAAGCAGTTGGCTTCAATCTTTGAAGTGATTAAAAAACAAGGCTGCGCGGCGAGTAAAGTCAATCCGGAAAATGATTTAATAATTTGTATGTTGTGTTGTTAAGTTTAGATTTATTAAAGGACGCTTTTTGATTCTAGTGGAGAGCGATGATTTAACATTCGCGTATACCAATTACGGTAATCATTTCTAAAAATTTCACCGGTTAACGCTGGACGCGATTCACTAATAGTCATGACTAATCGGACATTCATTCGAACAGTCACTTCTATAATTGGCTGATGCTTCTACGTTTCTATAGGATCATTCATAAAGTATGTCACGCGTTACAACTATTTACATCTTTTTCTATCACATTTTTTACCTATCTCTCTTATCTCTTTGGCACGCGTGACATATTTTATAAACGATACCTTATTCACATTAGTGACATATGTTTCAAAGTTGTTGCGAAGGAAAAAGAGGATCTTCTTGTAGATTCCAAGTAGGTAAATCTTTTCACTATTTAGACTCCAAGCAGAGCGCACGATGCAAGCGATGCAATCATGAGCCATGCATTATGTACAGTTTTATCGCTTGGATGGTTCGGACGTGGCGATGTATGGAAGACACTCAGTCGTATTGCGAAGAAAAAAGGAAGACATAATTATCTACACGACGGATGCAAAGAAATTTTTTCATAGCAGGAAAATATGGGAAGTGGGAGAAGCTAGATGGAGACATTTTTACAGTAGATTAATTTAGCTTACGTTTGTAATTAATTGCGTTGCTCAACTTAAGGCAGCGAGCAGTTGAACAAAAAAAAACTGTTAAGAATCGTAATCTAGCTCCATTTTTATATACGAAATGAGAATACAAAATGTCACGCTTTCGATGTCTTGTTGTTAGTAAAACTTAACTAAAAAAATAGTAATTGTTGCGAAATCATATTGTTTTTGTCACTAGGAACTTGACTTTTTACAACTTGTTGAATAAAATCACAAAAAACCATCGAAAGCGCAACGTTTCAGCACTTTTCGTCACTGAATTTCCAGCAATTCAATTTTTTTCAATTGGTTTCGTGTTTCAATAAAATTCATCTACTTGAATCTAATCTTTCATCATCGTGCTATAACTTAAATCGTAAGTTCAACGATGCGTTTAAGTATGTGCGTTTAGTATGCAATAAAAGTGATTTGTGAAAGGAAATTATCACATTACATTAGTACATAGTTTTATTTTTTATTATTTACGCTAAGAAATTGTTCGATTGGAACTTTCTTTACGGAAATCAAATCAGTTTTTTTATTATAATTTTTTTTCTGTGTAAATTAGAAAGATTTTATCATTATCAAGTATCTTATAATATTAAATGTTAGACATTTTCAATTAGCAGATTTAATTAAATTATTAAAAATTATATTTCAATTAATTTCTTTGCAAATTCTTTTTTCATTAACAATAATTAGTAAAACATTCAAAGTTAATGAAGAGTATTTAATATTAGCGTTGCTGCTTGAGCGAAAAAACTTCTCGACAACCAACGAAGTTTCGAAGAAAGTTGTTAAAAAGAAAAGTCTTTGGTTGAAAAAATCCGCATTAGCACGAACATTTTTTTTTATACATCGTAGACGATGAAAACAATTTAAAAAAAAAACAAACTTCCACTACAATGTTCTTTCTTAATAATTTTGGGCTATTAAAATTTATGAATTAATCATCTCCTCACATTTTAATTTTATCCTACGAGGCGTTTGAAATGTAACTCTCATTTGAAGTCAAATTGTTTGTTCGAAAATATTTTCTTCCGTTTGTAAAATTTATCGAAAAGGAATTTTTTTTTTTAGAAATAAATATTATTCCCACAATTCAGTGGCTCTAGCAATTGGAATAGTCATTGAAGCGCACTTTTGAAATTGTGGGAAAATTGTGAAACCTTGTTGTCTCATTTACACTCATTAAAAATGTGTAAAATGATTGTTTCTAATTGTTAGTAATCCCGTCGGTTTAGCCACGCCGAGAAATGACAGACGAAGAAAATTTGTCGACGGTGGCGTAGACCCGTGCGCCGGCGCCAGCCGCGCCGATCGCCGCCGAAAAATTTTGAAAAAATCCCATCGCCGCCGCCAAAAAATTCTAAGTCGGCTAGCCGATCGCGCCCCCGCCGAATAAAAAAAAACGTACCTCCGCCGCCAGCCGCCGCTTTTATTTTTGGACATTTTTCGGCGCAAACTACAAAACATTTCAAAATTGAAGTGGTACCAAAATGTTCGTTTATGTAATCGTTTCTCTAAAACAATGAATATTTACACTTTCTTTTGAACTATACGAAAGGATTTTAAAATGATTTAAAAACTTCAAGTAGAGTGTTTAAATTTAGATACGGTTCATTTTTGAACTTGCAACTGGGGGAAAATGACAGCTGATTAAGAACAATAGAGATGACTCTTGTTTGTTTTTTACTGACAGTTTCGCCGTAGTTGCAAGTTCAAAAGTGAACTGTATAGTGAGGTGCGAGTTGTCCAAAAAACCCGTCTCGCTCATATTTTGGGTTAAAAGCGATTGAATTGATGATCATTGTAGAGAGGTAGAAGTCAAAGTTATTTCACCATGTTGGCATGCTGAGAAGGGCTGGTATTTGTCAGAGAAGCCGTCGTTGCTTCAATTACGTCCAAAAAAATATCATGAATTCTTTGAACCTTTGCTGATATAGGAAAAATATAAAAACTAGAAAATGTATGTAAGTGGCGCTGGGGAACTACATTATCGCCCAAAATTATTTTCGACAATTTTAGCAATGTACGTGTCGAGGAAGGTGATGTCTCACAAATTGATGTCGTACTTTGTTCTGAAAGTCTTCGAACCAGCAAGCAATTACGGTTCGTTCACGCATTAGGTTGATCTTTACTCTAGTGCATGAACCTACTGGATCTTAAATGCGAAGTAAGCAGTCTTCAGAAAGTTGCAACAAGTGGAAGACTGTTATTTCGGCCGGGCAGTCGGGTGTCGAAAAGTGATGTTAGGAAATGCTAGAGCCAATAGCGAGTACTTTATGGAAAAATATTTGTCGATTTGACACCGGGCATATCACTTTGTCATGGTTCAAGGTCACAAAGAAGGCAGCCTGGTGTCAAAAATTGAAGCATAGGGGCCGTTCATAAAGTATGTCACGCAAAAATCGCCTTTTTTCGAACCCCCCCCCCCCTCTATCACACTTGTGTCAAACTGACCTCGAAATCCTCAGCCGATGTAAGCTGCCGCCGACAGCTTAGAAAATTTTAAGCGCCGCCGAAAAAAGTGGACCGGCGCACGGGTCTACGATGGCGCGCCGATTAAAAGTGACCGACTGCGGCTCAATAGCCCACTCAAGCTTATTTTGAACCAACTCGAACTGACTTTTCGGCTCGAGCCGATTTTATATAAACCATTTTTCTCTAATTGAAATCTCATATTTGCTTTTCTACAACAAATTTTCGGATTCGAAAATGTTTTAGAAAACGGCAAATCTTCAGTAAATTTCTTCGGACTAATGTACAGAAAACTATTTTAATCGACAACAGCGAGACTTAAATATTTTTCTCAATTTTATTTGAGAAATTTTGAAAGATTTGATAAAATTTGAGAATTTGTTTTCTCAAAATTATTACTCTTCGAATATTGTTTACGATACAAATATAGAGCCAAGAATCATTAATGGCAAATAATTTATTCGTTTTAACACTTTCCAATATTTAGGAGTAATAGTTCTAACAATCTAAAGCCGGCCTAAAAATCGGCTCCGTGTCGACTCAAAATCGGCTTGAACGACTTTACCAACTGCGGCTGCTCAATCGGCGGCTGTGATGTCTGGCCACGCATCAGTGGTTGTATTTAAACTAAATTTTGACTGACGCTAAAAAGTGTCTAGAACATGTTGAAACACTACCATAAAAACGTATTGTGTTCTATAACCTTGGACCAATATACACATACACAATCAAACGTTCCGTATTTCATGTTGCAATCACAGCTGTTGTTTGAAATTTCCAGCCTAAGTCTATGATAACTCCAAAGTGCTTTTTTCGTTGGTGTGGATGTTCTTTCTCACACGGCGTGGCGCTAAATAACTTTCTTTTTCTTCATCACATTAGAAGTACACTTTAGTTCGCAAATACCACTGCTGTGTAAATACAATTTGCATGTGTCTGCTCGGTAAATGCGTCATTACATCGTCGCAAGCGGCTTAGAAAACGCATTTACCGAGCATCAACATGTAAAATGTTTTACAAAAGTGCTATCGGCTCATGCAGCAAAGTTCCTACGAGTCAAAACAACCAATGTGGCAGAACATACATATTAATTTTAATCAGAGAAAAAAAGACCCTAGGAAAGTTAATAGTCCGCTTGCTTGTCACTTTTAACATTAGAAGTACAGGAATTCACATAAAATCTTTTTCCTTCATCTCTGACGCCACATAGGAATAAAGAGAAGTTACAAAAAAAGATGTTTTTAGGTAGAGATTAGAGAACTCGGCAGCGGATCGCACTGGTTAGAAAGCCACTTCACTTGTGGCTTGTGCTAGGAAAAAAGTTATTTTCATCCAGAAGAAGTGTCTGTCACGGGTATTGTTTCCCTACTTTATTTCCCACCCGTCAATTATTTCTTTGCTTTGTTTCCCTTCTGTCAAATATTTTTGTACTTTATTTTCCACCTGTCAATTATTTCCCTACTTTATTTCTCACCTGTCAATTATTTCCCTACTTTATTTTCCACCTGTCAATGATTTCCATGCTTTGTTTCCTCCCTGTCAGATGTTTCCCTACAGGTATTGTTTCGAATCTGACTTTTAGTACGTCTACTCATAAAATAGTATACAGAGCAAGGGGTATGTTATGTAATATACTATTTTGAGTATTCTTTACTAGAGCAAACACTACAAGTAATTCAATCTTCTTTATATCTTTGTCCTTTGCCATTACTCCGAATTCTCCGAAAATCCACAAAAATAAAAAAGCATTCAAATTAAAATCCATCCGTAATTCTATGTATAAAAAGAATTTTCGAGTTTTTAGGTAGGGATATGAGTTTTCAGGAAGGATAAGTAGAAGCTCATCCAAAAAAATTGGACAAGTTTCTACTATGGTTGGTAATTGTTAAGGATTTTACTATTTTCCCCGCTAGTTAAGAAAATTATTATGGATCATATGACCAATTAAAAAACGCAATGCGTTGTAATGCATTGTTTGCGGCGTTAGGAGTATACTTACCTCCAGCCAGCATTTCAAATTACTGACGACGTTTCTTTAAGAAAATTTTTTTTTGGATACTTCCCACGTACTTGTATGACATTTTCCCGCATATGTTAAATGATTATTAAAACAACGAAGTATCTTTGAATTTTATGGCCTTAACAGTTTATGGAGATTTACTAGCTTCACCCCACGGAAATTCGTTTTCCTTCAAGGCACTAGCGAGGGACTTTCACCAAAAATATATAGTACGTACTGGCCTGGAGATTGTTATTTTGAGTCGTGTGGGTGCAAGTATTAACTATAGCAAATAACACACTTTTGCCATTGGCACGTATGACAACATTGATCCCTCATGCAATGACTTACTTCCGCGTGATGTACTGCAATCTACTCTTTTTTTGTCTCCATTTTCCAAATTTTACACGTCCCATTAATTATGATCCTTATTTCACAATTTCAGGTGAAATATACTTTCAATGTGACACTGCTTGTGTTCATAACAAAATCACATGCGTTTTGATGATATCGCAGAGGTAATACAAGCGCTGTATAACCAAGCATTAAACCTATCTATAGAGTACATTACCAAGTTTATCAAAAGGACAAAAGAACATGTTTTTTCGTGCTACATTTTTCCTTGTGTGTTACGATGTTATTTTCTCCCTCAAAGCTTGAATTGCAAACATATTTCTCTATTCGCTTTAAGGTGCAACGAATGAAACTTTTCGCCTCGACATATTTATAATTTATGGGTTATTTCGCTCAGTTTAATTTATTCGCAAACCGTGGATAATATTATTCTACATGACACCATGATCGTAAAATGTTGTTCCATGCTATGTAAGTAGAACAAATCTTTCGACTAAATTGTCAGCGTGCAAGGTATCATAGATTTTATGTTATGAACAGAACTCATTATATTCCTTATTTACCAGAACACCACAATACCTTTACAATATATACCTTCACAGCGCTCATATACTATTCCGCTCTTCATTTTTGATTTGTTAAGGGTCTGTTGACTTTGATCTTTTTATTCATGTATTGAAATAACAAAAAGGTTTACGCTATTGTGCCAAATAGACGCAATTTAAGTTGATCTGAAAAGACCGTATCACATAAACTATTGAATTCAAACAAAGAAATCATTTTAATCCGTTCACATCTTTCAATATTTGATTCAATTTAAACGTCCATGTATTCACCTGAAAAAATCAACTCCCTACAACCAGCTTACGAGGACAGTTTTTAGCATTAACAACGACGAAAATAGTTCCGTTTATTAGTCTCATTTTGTCGCAGCCATTTGCAGGGTTTTTATGAAAAGCAATAAAGAAGCATTTCCCTTGGCGACACCACAAAATGTGCGGGTCATGGTCTCTATTTGCCCAAAATAGGTCAGTGAACATTGAATCGTATTGCAAAGGGCAAGACCAACGAATATATTCTTGAACACAACATTCTACTCCACCATTTCGTTTATGAATGTCCAGCCGATTTCTTAACAGTAAATTCAAAATTGAAAATGACATGAGATTCTTTTACAGAAACGGAAAAGTTTCTGATTTGTATGGTGAATTCGCATGATAAATCAGAAACTTGTTGCTTTTCACTTTTCCGTTCCTGTACTTCACAAGTTTGACAATTGCTGGAGCGTCAAATATAACAAATCACGTGACAGTTTACAGAAATGTGGGGAAAAATTATTTTTCCCTTTTAAATCCCTTTTGATGTTCGAAGTAACTTTTGTTCGAATAACAAAGCTCTTTATTATCTATTCGCACACACCTATTCGACTAAAGTGAAAATAAAGTTAAAATATGTGAGTTGAATGCTCTGGAATGAAAAAGTGCGTTTCCTGACAATTTGCTTAAAAAACACAAACACACACAACAAGACTGCCGTAATTTGCGTAATAAACAATTTCGGAAATAAGAACAATAGAATTCTCTTACTTTTTTTAAGGAATTGTTTTTATGCGAATTAGGGTAGAAGACTTTTCATTTCTTTGACAGCTGCTTCCAGTGGGAGTCGGAAAAAACGGACAAACATGCCGAAGCAGATATTCAAAAAACAAATACTTTCTACAGTCACAGGAAAGTGAAAGCCGACAAGGTTCTGATTGGAATGGTGAATTTGTAATATAAATCAGAAACTTGTTGGTTGCCGGTTTTCACTTTTCTGAGATGTATGCTTAGGATGTAGCACTGAAACAATCTAGGTCTTCAATTTGAAACGACCACCATTTGATGAAGGCAGCTCACCATTTTAATCCATACCGTTAGAATGGTTGGACGAAGGAAATGTGGATTGCAGTCGTTCACTCGTTGCCCCATCGAAAACTTGTCATTACATGCATATGTATACCTCAGGGAAGTTATTCATTACGTTAGGGCCTCCACCGGAAACTTCTCATTTCATGTATACCTACATGTAATGACACGTTTTCGGATGGACTCTGAGTAAAACAGTATATAGTGACACTCGCAAACTCATTCGTGTATTTTTAAGCAACTTGCTTTAAAAAATGTTTTTTTGACTCGCCTTCGGCTCGGCATACAAACTCTACACTCGTCAAAAACAGTTTTCATAGCTTTTTGCTTTAAAAACACCCTCCTGAGTTTAACTGATTTCATAAAATTGATCCCTCATGTAATGACTCACTTCCGCACCCCTTACTGTAACCTACTATTATTTGATGTGTCGAGCGGATGATGTGTTGATGAGAAGATCTAGGACTTCAGATCGGATTTCACTTGTGCATAGAAATTGCCGCTACATTTTCCCCCTTATTCACTATTCGCACACTTGAGAGTCGCCAAATTGAAAAATATGAAAAGTTAATTTTGCTAAAAAATATTGCATCGAAGATATTTAAGTTTTTTCTATATTATAAACAGAATCCACAGGCGAATACCAACGATCTTTTATTTCTCGTTGAATTTCCTTATAGAATCTACGCTCCAGTACTAGAAGCATTAGGGCAAAAATCGTAATATTCACAAGTACTAAGACATATTAAAGCGGATGTTTTTATATCCCAAATTACCAGAAAAAAAAGGAAAAAGTTAAATTACATTTTTTGTAAGTAAAAGTTGGCGGAATACTAAAAATTCACTTATTAACTTTAACCATATTTCTTCGCATTTTTTTCAACTTTCACTTCCCAACATTATTACATTGAAAAATTCAAGAAATACCAGAAATATTTTACCTACGAAATTTCTTCCTCGATGTTTTCAAATGTTTTTGCAGATAACTTTGCACTTTAATTTAATTGACCCCTTTTCGAAAAACTTTGTAACGATGTTCTACTCGAAAATCATCATTAAATTGCAATGTAATCTAACAAAGTTTAGTGAATTTGACTGGTTCATGAAACCGAGGATTTGCTTTATTTTACAGAGATTTATCGCTTCTGAAGTACTAGACACTACATAAAAATGATTTCGAATGTTTAGCAGCAGTTTATAGACATCGAATATTTTAAATGGAATGTATGGCTGGTCTATTAAGTGTTCCATTTGTAATACGTCTAAGATTTTTATCAGCACGAATAAGACGATATTATTTCTTGATAAATTAATGAAAATTGAACCGTAAATTATAAGTTAAAATGAAGGAATTAATTTTACACAAGGGAAGTTAAAATACGAAATGAAATATGTGGCTCGTTTCATCTTGTAACAAGTGACCTAAAAACCCAAAGATAAAACTTCAGACGTTTTTTTTTCTTTCATATTTATATATTACGCTTGTGTGTGACTCCCTCCATTTGCTTCATTTAATTTTCCCAAACTGCTAAGAATTTGAAGTAAAAAAACTTTTTTGTCAATTTTCTCTAGACAATTTTTGAAGTGAATAACGACGTGGTAATTAACAACGTTGGGGAAGCGTCCGTCGCTATTTATTAAAGTCGTAAATAATGACTGGCACTGGTGCTACTAACACAAACAAATTTAGCTAGTTTAGTGATTCACTAAAATTTCTACTTTTCCCCATATGAATCCATCAACATTTTAAAACTGAAGCTTTGTATATTTCGGCTCATAGATTAGCTAATCTGACATCTTCGATTTTATTATGAAGCATAAATAGTTATTTACGTAACTAGGAAAAATACAATGTTTTTTACGAGTGTGAGGTTTGCAGCCCGCGCCGAAGCAACATTTTTCATTCCGAGGGTTCAGAAAACTGTTTTTCTGTTTTAAAATAGGACGGAAAACAGCAGTTAAATAATTTTTATACGTAGACGGACAAAACGTCAGATTGATTTCCTCACAGAGTTTAGACCCCAAATATACTTCATTTAGGCTCACTTTCGACAGTTATTATTTCCTTACTTTATTTCCCATCTGTCAATTATCTCCCTACTTTATTTCCTATCTGTCAATTATTTTTCTACTTTATTTCCCACCTCGTCAATTGTTTCCCTACTTCATTTGCTATCTGTCAATTATTTTTCTACTTTATTTCACACCTGTCCATTATTTCCCACCTGTCAATGATTTCCCTACTTTATTTCCGGTGTCCTTTACAGTTACTAGAGCCATACCTAAGCTTGCACATTTCAAAAATCGTTAAATTCGGAGAAAATTCTCCAAAAAGCCACGAAAATAAAAAAATATTCCAATTAAAAAAATCATTCGAAATGCATGCAAATCATTCATTAACGGTAAAGAGTATTTGCTGAAAATCCTCTAAATCGACATTTTCTTGCCATTGTATTTTTTCAGTGAATATCGGATATCCGATATTTATACAAATAGTGACGAAAAGTGGTACGTATGTACCACAAAGTACTACATTTAGTAACAAATGTGTTAAATGGACTTGCCAAAAGTGAACTTTTAATGAAAATTCTACGCAAACGACTGCTTATCACTGGACCTGTACGAAGTATGAGTCCCATGCGTTTACCAATAATTTTGTCCGTCCGTCCATAAACACAATAACTCGAGTAAAACTTAACCGATTGTCAAAATCTTTTTCTTTCTCTGAAAGATATTGCAGATGGGCATTTTTGGACAAATGACCGCTAAGCTAGGGCCGTCTAAACAATTTTCTAACTTAAATTTTTTCCGATTTTCATTTTTTTTTTGTTTGAAAGGCCTAAGCTTGACCAACAATTTATGCAAGAACATTTTTTTGATTTTGAGTCGTTGAATTCAGTCACGGCCCTAACACTGAGTCTCTGCTAGGGCCAAACGTGTTTTTTTTACATAAGTTAGGCACATGTTATCCGATTTTCAAAATCTTTTTTTTTTTCTTACGGAATCAAATTTGGGCAAGTTTGGGCAAATTTGGGGTTAAGAACTTTCGAAGTTACGATCGAAAAAGTGGTCAAAAACGTGGTTTTCTGAAGGTTGGTGAAACTTTTCAACTTAGAGTGGTTCGGGCTGTAGAGTCCTTAGTGTGTTGTTAGACCCTAAACGATATTTGGTAGTTTTTCGTGAATATTTCTTTAATGATGAGGTTTTTTGTTCAGTGTTGTAGAGTTTTTGTCCATGGAAGTATGAGTCAGAGGACTCTCCTAAGTGCTCTAGGTCGATTCGAAGATCGGCCCTAGAACAGAAAAAAAATTTTGTGCAAAATAATGTTTTCATAATTTTTTTCAAACTTTGGGCTTTTTTATGGATACGGCGAACGACCGTTGCTTCCGATGGGCTTTCCATATTGCCTTTTCGACAATCTCCAATCCAATTCGTGGATGCAATACAGTTAAGATAATATTTACATAGTCTTTTTGCAATAGATGTTGCCATATCTATTCTGATGCGTACGGGTCCCTTGCATATGTTGAAAGACCACTTATCGTCACTGGTTTTAATTTTTATTACTGCAAAATGAGTGCTAAAATTTTCTATAACTCATTTCAGTAATAAAAAACCACTCAAATGAGGCATGAAAAAGTTTACTTTTCGCAACGAAGTTGCATAAACTACAGTGCAGTCAACAGTCATGCCACATGTTGTTCTGGTTGCTGCATACTACAAGTCTAGTTGTATACCGTTATCACCAGCCGCTAATATGTTAAACTATTGCTTTGAGTTGTGACGTGACGTTCGATATTGTTTATCAATTATACATTGAGAATACTTTTTACAAACGTAACTGTTAAGCGACACAGACTTTTGTAATGGACATCCTTTCAAACAGATGGTGGCTTTAAATTTACGAGATTACTCAACTTTTCGAAATATACAAATCACTATCTGATCCAAAACGTAGAATTCAACCAAATGGCATCACTTTTACAGTCTTCTAAGCGAAACATAACACTGTTGAATTGATTCAACCAATAAAGTTTTGTTCGAATTCTGTAATACGAGCAAATATACCAAACTATTTTGTGTCAAATGATTGGTACATGGGTTTGGCGATAACCTCATGAACTTACATGACTTTCTCATACAAATGGCTATACACATTCACCACACTCGACTCGACATCAGAATTCGATAAATATTAACACCGTAATTCATGTCAAAGCGTCAGAAAAGTTCGAGTTGTCGAAATTGTGCACCATATTGTCATTTAATACACGAAACCGTATAAACTTTTTACAGCAAGAGACTATTTTCTTTTCCAGATCCGAATTCTCATACGTCGAAATGAAATAAATCTAAAAACAAATTAGATTCCCATGATGTCAATCGACCTTCTTGTGTGCTAATATCCATCGTCGATATCTCATTTCCATTCCGCAATAATTGAAAAATCTAGATTAAACTTTAAGGATTTATTTAAGCTTAAGTTTCGTAAAATCGCTTAGAGAAATGTCTTGCATACCATTATCACAAATACCTTTTAAGAAGTTCACCCATTATGAGGTGGAAAAACTTTGTTCACTTAAATGCAACTTTAATTTTACTACAGTTGCTGTAAGACCATCTTTAACATTGTGTTCTATCTTTCGAAAATAAAACTTTAAGTACATAAAACATGTTTTAGTATGTAAATAGGTCGCGATATTTAAAGAGAAATCGATTCAAAATTTCTCGGCTCTACAATGCATTCAAGAAAATGTGACGAAAATGTACGGAGGGGCTCTCGAGCACAAGTAACAACTCAAAGAATTTTGCGTAACAAGGATGAAAAATGTTCTGAAAATTTGGTTCTCTCATGAACTCTTAAGGAAAAATTTATTTTTCTCCACTTAGCAGCAGTTGAACAAAAATAAATATTAAAAAAAAAATTGTCAGCAAAACTTAAATATTAAAAAAAAACTTAAAAAAATGTTTACAAATATTTTTGAGCTAGAGCCGACGCGACGCTAGGACCAACTTTCTGGTCTGCAAACCCAACCAGTTCTCGTCACCCTATCACCGCTTTTGACAAAGTGAAAATATTTCGAGGATTATGCGGACTTTTTGACCAAAGATTTTCAAGAGTTCAAGGAATTTTTCACAAAATTTTTTTTTTCTAGTTAATACTCTCCTCGTCACCCGGTTATCTGGCGTAAGTAACTACCCAAAAGCTCGCGTCATTTGGAGAAGAAATATATTGTTATGAAAATTTCGAAGCAAAAGCGAGGGTTTTTTTATCCAGTAGAGGAATAGTAATTTACGTAACTAAGAAAAATATAATGTTTTTGACGAGTGTGAGGTCACTCTAGCTAGGTCAAACTAGCCAAAAACACATATTTTTCCGAGTTTCGTACAATATTTTTCATTCCGAGGGTTCAGAAAACTGCTTTTCTGTTTCAAAATAGGACGGAAAACATCAGTTTTCCGTCCTAGGAATGAAACAAAAATTCCTCCAAATGAGTTTAGAAATTTTGATAATCGGACGCATTTTAGGGTTCGATTTTGTTACGAAAAGTATACCACACAAACGATGCAGATGCCCTCGGTCGTTTAAAGTATTACAGAACGTTCGTACTCTTGAACAAATATTTTTATGCATAAATCTGTATGTTGCTGTTAATGCAATTGTTGACGTTTGCCAGACCGTTTAACTTACCACAATATGTAGTACCAAACATTGTACAAGTTCAATTTACAATTGAAACGCTTACTCTCAGCGTAATGTGAATTATAGCTGTAAGGAAATTAATGTCTTAAATGTGGAAAACGTTTGCGCTTGATTTTCAAGTGCAAAATACATTTTTATCTTGAGGAAAACTTTAACTTGAATTAATTTCTTTTTTCGTTTCGTTCAATATGCTCGAGCAGCGAATCACATAAAAAATTGACTTCAAAATGCAGAACGAAATTCCAATTTTTTACGAAGTGATACGTTCTGTAGATGCAAGCTTCATTGTTCAGGTGTGCCGTTAATATACGCGATAAAGGTGCAGATTTGCATGATTTTTGAAAGATGAAAATTGCTTTATTATAAATTTAAACGTAGTAGTGAGATGTGCAAAATAAAATAGTGATGGAATATTGCAACATAGACATAAATTAAAGTCGGTCGAGTTAAAATTATTTTTCAAGAATAATAAACGTCTCTTGTGATTCACACGTCTCTGTGAGGTTTACTTTATAAGAAATGAGATGAGTGTGACTAAATGATGCTTTCGGCAAAATCTTTAATTGAGTTGACATTGAATAACGTAGCGTTGTTCATGAAATACGTCATCGCAGAATACAATTTTCATACCAGCATTGACACCTGCTTCCATTCTCATATTGTCTTTTATTTGACTCTCTCAGAGGAACGAAGCAACACTGCACGTCAATAGACGTTTTAATAAATATATTAACCTATGACTCAACCGTTAAAATCATTACCTCTCCCACTTTTTCCGTGCTCCTTCGAGGGGCAGATAAACGTAGAAAATCCTTTCACACTGAAAAGAAAATCAATTGTAAATAAAATCTTCAAATTCATTGAAAGAAATCCTTTGAATGCAAGAAAACCTTTAGAAATTAATGGAAATCCGTGAAAATCAAAGAAAATCCTTAAAAATCTCTAAAAATTGTGTAAAAATGCTTGAAAATTCTCAAAAATCGAAAGAATAATCAGAATAAGAGTTTAACCACAAGCTAACATTAAACATTCAACTCAAAGAAATTTTTGCCTATTATCAGCGGTAGCGTCACCTCAAACGATATCATTAATTTTGGAAACGGACTTACGGATCAGTCGTTTTGGAAGTTTGCAGTTATTATAGCTAAATTTTACGTAAAAAATTTAATGTTTTTTGAAAAAATATTTCTCCGAAAAAAAATTATATCTGAAAAAAAAATTTCTTCGAAAAAATGTTTTCGCCCCAATCTCAATAACTTTCCCGAAGAAACCTACTGTCCAGCTATTCTAATTCAGAAGATAGCAAAAAATCGAAGATGGCGTCACTTCGACAGCTGGCAGCCATTTTCTTAGGATTGAAAAAAATTCTTCCCACTGATCTCTATAACTTTGCCGAAGAAAGCAGCTGTCTGTATTGTAGGTACTCTAATTTAAAAGATAGCAAAAAATCCAAGATAGCGTCACTTTGACAGCCGGCAGCCATTTTCTTAAGATGGTAAAAAATTCTACTCCTGTAACTTTCTAAAAGAAACCAACTTTCTAGGTATTGTCATTCCGGAGCTAAAATTAGAAAACCCAAAGAAGCATAATTTATTCATAACGAAGAGATGGTTTGGCAGATTTCTGGAGATCCCAAAAAATTTTCTAGCTTTTATCACATTTTGTAAAAGGAAATATTCCTTACTTTTATTATCCACTTGATTTTTCGTGGGAAAATGGAACGAATTGGTTTTGTTTTTACTCATAAAAAACTTGCTACATTTATTTCATTCATTCATTTTTGTTGTAATAAACATCATTCTTGAAGAAGTTAGCATATGCAAAGTAATTTTTAGGTGCGAATAGCCGAAAAAAATACTATCCCCCGGAGCAAATAGTCAAAAAAAGACAATTCGCCTCCCTTTTTTGCCGAAGTCTATACTCAAAATCATAAACCGCAACTTCGCCCCTCTGCTATACCCTGTGAAATATTTCATCATCTCTTTCCATTTCCCACATTATCTTGCGCATCGCACCACAAAGCACATCAAGGCTACAATGACGCCAGCGCTTAAAGCGTTTTTCTCTTGTAAATAATATTGAAATGAAAAATTCTTAACAAACAAATTTTCCAACCCAAAGATTTTCCATTATAAATAGACGAAAGCCAAAATGTTCTGTAAGTTGATACATGATGGGATGACCCACTTGCCATTTATTCAGAAATTCTTTAACATTAAAAATCAAATCATGTCACAAGCATATGACTCACTGATAGAGTATATGATCCCGAATATTATGTCGTTTATAAAGATTTTTGAACACTGTTGTTTATTCATAAGTCCAGCACAATTTGTATCATATTTCATTCAAAATTTTCATCAGTTAAGAAGAGAATTAAGAAATATAGTTACGATCAATGTAACAGAAAATTGAAAATCAGAACTTTGTCCAAGAGGTTTTCCAAGCTCAATTATAACTAATTAATAAACAATAATTTATTGGTTAAAAAATATTTTGTCTACTTATCGTTAACTGGAATTAAGAATTGAAGAAGTTGATACCTCATTCCTCAGTTCAAACCTTATGTGTTTAAACAATAACATTGTTGTCGCCATCGTTACATTGATTTGTGTGTCTTTCATTGAACTGAGTTTACCTAAGCTTCGCACAACAACTCTAACTAAAATTCATACTTTTTAATTGTTGTATCTAGCTAACCATTGATAATGTCAACGATAAGTCAACGAAATAATTTGGCAACAAATAAATTTTCACAAAATAATAGTTTTCCAAGCGTTTCTAACTCTCCGTTTCATTAATTATTCAAAATTAGTTCACATATTCACGCAGAATATTCAAATACAACAAGTATACATCACATTGAACATTCTAAAATGCTTATTTTGCCCACAGTCCCGAATTGAGTTAGTTGACTTCAACATGGCAAAATACCCAGACCCAGCACCAGCACTTTACAATAAAATGTATCATACTTTATTGTCTTACATTATCGTTCTTCGGGTCATTCCCCATTTATTGTGACACTTGAATTACATAAAAAGAATCACAAGATTGGACAACGTTTCGTTTCAACTATTTCCACCAAAAAACCAAGTTTTATATGAACAAAATACAAGCGAATATGTAAAAAGAGAGGTAAAAGAGAAATAAAAAGTTTTCTTTGATTTAAAATTTCATCATATTTTTCGTAAAAAGCTCGTTGTTTGTAAAAAAACTCACTTTTAAAGAGTTGATGACTGCTTCTAGCTCGATTACAATTTTTCGTGCCTATTCCATTTGAAAAAAGTTCAATGGAATCGGTTGTAAGAGACTCCAATCAAAGTATATCGATAAAACTTTTATCTCTGAAAGTATGACATTTCAAAACGAAAAAACTATTCCGATTTTATTACTGTAGATTTAGCAATGCAAATGTGACAGATACAACATTTTTCGAATCAGGCAACACCGAATTTCATTCATAAATCGAAAGTTATGAATGAAATTTTTGGTGTTGCAGTATTAGAAAAATTTCGCATTGCTATGTGTAGACACAGCTAAGTGGCTCAGTCGGCTCAGGTCACTTACGAAAAAATAAGAATCTTCAGGAGTGCCAGCTGTAACTTAATAAGCACACAAACGATTACGCGTTCACTACGATATTGCCCTTTTGAGCAATCATACACTCGAACATTTAGCAGTTACAGTTTTATTTTGCCAGCGTAGAACATGCGCGGCCCCCACGGGCGAAGAATTGGGCATTAGAATGAGTCCCCATCGGAGACTCTTCCTAAAAACGAATGGTTAGAACAAACGCCCAAAACCTAGGTAAGGCCTGAGATACTATCATCTCTCTACTACTGTTTCCCCAACCTAGTTGTTTAGGAAGGAAAAGGGGCTTGTTCCCCCAAATTCAACAAGTGAGCGGATTCGCTTTATATTGAGGTGATCTTCTGTTGAGCCAGGGAGTGAAAACATCAGCAATGTGCACTCATTCCTGGTACCACTAGATCAGATCAGGATTGAGAGTTACAGTTAGCGTTCAGCATGTTCTGCTTTTCATACCGAAAGTCTCGGCAAGCCTCGATTGTTCCTCAAATGGCGATAAAATACCATTGTTTTGTTTTCTTAAGTAATAGTTTACTTGACTAACATCACAGTGACAGCTTTATCAATGCAGCAGCCAAATCAATCTATTTTCTGCAAGATGCGATTCGTTTTTAAATCTTTCTGAAATTTTTGCAACTTCAGCTTTGATCGTTGGTAAATTTGCTATTTTGTGTAGATCATACGTGGGATATCTAGACGGGAGACAGTACACAGCACACTCACTCCAGACTGGACGGACAGGCATACAACTGTATGCTACGTATTTACAAAGCCATATACATAACTTATTTGACACATCAAGCTTAGATTTACGATTCAGAATGGGGTATAGAGAGACGAGTAGTTTCAAGGATTTTTCGAGATATGATTCTTCAATATAAGTGATTTGTCCAAAATCATACCCAGCGTCTTAATGCTAGTATTCCAGGTAATTTTAAATTCGAAACAATAGCTTAGGTAAAGAATGCCGCATTCAGACAGCTGCTTGTTAGCAGAATCCAGGCTGCTGATCATGACTTTTGGATTGTTAGCTGTCTTAAACACCGAAGTATCATCAGAGAGCATGCCTTTTTCACACGAAGGAATAATTAAGTCAGACATATACACATTGAAAAGTAAAGGGCTAAGTTGGAGGACTCCCGAAGAGATGCTAATGTTTTTAGAAACATTATTTTGTGCTGTCGAAGGCTTTTTCATGTCGAAGATCAGTGCATCTCTTGATTCCTGACTCTTCAGAGAGTTCTTGATGATATTTGTTAGCTGTTTGAGCTGATGATGATATATCGAGATAAGTGAAAATGGTCTACACGGATAAGTGGGAAATTAAACATTAACAGGATCAGTATTTCGTGACGCAGGTACAATAGAAACGATTTTCATAGCTATGAGTAACTAATGTTATAATTAACAGTAGATTATGCACTCTTGGCTATTTTTTCCATGGAGAACAGATATATCGAGATAAGTAAATTTGCTGTAGAGGGATAAGTTCGAGATTATCGCTCGTTAGATAGATAAATACACAAACATTATCAGTTGAATTTTTCCGGGATTTTTTTTTTCAAAATTGTAATACGTAACCTACTATAGATGCTTTGGTTGCTAGTTCGACACTGTTTATGCGGCAGGTAAAAATATTTCTTTTATTGAATTATTTAGACAAAAATCAATTCAAATCAAAAAAACTTAAAAAGAAATTAATTTTTCAAGTGAATAATTAAATAATGACTTAATCACAATCGACGCAATACTAAACGATGTCTGTGTGAGACAGACGTTGTCACGCGAAAGAATAGCGCCAACAAACAGCCGTCAGTAAAGGTTTATTTAACAAACAGAATAAAAAATGCTTTGAAATTGTAATAAAAATAATTGAATTTCTAGTTTGTGCACAACTAAAATCGTCTTGCGGAATAGAATGTCGGTAATTCATGTTATAACTTGTGGTTCAGTATGAATGCTGTTTGAAATATCAATTACATGATTAGCTTATATAATAGTTCAAATTCAAACGTAGCTTTTGTTCATATATGAATATGATCATACAATCATTTTTCCTTTCATGTGAATTCTCCAGAGAAGCTTAAAAGCTTATTGTTTTCGAACAATTAGGAACTTCCCAACGCAAAGAGCAGACAAAGAGCAAGGGTTTATTGCGTTCGTGTAAATGTATGTTATTTTTCGCTAATCATCTCGGGAACGTGAATGATAGTTTTTTCTCGAAATTTCGAAAAAAGTATATCTATTTTAATAAGCTTTCAACTCAATAGTGTAGTAGTTAACACGTCTGATTGCTGATGTGAGATTGAGTTGCCAATGCGTTGGTACAAAACTCGCAACCGCACACAGACTTCTTCCAATTGACACAACACTTGACCATATAACAACTGAGGGCGTCAAAAACATTAAATTTTCAATTTTTCAATTTTTATCAATTCTGGATTGGTGACGATACAGGAAAAATTTGGAGTCACATCGAATTTAGATCAACAGCAATAAGCCCGCGATTTCATTTTTCTTTAATGGTCGTTGGAGGTACATACAAACTGGATTTACATCTACCATTTGCAGAAATGTTAAACAAACTTAACCTTTAATAGAGTTTTTGTAACTTTGTATGTGTTGTAAGAATCAGCAATTGTGTGTTATAAATATCTTGTATATGTAATAAACTAACTCAGTTCAGCATAAACCACGGAGTACTTTATATCGTATACCACTTCTACAGGTTATGGGCTTTTTTTTGCTGTCGTAGACAGAAAATTAATTATAAAGTATTTCTTTTTCAAATATACGGATTGTGAAATTTGTGTACTCAAATATGTCGTCGGTACAAAGTAACTACATAATGAAGTTAAAAGGCCGCGAAAACTTTGATCAGTGGAAAATTTCGGCACAATCGTATCTGGTGATAAAGGGTTTGTGGAAATATGTGACCACAGCTTTGACATCTACTGCTTCAGCTGAAGATAAAGAAGCTGATTTGAAGGCTAAATCCGAGATGATTCTTATTATCGAGCCGGACAACTATAGCTATCTGGCCAACAAACAGACAGCTAAAGAATGCTGGGATGCCTTGGAATCTGCGTTTGAAGATTCAGGAACCACTCGGAAAGTAGCATTACTTCAACAGCTAGTGTCAACAAAACTGGAACAACATACTTCAATGGAGAGCTATGTAAACCGAATGCTACTTTTAGCAATAAAAGTGCAAAAAGTGGGGTTTAAAATAGACGACGAAATCCTTGCTTCATTATTATTGTGGTGGCGGATGTTTTGACAAAATCGTTACCAAAACATAAACATCATTTCATAAACATGCTTTCATTTGTAAAACGGCAGTGCTATGGGAGATTTAACGTCGGAACAGCCAAAATGCTTTACTCCGCCATAGTTCGTTCGCATCTCGAATTCGCTAGTACGGTTTGGGCACCTCATCACGCGGTTCACATTCAATCTATAGAGAGTGTTCAAAGACAGTTCGTTCTTTATGCCAACCGTGACCGTCGGATTGAAGGAGATACCGACTCCTATCGGATTCGTCCATATGCTGATAGGTGTGCTGAACTAAACCTTAAATCCTTACTAAGGCGCCGAACCAACGCAGCGATCTTTTTCATCCATGCTGTCCTGACTGGAAAGTTGAACTCTCAATTTATCCGAAATAGGATTATTCTGAACGATGGTACACATGTCTTACGAAGATCTTCATTGATTAGAATCACCGGAAGCGATCATGAATATTCTCAATTTTCACCATTCAACTTCGCATGTCGGTTGTTTAATCTTGCCGCAAGTCACGTCGATCCTACACTTCCATCTCGCTATTTTAGAAACGAAGTGCACAAACTAGACCGATTCGGTATTCCAAACTTTTGGTATGGTTGGATAATGTGTTTGTTTTGGTGCTTTCTTTACACAATGACTACTTAAATCCGAAAGCACTTTCCCGGTGATTACCTTTTACGTCTTTTCTAAGCTTTTCAAAAAGTTAAATTATTATTTTTATTTATGCAGAACATCACCTTGATTGCTGAAATTTTTGACGTCTACATCGTCTCCATGACAACGTATTTGTTGACGGCTACGCTTTAGATGCTACTTTCTAATTTCGACTTTTCTTTTTTTTTCAATTTTTGACGACGTCACTTTGGCAATTTAATTATTTATGACATGATGGCTGATATTTTTGACATCTACATTGTTACGACAACGTATTTGACGACGCCTCAGATGCTACTTTGAAATTTCGAATTTTCTTTTCTTTTTTTATATTTTTGACGACGCCATTTTGGCAATTATATCATTATGACATTTTTGTTTTTCTTTGACGATCTATGTCTTTGACATAGATTCATAAATTATTTATTCTTGTGACTTTCGTTATGTTGATTTTGACGTAATATTTTTGATGTTTTCTTACTTTTTGTTTGTAAATTTTTTGTAATTTTCCTTTTGTTCTATGTTAATGTTATTAATGTTATTTATATATTGTAACGTTTTCATGGTTTTTTAACGAGGGCTATGACAGCAGTCATAGTCACTCTTTTTCCATGTCAGCTAGAAAATAGTAGACAATAAAATTATTATCAATCAATCAGCTATGCACAACGAAAATGGGGTTACGCCAATATTTTTTTTTTGATCAGCATTTACGTCAGCATTTCTTCTATTTTTTGACCATAAAAGCACTTGGTTTTTGATAATATTAATCAGTTTGAAATTTGTTCTCTTCGCAATAGTTTCAAAATGGGCAAAACTCAATCGTCACAGAAAACAGTGGATTCAAATGGAGAAGTCAATAATAATGTCGTTATAAACGAACCACCATCTAAATCACCCGCGCATATCTTTCAAATATTGGTGCTATTATGGATAATCTGTGCAATCAAAGTGACTGAGTTTCTATTATTCATCTACAATCGGCATCAGAAACAACTTAATAGTACATTATGCACCGCTGTCCAGGATGCTCTATTTTGACGATTTGGAGGTTATTTCCCGAGCCGAAGGCGACAAATGGCAACAGACTTGGCAACGAAAATGACATTCTACATCAATTTTTTGCATTGTATAACTTTTGATTTTTTTGGATACTTGATTTAGGGAAGGGTGATGAATCGAGAAAATCAAGATAAGAGTTATTATTTTCAATTTGTGCACAATTTTTGATTCAGGGAAGGTGTTGTAAGAATCAGCAATTGTGTGTTATAAATATCTTGTATATGTAATAAACTAACTCAGTTCAGCATAAACCACGGAGTACTTTATATCGTATACCACTTCTACAGTATGAACGTTAAGTTTTAGCCAAAATTGTTTCCTTCACGCTAACTTTTGTTTGGGCCGCTATCTTTATTAGATACCGCTAGCATTATGCGCTAAAATGAGCATGCTACGCATTACGCATTCGTATGGGAAATATTTTAATTTTGGGGTTTCCCTAGTCCAACGGAATTTTGGGAAAACTTTTAATTTTGGGAATTCTCTAGTCCAATGGAATTTTAAGAGTTCTCTAGTCCAGCGGAATTTTAAGAAAACTTGTAATTTTGGGTTTTCTATAAGTCCATCGGATCTTGTTAAAACTTTTAATTTGGGGATTTCTATGAGTCCAGCGAATCTTGGGAAAACTTTTAATATCAAAATAAAAAGTTTTCCCAAGAATGGCTGGACTGTAGATTTACCGAAATTAAAAATTTTCCCAAGATTCGTTGGACTCATAGAAATCCCGAAATTAAAAGTTTTCTCAAGATTCACTGGACTCATAGAAATTCCGAAATTAAATATTTCTCAAAATTCCACTGGACTAGAGAATTCCCAATATTAAAAGTTATCGCAAAATTCCGTTGAACTTGAGAATTCCCAAATTAAAAGTTTTCCAATACGAATGTGTATGCGTAGTGCGTAGAATGGTCGTTTTAGCGTTTTAGGTGTCTAATAAAGTTAGCGGCCCAAGAAAAAGTTAGCGGAAAGGAAACAATTTTGCGCTAACGTTCATAACTTTGCAACTTTGTTTTTTTCATTGTACAAGAAATGGATTTCGATGGGTGGATTGGATAGACAGAGAAAAACAAGGTTTGAAACTATGGAAAATATAAAGTACCTAACATTAAACCGCTCTGATGTTTGTATAAAATTTTTTGATCAATTATTCACATGCCACAAAAATGTCCAGATTCAATACTTGAAGTTGTGGTTCGGAAGCATGTGGTCCCTAGTGTGGTTAATCCCCACTAGTTGGCAGTTACTCCGTGTAACACCCCGGCTGTCGAACCAGTCTCTTAAGAGTACTAAATATTGCCAGTGGGATTATTATTATATCCTTATGCTTTTCTCGGAGCAGATCAGCACAAACGGTCTGAAAAATGACAAATTGTCACTTCTCTGTAGCTTCCAGGTAGCTAACAAAGCAAGGGAACTTTTCCTTTTACGAAACGTCACTTGAAAAAAATAATTGTTTTAGGTTTACCGTTCGGGTTTCCATGTGAGGTAAAGATAGGTCCGACACCATTCACAAGCACCAAATTGAGCACTAAGTGGTGACCTAATTGTTTTTCTTTGAAAATAGTAAATTTGAAGCAACTCACGTGTAAAAAACATGAAAAGTGAAAATAAAATGGTAAATCGGTTAGGACTTTCCTGCTTGAACAGCATAAGTTCTGGAACCTGGATCCTTCGTCAGTACAAATTTAGGCCCTAATAATAAGTACTTTTGCCCCTCCTAGCACAAGAGAAGTCATGAAACTCTTCTCTAAATAGAAATATATCGTATGGAATCTAAGAAATAGTGAAAAAATAGAATTTCAGGAACATCGTGAACGCTTTTGGTCAAATAACTCGAAAAATATGACTTTTCGAAAAGAACTTATTCCTCAATTTTTGTTGGAAATAGTCTCATGCAACTTTAAAACTAATTCGCATTATATCTGTCCTAGAGTGACGCAAGTACGGGCTACTCGACCCGAAAAAACAGACAAGGTAACTTTCTACAAAAAAGGCCCGCTCTTCGATTTTACTAACTGTCGTTTCTGATTCGTGAAACAGTCCCCTATGAGAATCAAAAGAGAAACCCTGTTTGCATCGACCTTTCAATAAAAAGTGCTTTTCCTTTTAAAACCCTTCGGCTAAAATAGACAATAGTTTTTTCATTAAAAACAATATGTTCAAGAACACAACTGTTCTAGTTGAGTTCAATGTGAGCGTCATTACAATGACAAAATAATTAAAAAAAAAATAAAATAAAAATTCTCAACCTGTGACCTTCTGTTACTTGTCTATGTGATCGAAAATTAAAGTAAAATTTCCACGTTTTAGTTTAATTGTTCCACGACCAAACAAAGCACGAGTAATATATAAGATATTCTCAAAAACAAAGTTTTCACTTCGATTGCGTCGGTGCGAAATTGGCACTGGGTTTGTCGCACAGCTTACCACTGGCACAGTAAAAACATTCCGGTAATGAAAGGATCTCAAATAGTAGAACCACAAAAAAGTAGCGAAACTAGTAAATAATGATCTAGCCCCTAACCCTTCATGGGTTGTTAAGGCAGATTATTATATTATATTATTTATCTTCCCACTAATGGATTTTTTCACCAATTGATTGATTAAAAAATCAAAAAAATTAACAAAAATTAAAAAAAAATATTCTTGACGACCTCTCAGAAATTCCATTTCAAAGAGCTGATATTTTTGCTGGGACTGTGGACCAAAAAATGAATAATGCCCTTAAATGTCATTAACAATGATATACTTTCTTACCCCGAGGGATCATACATAAAGTATGTTACGCGTGACGACTATTTATATCTCTTTCTATCACATTTTATTATCTATCTTGCATCGTTTTCGCACGCGTGACTTACTTTATGAACGATTCCCAACCGAAATTATGGAAACATAGCACTGGATGCTAGCAATAACACATAGAGAAATTCTAAGTTGGCGACACTATGCTTAGATAGAGTGCGCATGTGCTGGGCGCATGGCATTCTGGTTTCCTTGTCAAATTACATGTATGGAATTCTCTCCAATGAAAAACATGCCAACTCAGCATTTCTCTGATAGCCCACAACTGACAAACGTCATATTTGGAGGCATTTTTGTATTGACGTTGAAATTAAATGTGTATCGGTGTTTTAAAAGGTGAACGAAAAATCCAATAGCCCCCAAATATTTTGTGTATCATTTCTTGGAGACAGTGCTATGACTTAAATGTCATCACGCCGATGAAAATGATTAGATCATTAAAAAAATCACTGGGCATTTAGCAAGTCCCAGCAAAAATATCAAATATCATAAAAATCAAATATCAAAAATATCAACTCCCTGTCCCATTCGAAAAATATTTATATTCTGTCCACAAACTTAATGCTCTCGCCATAAATATCAGGTAAGTATTCAGTTCTACAGTCAATTATTTAAAGCTCTATGGCGCTCTAAATTATCCAGTTGACGAATTGGTTTTGTATAATGCGAAGTATTTATTAACAACTTTCTTCAATAAATTAAGAACGAAAAAATTACGGTGTTCAATATGGCATTTGTTTTTGGCTCAATTAGACGTGAGGGCAATAACTTTTTTCCGGCCATGTAATTATACAAGCAGCATTAACTTAACAACGCTAATGATAAAATCTCAATTTCTTTACAATTTTCTTGTTCTTATTTATATATATATATATATATATATATGTATACACAGGTAGTGGAAACTATAAATAAGTATAACAACAAAGTATAACGAAAACTTAATAAAAGATTTGACATTCATAAATGTAATGTATATTTTGTGAAGGTAGATATGTAGGTATAATTAAACAACTTTTAAATATAAGGAAAATATGTTGTTATTCGATTAAAACGATTGTACTTTTGGAAGTAGGATCTTTAAAAGAAATTATAATAAATATTTATAAGTATAATAGATTCAGTCTTCAAGTAATATTTGACAAAAGGGCATTTCTAATATTTATGTTTTCTTTTATTTACATATTTTCTTTCATACTTTTTTTTACGTCATATTTATTTTAAAACAATTTAAAGCTTTTCTATAATCTGATTATGAATGGGTTTATTAATTTTGTTGTTTTTAATGGATCAGCTGAAAAAAAACCTTAAAACTGTGTCGTTTTTTATCTAATCCATTTCTCTTTCAATCGAACTTTTCAAAAATTCAATTTTCGGATATCCAATTCTCTTCGAGAAATTATTTGCATTGCATCGGTAGTTGGTATGCTATCTTTACATCAGCAACAAATCAAGAAAAACAAATCGGTCTTGTCAGAGATTTGAATCAGCCAACTAACACTCTCCGGCGACATGACACCCAGTAGAAAATTGTTCTCTATTATTTGAATTTTTTGGATACTGCCCTCACGAACTCCATTTGTTACAGAAAAATGATAAGTTGGTAGAAGTAACATGTGAATGACACATGGATACTATGGGAGAGTATTCTCTCAAAAATTCGAACAAATTGGTTTGATTCTCTCCCAAATAAACCAGCTGTCATTTTTTATGTTTCTTCCAGGGAAATGATAAATTGGTACGCCTGCGGCCAGATAGAACTAACATGAAGAAAGACAGCTGGCAGACATGGGCGCCACCAAAAATCAGCCGCCGACCTAGCCGCCGCCGACACATTTTGACCCAGCCAGGCTGCCGGTACTTTATAACCGGCTGAGCCGGCTGAAAACAGCTGGGAGGAAAAAATGTTAGTTTCACAACTTTAAAAAAAATAAAAAAATAGCAAATATGTTTAATCTTAATTCATGCGAACAACCCTTGAAATTAGGTCAGGATAATGCCATTTTTGGCAATTTTTTTAAGTTTTGTCAACTTTTCTCTGCACAAAAAATCAAAAAACAGTTGCAGAGGCAGATAATGAAAGCTACTAATCTCACGAAATATTTTCTCAAAATTGGCTCATAGGACTTGTGGTGAAGATTCTCAGAGTGAGTATTTGTCGGCCTATTCGGCGTATTTAATAAATTCACCAATGTTGATGGTTTAGTTTAAAGGGAAATGAAAACCGTAAAACCATTGCAACGTTCTTGTGAAGTTAACAAATGGCCGCCAGCCCCGCAATGTTGAATTTTGTAATATACGAAGTATTTCGGTAAAAATTATTTTAGGTAGTTTTGTTGAAAAAGGAAATTATTGGTTGTCTTTTAATTTTATGCAATTTCTTATTTCTGGGGATATTTTATACTTTGGCGATTTCTTGATGAAAGGACAAAAAAATCGGGCGAAGTCGGAACGGCAGCCTCTCCGTGTTTGGTCGGTGGCCTTCCGCTTCGCTCCGAGGCCGACGGGTTCTCGCTGCGCGAGACCGGTTCGCCTGGACTTATTGATAGTTACCTTCTCGCCAGGCAATGTTGGCTCCGGCGGCGCCCGGTTCGCAGGGGCTCAATTTGAGCGTTTACAATTAGAACTTTTCGGGCGATAAAATCTTTTCTGTGATATCCCGAGCGAAAGGGTAACTATCAATAAGTCCAGGCGAGCCGGTCTAGCGCAACGAAACCCCGTCGGCCCCGAAGCGAAGCGAATAAGCACGGCGAGCCTGCTACTTCGACTTTGCTCGTTTTTTTTGTCTGCACTTTGAATTTGCTTGGTAATGCGACTTGGCTGACACTTTTGCGTTTCTTCACTATTTGGCGATTTTTATTAGCGTTACTTTACATTTTGGCGATTTTTTTGGGTTTAATCATTTTTTGTTGGTGTCCCCAAGAAAAATCGTTAAAGTGTGAAAAATCGCGAATTTGTGAAGTATCGACCATTTTTTTTTTACGATTTGACTTTGGCGATATTGAGCAGTTTTCACGAGTGAATTTATTTTATGACAGTATAGTAAACGTTTCGTGCAAGATTACTAAAAAATTCGCACTTTGTGCGTTCTTACAAGGACTATCAACGTACTGAGCTACAAACGCATGAAAGGCACCACGCTTTCCAACTCAGACACCGCAACACAACTCAAATTTCTGAATATTCGATTTTTAGTTCTAATTTTAACAATTTTAAAAATGTACCCAGCCGCCGTTTTAAGCCAGCTTGAGCCCACATATCCGCCGCCGACGATTGCAATTTTTCGACTAGTCGTCGCCTTCATTTTTCAATCAGCTCTCATGTCTGACAGCTGGTTTATATGGGAAGAGAATCTAAGACGAAATTCGATTATTTTCTACATATTCTCGTAAGAGATCGATTAGATTGAGAGACTGAAGGATTCGACCAAAGAGAGTGGTTTTCTTTCGTAAAGGAGGTTAGGGAAACTCAAAATGGAAATCGATTATTTTGACTCACAACTTTCTGGCACAGAATTTTGTCACCAAGATGGTTGTTAATTTCGTATTTTCTATAAGAATTATATTGATGAAAAAAAAACAACTTTGGTATTTATGAAATTTTTTAGAAGTGAGCACCCCTTCGACACCTCATCGGTATTGCTTTTCTATCTTTATTGATATTTAAAAAATTTCGAAAACGGTGTACAAAATGAGCTTGAAACAGAAGTTACCAACATTGATGTAAAACAAAGTATAGAATATGCAAAGAGAGTTTGAGGCTCAAATCTCCAAAGAAAACCTTGAACACTTTTATAGACGAAGTATTTCCGTGAATTATACATGTGAGCAGAACTTTTAGTGCGTATCAATTTTCGAAAATGTTGATTGGATGATAGAAGCTACTCACCGTTACTTCACATCACGAACGTCAAAAAATGGCAACCTGTAAGCTGAGAACAGACGATAAATTATGCGATTAGCGTTTTCGTTAGATTTCGATTAATTTTTAGAATCGACAACTGCCAACACCGATTTTGCGAAATTAGAATGTTTTCTAATTCGCTGCTATTGCTTGGACGATTCGCTTTTTCACAGACTTGCTGATATCGACAACGCCAAAGTCTCGTTTGTTCTCAGCTTTAACACCTAACTACTGATGCAATATAAAATCGCGAAAGAAAAGGGCTTATCAATACACTTGTTTGATTGTAGTTATGTATTCGTAATCGTGAATGTGAGCATCACATTCTCTTTAATGTCATAGTGGCATGTGTTTAGTGAACCGTTAACATGCCCTACTTCGTAATATACTAATAAATCTGTTATTTGTTTGTATTGTCTGTGTAAAATTATAATTAACCTAGAAATCAACGGTTCTGATGATTATTTCAAATATTTTTTTTTATAACAGCTTATCACACATGAAGATAAATGACGCCTAATTGTAAATAATATCGATTAGTCAATTAGTAAATTATACGATTTAATTGAATAATTGATTAACCAATACCAATGGAAGAACCATTGCTTACAAATTGGGATCATGAAATCATTTCAATTTATCAGTCTTTGACTAACTGAAAAAAGATGGGTCAATAAATTATACGCAGAAGTGTAAAGAAAACAGAACCGAATGATATCTAAAGCAAACTCAATTATTCTATTAGTTGTAAAGAAATTGTGTTTGCTTATGTCACCTTTACGATGAATTTGGAATAATTTCGTCGTTAAGCAGAGCCTTTCTTCACATTTACCTTTCGAATATGTAATATGCATAAATTTCCGTACAAAGATTAATGTTGAACCTAATGGAACATCGGAATACATTATTGAAGATTATATTTTTGTTCATTTATAAAAAAATATATAAAAAATATTGTCAAAGACATTGTAAACAGAGGAAGAGACTTGCAATTTCTCTGAAATTACAAAATGTATAATATTTTTTTTTGTGAGGATGTTAAATATTAACTATTGATGTCTTTCAGTACACTTTAAAAGTATTATTTTATTTTTACCCCCAAATTGTTCTGTCATTTCATTGACTTGTGAAAAACATCCCTTTGATGTTTAAACATTTTAACTTTCAAAGTTCTTGGCAATCTGAAAATGTTTAATAAAATTTTCCTTTCTTTCGCTCGGTCATATCTATTTTGTAACAAGGGCAGTGTGTATAACGACTTTTGGCTTATAATCCGTCAGAAATTGTGTATATTTAATATTATGCATACAGCGGGACATAGAAACTTATGAGGAAAATACACCGAAAAACAAACATGGCTCCATACGTTTGAGACGTATATGAGTTAACGACATAATACTTCAGACACGTTATAACTCCATAACGTAAGACATGTCAATTGTGTATAATGCAAACGTGCATCATCTATTCTCCTTTCTTTGACAATTAAAATCGCGTAAGGTTTGTGTGAAAATTAAACTTGATTGTGTTTTTCTTTTATTTTTTTCACGAAACGATTCGCTTATTAGGACACCACAGTACACAATTTGTTGTATGTTACCAACAAATTTTATATTGCAAATTATTTTACCAGCTGGTAAACTCTTGCCAAAAAAACTGTTTATTCACAATTTGAATTTACAATTAAATTTTAGAATAACAAAACAACAACATGGGCTATGCTAGAATCTCTCAATATTTTTATCATTATTTTTTTTTCATTTAAATATCCACGCATATTAAATGAACGAATTTTATTTTGCCTGATACAAAAAAACATTGAATAATTTTTTTCTAAATGTGTCAGGATATTTAAATGTAAGAGCAAATCTAAATCGGTGACATTTATACACGTTGAATGCTAGAACATGGTAGCCGCTCTTATTAGTGAAGAAATTGTACAGCGCAGGACTCAGAACTCTGCCGTGATGAACACCTGATAAATTAGCCATTAATAAAGTACATACACATAACACTTCCATTGTATATAACGGACGGGTAGGCACAGTGGTTAGCGTACTGGCCTTCCACCAAAACGATCGGGGTTCAAATCCCGTGTCGGAAAAATTCTTCATGGAATTTTTCTATGAAGTGTAGCGCATTAGTAACGTCCTAAAGCTTCAAAAGTTGGGTAGTTGTGGAGTGTTTGGTGCCCATAACGACGTAAACACTGAATGAATCGTATGACGTAACCCATATACAATGAATCTGCGTACGAAATATCTAAGCCAGCATTTAGGCGAGATAATAATCTTGCGCCTCACAATTCTTGGAGTAGTTGAATAAGTCGCTACATTCGCATTATATTACTCTGAGACGTGGTTCGGAAGTCACTTTAAGCCGGTGGTCCAGACAACACTTGTTATTGGATATAAAAAGCTGTTAATGGAGTCTTTAAAATACAAAATACAATTAAATTAAAATAAGAAACACCTTCCGTATTGTGCGAGGTCCACTGACAAGAAAAGATTTACCTGTGGCAGGGAACGGGTTAGCTCACTGGCTTTCCACCAAGAATATCCGGGTTCAATTCTGGTGGGTACAAACTCTGTATAGGATTTTTCTTCAATGTATAGCATTAAAGTAACGTTCCTAGGCACACCCAGGCTTCACAATTTGGGTAGTTGGGAATTTGGTGCCGCAACAAATCGTACATAGAAGAATGACAAATAAGACGTCACCCATATTCGATGAATTCTGCGTACAAATATCTGAGTCTGACTTTGGTAAAATGCTAGCTACCGTTAGACGTGGTTCGGAATTCACGTTAAGCATGTGGTCCAAAAATGCCTGCCGGTAAAACACATTGATGGGGCAAACCGGTATTCTAAGCCCTAATAGTTTCCGCCTACAGATGCTTTTTTTTAAACTGCTCACTTTTCAGTGAAACAACTCAAACAAGTCAAGCTAGACATTCTGTAATTTTATAATTACCGACCGGTTCTGTTCTTTTGCGCTTTTTAAAATTCAAATACGTTCATTTAGTTCGACATACCCGTACGTTTACTATGTCGATTAGATGAATTTTCAAGTGAATTTCTTTATTCTTCTAATTAATGAAATTAACAATAAAATGATTGAAAAGAGCTAAATGTGCGAAAACTGAAAAATGTTTGAAAAATGAACAAATTTGAAAAGTGAAAAATGTTTGCTACTTGCGAATTGGTCGAATTGATTGAAAAGTCAGAAAATTTCAAAATGTTGGGAATGTGAGATTTGTTTGAAATATGTGAAATGTTTGACATTTGCGAGATGTGTGAAACGTTTGAAAAGTGAAAAATGTGTGAAATCTTTGAAGTTTGGGGAATTTTTGAAATGTAGGCAACGTCGCAAAATTTCAAAATGTTGGCAAATTGCAAAATGTGGTAAATGCGATATTTGTTTGAAATGTTTGAAATTTGCGAGATGTGTGAAATGTTTGAAAAGTGAAAAATGTGGGAAATGTTTGAAATTTAAGGAATGTTTGAAATGTAGGAAACGTCGTAAAATTTCAAAATGTTGGCAAATTGTAAAATGTGGTAAATGTGAGATTTGTTTGAAATGTGTGAAATGTTTGAAATTTGCGAGATGTGTGAAATGTTTGAAAAGTGAAAAATGTAGGAGATGCTTGAAATTCGGGAAATGATTGAAAAGTAGTAAAAGTCGTAAAGTTTCAAAATTTTCGAATTTTGTGAAATCTGGGAAATGTTTACAAATCCCGAAATGTGAAAATTGTTTAAAAAGTGCGAAATTTTTGAATTTTCTAAAAATTTTGAAAAGTTTGAAAATGGCGAAAGGTTTGAAATGTAGCAAATGTTTGAAAAGTGAGAAATGTGGCAAATGTAAGAAATGTAGGAAACACTGGAAGGCTTTAATATGTTCAAAAATTGTCCTGTGTCAGTAAAATGCGAAATATAGAAAATGTGGAGATATGTTTGAAATATGGAAAGGTTTGAAAGTTAGGAAATGTTGGGTAAATTTTTGAAAATCGCGAAACGTAGGAACTTTTTGAAAATTGCGAAATGTTTGAAATGTAGAATATATTTAGAATTATCAAAATGTAGAGGTCAACGAACTTTTCAAACATTTTACACATCTCGGAAATTTCAAACATTTCACACATTTCAAACAAATCCCACATTTACCACATTTTGCAATTTGCCAATATTTCCGTTTCCTACATTTCAAACATTCCCCAAATTTCAAACATTCCCCACATTTTTCACTTTTCAAACATTTCACACATCTCGCAAATTTCAAAGATTACACATATTTTAAACAAATCTCACATTTCCCAACATTTTGAAATTTTCTGACTTTTCAATCAATTCGACCAATTCGCAAGTAGCAAACATTTTTCACTTTTCAAACTTGTTCATTTTTCAAACATTTCTCAGTATTCGCACATTTAGCTCTTTTCAGTCATTTTATTGTTAATTTCATTAATTAAAAGAATAAACAAATTCACTTGAAAATTCATCTAATCGACATAGTAAACGTACGGGTATGTCGAACTAAATGAACGTATTTGAATTTTAAAAAGCGCGCGTAAAAGAACAGAACAGAACATCACACTCGGAAGAAGCAGCTATATGAACGGTTAAACTTATACATACACTCTACATGTATATTGGCTTCCGAACGAAGCCAGATAAAAGTCAAGTAATAAATATTAAGAATCGCACACTGTTCCATGATGGGCTGAAGCTTAGCATCAAAACTTTCTCGTATACATGATGGACTATTTCAGTCAACATCAAATTGCTTATCAGAAATGGAGACTTGCACGAAAGCTCTGGAGGTAGCCGGGGAAAACACAAGAGCAAGAATACGAAAACTGTCTAATGTCAAATACCGCAGGCAATGACTTTATATACAATTAGAATGCGCTCGGAATGGGTGTCGGCTATCAGATTAAATACAAACTACGTGAGCAGCAATTCCAACCTTTGTCGCAAATGCGGCAAAGAGAATGACACCATACCTCACGTCTCTGGAATTTACTCATGCTCATTTAACAACTTATTGATTACCGCTCGTCACCACAGCATAAAAAATTACTTTAGCCACTTAGCCAACTACTACGTGAAAAAGGATACGACTGCTCACAACGATGTTGTTACGTATTGGAAACAGTTAAATATGTGCAGTGCCTGATCGGGATTTCATTGTAGAAGATTTGAGGTAGGAATGAGTCCTGAAGAATTTTTTGACCACCAAATCCACGACAATATCGGACACTACTAATTGGCACATACGAATATGACTATCTAATAGGTGATCTAACAAGTTAAATGGACTCATGGTCACATATGAGTTTGCGGGTGAAATAATGAGTGGTCCAATGTCTCTGCACGGACACAGTTTACAGGAGAAACAGGAAATTCGCTCAATGGAGTTGACAGGTAATTTTCTCTTCTTTAAAGTTAACAAGAAGCATTATACAACACTTAGTAGATAGTCAAATCAATTTATCAAGCGACGGTGACGGCTTAAGTTTCACATACAGAGTAGCGACCCAGCGCTGTTTATAGTAAGCGTAATTTGTTAAGGTAAAGCACGTTCACTATGAGCTTGGAGGGCAAAAGGGAGGCTCAAGTGGTTCGCTTCCACTGTCAGTAGTCTCACCTTCATGTTCTTCTGGGAATGTGCGCAGTGCACAGGTGCCAGTTCTTAATATGTCACGGTCACGGTAATGACGCTCAGATGTAACCCAACTAGAACAGTCGAGTTGAAGAACATATCAGAAATAAGTCACCGAATTCTATTCTGTCTTTGAATAAGCTAACAAAACATTTACAATGATTATTCTCAAATTTAATGCGCTCATTCTGAATTAATATTGAGTTGTTTTATTTTACATTCGACACTGGGTTATGTCTGTCTCAGGAGGCACTTACATGTAGTGATAAATTTTTCGTGTGGGGAATACAATAAAAGAAACTACAGGCTGTTGTGTGAAAGAATTTCATTCATTCGAGATACTCTTTTTTTAAGCAACTCGCATTTGAAGTTTTTTTGACTCGTGTATTTATATACCTCGGCTCCTAGTACATCTTATAGACGGCACTGAGGTTGTCGCACAGCTTACCACTGGCACAGTAAAAAAAACTTTACAGTAATGAAAGGATCTCAAAGGAACTACAAAGTAGCGAAACTTGTAAGTAATGAACTAGCCCCCAACCCTTCATGGGTCTTTAAGGCAGATTGTTATTTATTATTTATATGCCTCGCCTCGGGCTTGGAGTGCTAGTCATACACTCGTCAAAATAAAAGTTTCAAAGCTCGCGCTAAAAACCACATATTTGAGTTTGACTCGTATCAGAAATATATATATATATATACTGTAATCTATTATTTTGTGGATATTTTTCAACCGACCCTTGAACGTCTATTTGCTAAGAAAACTGTTTGTTTTCATAGTACTACAAAATTAAAAGTACAAATCTTGTATTGACACAATTCTTTAAATTTCGAATTCTCACGCAATAATTTGTGAGTTTTGATATTGCGAAAAAGTGCGCTGTTCTCTCTCTCTCTCTTTTCTACTATTTTTTGCATCTGTCAAAATGGCGTTTATTCACTTGTCAAATTAATGCAATACGTAGAAATCACCCCACTAAAACCTGTACGTCATTTGTGAACAGCCCCTATGACTCGATCATGACAGTTCGCAGTTTTTCGCGAAAATGAAGAGAGTGGAGAGAGAACATAAAAGATCGAAAAATAAAAGAAATCAACAATATTGTGTCTGCTTAATTAGGCCTCTTCAACTCTAAAAGAGTGTCCACGGTTTGTTCTTGAACAAATACATACATTTAGAGTCTGTTCACTTTATAGACTAACTCATCAACATTAAATTGGGTATATATACTCTTTACAGGTCTTGCATACTATGGAAAGGTAAATATTTGCACCTCAAAAGTATATTTATATTTACTTTCAATGAGACCAACGCGTATGAATTTTTAATATTGTATTCTAGGAAGTATACGGAGTCGTGTAACTCATTAGCAACTCAAAAAATTTGTTTGTTTTTTTTCTCGGTGTAAAAACCAGTTTAAATTTCTATGGTTTATTGTTGTTTAAAAGAAGATAATAGAAAAAAATGTGGAACCGAATTACATAAATTGTTGGAAAAAGGCAAGTTAAATCTTTGCCGGCACATTAGCCATTTCTTATTCGAGCTTTTTTCAGCTAAAATCGATTGAATAATGCGTTATTCGGTATATTGGTAAATTTATTAGGTCTTCATATTGAAATTTGAATATAAAATGAAGCTCGACTTTCTGCCGTCCTTTGTTGCATATAAAAAAAAATAAATAAATAAATAAAAGAGGTACGTAGCAAGACCTAAACATAATGTCGTTAATTCCTCTTTTGAGTTTTTCTCATTATGCATAATGTTGCCAAACTCTTTTCCAGTAACGAAAGAAAAAAAAAACTTTTCCATATCAAATTTGCGGAATAAAATTATCTGTGAAAACACAATTCATGGCATAAAATAAAAATAAAACAAAAACCAATAAAATTTATCAATTCAACAAAGTATGGCACGAAAATTGTTCTTACATCTTTATAGCCAAAAGCACAAAATTGAAAAACCTTATGGTTCTAGATATATTTTCCGATATGATGTAAAGTGGAAACGATTTCGTGTTAAATAAATCGGGAGAAAAGTGTTATATACGTGGGAAAGGTAAATATTTCGTTTGTTTATTACCGTGAAGGATGCTTGAAAAATCCTCAAACAAAATGTTTGAGCTTTCAAATAGGTCTTTAACATTTAACCGAATATTTTATGAAAGTAATATTGCAGCAACGACGAATACTGTTTTCTCGAAAATGTTGTAATTTCATTGCTAATCAATCTATCATCGCTAATTATTTACTTCTATGCTTTGCTGATTAACCACAAACACACATACACATAATTGTTTAGATGTATTTACACATTTAAATAATGAGCTTTCGACCGTGCGTATTGTTTTAAGACGAAAACAAAGTCGAAAAAAATAAAGTAAAAACAGAAACAAAACCTTAATTAACCGTTGACTACATGAATTTTCACTTTCACCATGACATCGCACTTTGAGATTATCCATTCAATGGTTGAACACAAAAATTTACCTAACAAATGTTTGAGAGACAGCCTCCTGGTCATATCGCAGAAACTTGTTCCAATTCAGCTGACGATCTTCCCGAATGCATAACAACATTCTTAGCCGCATAATCGGTAACATATCGATCACTATTCCTGGGATGCACGTTACCCAAATCCTGTGCACAACACCACGAATTTCTAGTTGTTAAAATACGTTTAAAAGCTTCTCGAAATTCCGTATTAAAAATCGAATAAATAATCGGATTGAATGCGCTGTTCGAGTACCCTAACCACGATAAAATTTTAAACGTTTGACCGCCAATGCATGTCTTACAAAATGCTGCCACAATATTGACACAGAAAAAGGGTACCCAACATATGAGGAACACTCCCATTATAACACCCACTGTTATTGCGGCTTTATGGTCGGACACATGATAAGGTGACGAATGATGTAAATGTCTAACTTTGAATTTCTTTTGAGCTTTGGGTCGTCGAATGCTTCTGTAGCGATTCTGTTGTTTCTCAGCTATTTCACCAGGTCTGGTAACAGCCCGTATCGATTTTACGTGCTTCTGTGCGTAGCAGTACAGCCTGTAATTAAATGAAAGTAAATTAATTTACTGAGTACCGAGATTATAATTTAATAAGCACATGAGTTTATTGATATTTTCCACATTTAAGAAAAGAATCTGTGCAACAGCCCCATTTAAGAAAAAAATGCCTCTTTTTTCCTCCCTCATTTAGTAAACTGTCTTATAGTCTATGTCGTGCGAACAATGAAAGGGAAACAAGGTTATACTTTTTTATATTATTCTTTTCACTGTATGGCATAACATTTTTTGTTGTTGTTGTGAAATAAAGGAAAAATATTTGGAATTTTTCCATTCAGAGGCTATTTTGTTTTGTTGCCATAAAAACTGTCCGGTCATCGCAATGTATTATTAATATTATATCGTTAAAAGGTACAACAAATGTGATATTGAAGGAGAGAATATAAACTTGTGTATTTGAACTTTCGACAATTGCAATATTTGGATAGGAATTCTTCAAGCTACGTGTGTAGCTCTTATCTTCATTAAACAAAACTGAAATAAAATGACATTTACATTGTGTTTCTATCTATCATTCGATGCTGAATATTCAGGTCAATGATTCTGTAGTTAAAAAATTAGATACCTCGTCAGACCCGTACAGTTCGCAACAAAACAGTTGTTACCACTAAGGTTGTGCTAGGTTATCTTCGACAATAGACTGTTGTTACAGAACACAGCCTTGCTGCGCTAGAAAAGAAAGATGCTGCGCCAAGAAATATAGATACAAAATCTGCCAGATGTACGACGTACTGGAAAAATACTAGAACGTACTGAAATATTAATTGTGGAATGTGTTAGGACGTTGAGGAATGTACGTGAGCGTTATGGAATGTACTAAGGCGTTGTGGAATGTACTAAGGCGTTGTGGAATGTACTAAGGAGTTGTGGAATGTACAAAGGCGTTGTGGAATGTACTGGGACGCTGTGGAATGTACTAAGGCGTTGTGGAATGTACTAGGGCGTTGTGGAATGTACTCGGACGTTGTTTAATGTACTCGGACGTTGTGGAATGTACTGGGACGATGTGGAATATACTATGACAATGTGGAATGTACTGGGACGTTATGAAATGTATTGGAACGTTGTGAAATGTATTGGAACGTTGTGGAATGTACAGGGACGTTGTGGAATGTAATGGTACGTTGTGGAACATACCAAAACTTTTTGGAACATTGTGGCGAAAGCGTCAAAATTTGTCATGCATTCTTTCTAAAAACAACCGGCCAGTCAGTGACCAGTCAGTTGAGGTCGCATGTGTTCAATAAAAAGGAATTAAGTAGCGGCACAAGGTTGGCTATTCACAGCTCAATCACAACGATATTATATGGTAGTGAAAGTTGGGTGGGCTGCGGTTACCTGTGCATGACCCGAAGGTTTCTGATATGAGGTTCTTAGGAGAATAGCAAAGGTTAATCGGAGGGAACAGTGGGAAAATCGTATCAGGAACGACAATATCAGGAAGAATTCAGGGGTTACGTGAGTGGAAGAGGCGGCAAGTGTTAGTCGTCTGCGATGGTACGGGTACGGGATGGGTAGTAACAGGCTACTAAAGAGGATGTTGAATGCTCAGGTCCCGGGTATGCGCCCTAGGGGTAAGCCAACGAGAAGGTTTATAGACTCAATTAAATCACATTTAGAAGTAAGGGAACTTTCTCTTGGCGAACAAACCATCTCCTCCGCACAGGATAGGATGATAGTTAGTTTTGTTTATTGGTTTCAATTACAAAATAACAATTTTTCAATCAAATAGAAGGGTGGTCCATGATCACCGGTCGTAAAGAGCTCACACCGAAAGGTATAAATGGTCTATAAAGTTTGATGATGATGAAAAACAACCAGCTCAACTACACCCAAAAGTTGTTGTTTCTTTCTATTTTTATGATAAATACCATTCAATAAACAATACAGCTCAACGGGTTTCTCATTTTCAAAAAGAAGAAAAAATTCACAACAAAAACATTGGTCATTTCACGTGAGCCTATTCTTTTGATAATTAATTTTGCTTTTTCGACCAATAACAGATACTTCTGGAACGATTATCAAAAAAATGAAAACGGTAAAGCAAAACCATAAGTCTCTTCAAGTACTTCGCACAGGGCTCCTGAAAATATGTAAGGGGAAGAAAATATACTCTAAATAATGGTGTGATTAGAATTGTGCGCTTTCGTCACTTGTTTTATTATTACATGTTAAGAAATGACGACTTCCATCTTCAAAATGTAAAATTGATTGAGTGATTTTGTGAGATTTTTTTCCTGGGGTCGAAACTAGGTCTTGCAATAAAGGCAACGTAGAAATATTGAAGTCTTCTGGAATCGCGAACCAGCGCACAGTTCTGTAATATATCTAGCAATGACATAAATTATAATGATTTTAGCGAATTATCCCCGTCATGATAAAAACTCGATTGTTTCATGTCGGTTGACAATTTAATAAGTATGCGAAGAAAACGTGAGCTATAAAACGCTAATAAATATTTCCTTCCATTTTTCAACACTTAATGCTCTTCGAAGTTGATGAAAACATTTTGATGTTAAAATTAATGGTTCACTTAAAGCTGTTACATTACATATTTTGTGATGGCACTCGCAAAGCTCGTCAGACATAATAAATTAATTGAAATTTATTAATTACTTAAATAAAATGTGAGAGCTGCGGGAAATTATTCTAAATTTAAGTTCGTAGAAAGCGAGACTATTACAAACGAAAATTAATAGAATCTTTGCTCAAACAATGAAATTCCGAGAAAATATGTGACTGTTGGAAGAGAATTGAATAGGATTTCTGTTCTGATCGCCCGGTTTTCCCCATCATTAGTATCTTTGGTCACTCCCGAAACGTCAGATCAGATATTTTCAGGAGTAATCATTTTGTTCACAACTAAACATCGCAACAAGGTGATGTCAAAAATGTGTAGCGGGAAAAATGAGATTACCTAGAGACGAAATTACTCGCTAACAGGTACAAATATTTTTTCTGTCGTTTAAATATAATTCGTCCTTCTCTACTTCTGAAAAGCAAACGGAATTTCTATGTCAATAAATTTCTGATTCAAAAGTATACTTTTCTATCTGACTGCGAAATTACAGGCTTTGTTTGAGAGTTAATAGCGAATAGAACGACTCTTCAAGATTCGAACACTCAGATTGAATTTCACCTTGAACTAAAATTAATTGAAATGCTTGTACTTAAATTGAATGTTGACAACCGTTCTCAATTAATCCAGGGTGACGTCTTGCAGACTGTTACTTCACCCTTTTCAATATTCTATAGATGTTTTATTCAATATCACGAAATACTCCGATCGAATGAGAAAAAATGAGGTTGAAGTGGATAGATTTTTTTTTTAATTATTTCTTTCTCCAAACAACCAATTTTCCGAACGTAAACTTTTATGAGCTTTAATTAAAACCAAACAATTTTTTTTTCTCGATCCAATGTATACCTGATTTCATGGGTGTTGGTATAGGTTCACTCACCTCTGAACCTAAAATCAGTTATTCTCAACAATCAGAATTAACGTTATTTCTGTACCTTCAATGTAAAATTTTTCGGGTCTATTAAAGAGAGTTATTTACATTAAACAAGTGCCTGATTTTTTTAGCTTTCTCACCTTTTCCGTAGAAATATTTTCTTCCATTTTTGTGAACGGCAATTTATCCAATTGTGATGTTTTTTTTAATATTGAAACAAAAATAAGAAGGGTAAGGCTCCCTGTACGCCAGAATTAGATAATTCAATTTTTGTATGTTCAGTTAAACAAGTTTTTTTATTTGTTCTTAAATGTAATTTGTTAACTTATTAAATGGGATTATCTTTTGTACTTCACGGAGACATTTTACAGGATTTCTTTTTTACTTTGATCCAACGTTGACTGGTTTCTGAGATCTTAAACCAAAGCATGGTATTCAGTCGGGTTGTGTATCTCAAAATAGCACCTTTTTTTATAAAAACACTTGTATAGTCTCGCCACCATAAAGAACCACTTACAAAAGAAATATCGTTCTTTTGTTTTAGGCATCTAATTGTAACACAAATTTGTTTTGCTTTCAAATTAATTGCATCCAAAATCTACCTTCATCAAAATAAAAGCCTCGCTCATTAGATAGACGCAAGACTCATACGAAGTAACGGGTATCTACGCTATTGTTTTATTTAGTCGTCAAGGTAAATCGAGAATAGGGTAGACATTTAGGAAGAGTGCGGTTACAAACAAATCTTTGTAATGAAACGTTTCTGTTGGTTTAAGGCTGGTGTTGTATGGGGCGACTCCTTCGCAAATTTCTACAAATCTGCAGACCATCATGAGTGGTGCTGCTAACAGAATCTTCCCACAGATGCGTGTGTCCTGATGCCTTGATACGGTCTGATTTCCCAAAAGTTGGTTATTATTTGGCAACAAAACCGATGAAGTGATGCAACTAAAAACAACAAAACAGCAAGCACTGTTGGAAAGATAAAACAACAATTTTTCCAACAGTTTTATTTTTCCAACAATGCATGCTGTTTGCTGCTTTTAGTTGCATCACTTCATCGGTTTTGTTGCCAAATAATACCAAACTCTTGGTAAATCAGACCGTATCAAGGCATCAGGACGCGCATCGGTGGCAAGAACGGATTAGCAACACCACTGATGAAGGATGGTTTGCAGATTTGTAGAAATTTGCGAAACAGTCGCCCTGTACAACACCAACCTAAAACCAACAGAAAAACTAACGAAACAACAAAAAGTTCATTCAATTCATTGGGTATTCTGCCATGTCCATACCTAGAATCTGGCCTCAAATAACTGCAGGAGTTCATTTTAATTAAATTCCTGATGGAGTTTTTTTTTCAAGCAGTGAAATTCTTGCAAAAAATGAAATGTCAAAAAATCTTTCTACAATTATAAAATTTGAAAATTGCCCATTCAATTTTGCTCCACCTGACCTGACTACTTATACAAAGAAAGGTACATAAATTCGTAATTGTAATTCAAAAGAATTGGCAACAATGAGCGTATGCCGATTATTGGACTTTGTGTGTGCTTTCACTGTTGCCACATTTGTTGACTTCGAGGTTGAGTTAAAATTGCTAATTTTCTTCTGTGTATGAGTGCACCACCTGGTTAAACCAGCTGAGACATAACTATGAGCAAATCATAGATTTAATAATTGTTTGTAAAATGAGCTCATTGTATGGTCCCCAGAGAAAATCTTTCGCTGATTGATAATACCACTTGTGTCAATAAAGCCATTCTAGGGATTATACGCTTCCTGGGGATAAATGTTTCTGTAGTTATTTTTGCAAAACTAAGGACTGAGAGCTAATAATTGATAGTATATTATAATACAAGTGGTATAATCAAGTAATTATAGTCGAGGTTGGTAAAAGTTCGAGGGGCGTCAGCCCTGAGAATTTTTACCCACCGAGACTATAATTACGCGATTGTTCCCCTTTTATTATACGATAGTTTATCACATTTGAGCCTACAATTGCCAATTATGCACAAAAAAAATAACAACCAAATTAACATAAATCAAAAATTTCGTATAAAAATACTCATCGAATTTGTTGCAAAAAATGTCGTCTAGATTGATTTTTCGATTTAGTATGAGGTTGTCATAACAACACACGTTTTATTCTCATTTTTTAAAGAACCAGGTTATAATAGCGTCATTACATTTTAACAAGAAAGTCGACTATATTAGGCCGATTATAGCCCTATTATTAGGGTAATAATTGGCTTATTATAGGCTCGAATGTGATAAACATATTTTCCAACTTCTACTAAGTGTTCAACAACCAAACCAGTAGGTTACGCAATACGCATCCCAGCTCGCAGGCGCTGGCTGTAGAATACTTTGCAACAAATAAACGTTTCGCTTGGGAATGTTTTCCCATAAACTTCTCCTTCTGAATGCATTTATTTCTCTTGATTACACAGTATTTATAGACAGAAAGCAAAGCAAATGCTAAGTTGATTTCGTTCAATTCAAATGGATACTCAATTGTTCATCATTTGATGAGTTATCGCAGTTCCACGTATATTTCGTAGGAATAATTCCTAACAACATCAATGACAACTGGGTCTACGCAACCATCATATCAGCTAAAGTAAATATGAAAATACGTAATTTGTGTGTATTATACACATCGCACGCCAACGCATACACAATTCACGCTAATCTGTTCTGCTGAATCCACATAAATTTAGGTGGATGCACTAACACTACTTAACAGTTAGCATTTCATGTTTGCTTCAATTTGTGTAAATTTTTGTGTGTAAGACTGCCAATTTATACGTAATATATCATCGGTTAACACATATTCGGTAATATACAAAAGATAAGAATAAAACGAAAACTTCATTCAGGGTTTTTTGGTAAAAAACCAGAAAAGAACACTAAATGAAATGTTTATGTGTAATACAAAAAAAAACCGGAACAATAATTCTGTGCTGAGGTGCTGATACTTGAATTTTCGTATATTCGCGTATGTATATTATATTATTAATATTATTATTAATATTATTAATATTATTATTAATTATTATTAATTATTATTATTATTAATTATTAATATTATTAATATTATATATTAATAATATTATTAATCAGGGAAAATTCAGGTGTTATGCGAGTGGAAGAGGCGGCAAGTGTTAGTCGTCTGCGATGGTACGGGTACGGGATGGGTAGTAACAGGCTACCAAAGAGGATGTTGAATGCTCAGGTCCTCAATTTGCACCCTAGGGATAGGCCAAGGAGAAGGTTTATAGACTCAATTAAATCAGATTTAGAAGTAAGGGAACTTTCTCTGGGCGAACAAACAGGATAGGATGATAGTTAGTTTTGTTTAGTGGTCTCAATTACAAAATAATAATTTTTCTATCAAATAGGAGGGTATGTAGGAACAATAATTCTGTGTTGAGGTGCTGATACTTGAATTTTCGTTTATTCGCGTATGTATATCGCAGCTGATAAATATTACTAACGTGTATTTGACATCGTCGTTTAACAGTTTTTTTTTATATTCTAAGAAAGACTCTCGTAACACGTATTCTAGCCGGAGGCTGGTGACAACGTTATTTATTATTTTTCCCTGGATGAAGTTTATGATTTCAGACGTTTAAATTATGTCTTAAAAAATTACAAATTCGAAATGTCTAATCAAATTATAATTCATTTTCATTCAGCAAACGTGTCTATAAAATTGATTGCTTTAAAATGAAAGATAGAGTTATAAAGGCGATGATGGTGGAGAGAATTTCTTATTCACATTAAAAGTGCGGTGTCTTTCGATTATCCTAAAATAAATCAATTTTTTTGTCGAAATGAGTAACAAAGATCTATGTTACTCCGACCGATGCAAATCCCCTTTCATTGGAGCAAATTTCTATGTTTGCAGGGGCATTTGAACGTTACAAAATAAACAGATTAAGCTCACTGTACTACTTCAGCGATACAAATTGAATTTTTTTCAATCGAAAGATTTTTTTTCTTCAAAGTACATACTTAACGCCTTTCAATTGGTTTTCCAATCTATATTTCCAAGCACGAAGGATGTGTACTGTAATCTGAAGATTATAAAAAAAAACGAAGATGTTTTAAGAAAAGGTAATGAAAAAAGGCTCAAGGCGTAAGAATTGAACCAACGATGCTGATAATAATTTATGTTGAATTCAAATTGGACTTATGGATACAATAATAAACCAGCCAAGTTTTCAAAATTGTTTGTTGGTTGGTACAAGTTCCTTAGCCGATTTGTAAACATCGAAAAAAGATGTTACTTTGAGCGGATAAAACGACGATAGGTTTTGCAATAAGTACAGCAGCATACTTATAAGATGTTAGCCATACAAAAGTGAAATGAATAATTTTGTATTCTGGAAAACTCTACGGTTTAATTTACATTTCACAGCATTTGTCCTTCTACTAGGCTATTCAAATTGTCAAATTGAAATTTTTTTTGACAGGTTGTGATCAGAGGGGGCTGCTAGCCCCTGGACCTCAACTTTTTTTTCTAGGGTGCACCCGTTCGAACAATTTCATGTCCTTAACATCAACAGCGTGGTTCATAAAGTCTGTCACTCAAGAAAGGGGAGGGGATGGCAGAGTAGTGTTATATGTCACATTGATTCTATAAAATTTTTAAAATCACTGCATTTTTTGAAACATCGAAAAATTTTCCACCTTCGGCCCTCGTGATGCATGTTGAAAACGAACTTACTGCCTCTCCAACTATGTATTACATTTGTAACGATAATATCATCAGGCAGGCAAACTTGCAAATAACTATTGATGTAATTATGAAAGTCTTAGCACGCGCAGAGGGCGTAAGTGACACTAATGGTCGGCTGTCCGTACTCCGTGCATCACGCAAAGCTAAATTATAACGTTGGAAAGAATTTTTTGCGTTCCGAAGCTGCAAGCGTCACCCAAATTGATATCAGTTGTTTTGGAAGAAGGGACGAGGACTTGTGTCACATTTCCGTTTTAAAAGAGTTTTCGTTGTGATATCAGTTCTTTTGAAAGTAGGAAAATTGCTTTTGACGAATTATATATGGAATTTTTTTCGAGCTGCCGTGGCCAAACCGAAACACGGCTGATACTACTTATATGGGCGAAAATGATCCCCTCACCCGAGTGACAGTTCTTTGTCAAATACTCAATATTTGCTATTCAATATGAAGTTGGTTGCAATTTCGAAATTTCACTTATAAATTTTCTAACTTTTCCATTTTTGAATGTAGTTAGCTACACTCTTCACAGCAAATGTAAGCAAGTTTATGAATGAAATGTCAAAATTGCAACCAACTCCATGTTGAATAGGAAATTTTGAATATATTTCAAGAAGAACTGTCACTCGGGAGGATCCCTTCAAATTACTCTACATCATATCAAGATTTTTTTTGAGCCGCCGCTGCCACCAAACCGAAGCGTGGCGGCTACTACTTCCATGGGCGAAAATGATCCCCTCAATTTCCTCTGCAACATATCAAAAGTTTTTTTTGAGACGCCTCCTATTTTCCGCCAGCGGCTTCAGCAATTCTGGTTGACTCATATTTATCACGAAGTTTCTCATTCGTTGATTTGATGAACAGTACTTTCTCGTGCCTCCTCTTCCATGAAATTGAGTGTTGGTATATCTTTATAGAAATAGTGAGAGTGGATCTTAGATTTATCAGTTTGCGACGATCGAATAGGCGATTTTGAAACACAGATCCTAGGATCCTTTGTTTATTTCCCGGTCATCATTTAAATCGTCACGCGAGCCTTCCTGTCGCTACCAAAAATCTGTCAAGTGTGGCAGGTCCCAGATTAGCGATTTGGGATGGTCCCACGAAAAATTCTCCGAAGATCTTGCGCCTCAGCTGAAGGTATTTGGGGCACTCACAAATTAAGTGTATGCCCGTTTCCTCCCCCAATCCACAAGAGCATTCGGTGGTTCCCGAAAGCCCCAACTTCTACATGTACCGATTGAACCCGCAATGTCCAGTGATCGCTCCCACAACCCTCCTAATGCGACACCGGTCCATCATTAGCCCATTTTTCGTCAGGCCTCGGAAAGAAGCGCTTCGTGTGAGCACCTCCGTCATATTTCTCCCATCGCTCCACGTGTCCTCGTCGCACCCAGTTATTTAGCGCATGCGCACACAACGACTTGGGTACTGGCAGGTAGCGTTCAGCTCCCATTGATGAAGACCCCATTCTTGCAAGTTCATCCGCCCTTTCGTTCCCCTCCACACCAAAGTGCCCAGGTACCCAAACCAGCGTGATCCGATTGCTCGATCCCACATCGTTCAGATACTCTTTGCACTATGAGAGTGGATAGATTGATACACGTACTTGACTTGAATATTAAGTTTCACGGGCGAAATAAGCGGCAAGGGTATACGTTCCAGGAATGAAAGACAACAAGCCGTGAAAGAGGTGAAATGGGATCTTGAGCCAAAGGTTGGAGCTTTGAAAAGGGGGATTCATAAAATATGATTTATGATGGATGATACGTCGATGATTTCCTTTGTAAAATATTTCTGTAAGGAAACATTGAGCCGCACAATATCGAAACAATCATTACAATATAACTGGAAAAACGTTTCAGACTTGTTGCAAGAGAAAGACAAATCGCTGAATTGAAAATTGCAGTCATTCACGTTAAACTACTATTATCGTTTGAACGAATTCAGCATTCACTTTAGCTGATCTTATTTCTACGTAACTGCAATCATTTTCCGCTATGTGAATTCCAATGTATGGCATCGGAAAGAAATTGTTTTTGAAGACAATATTAACGTCATTATTCTCCGATAAATTCGCATCAAAAACATCAATTTATATATATCTACAGTTGAAAATATCAAATTGATATAATAGTATTACATTGACACAAGATTTTTTAAAAATAAAATTTTGTTAAGCTCTGCCGGCACCCAATACAATGAAAAACATCCTCAATAATATTTTTTCTTCTTCATATATTTCTCGGCGCTTTTATTTTCTAAATCACCTTCATTCACATGACAAAAAAAAATATTTTTAGGATGCTTTCTTCCGTCTGCTCTTTTATAATCATGATCTCAATCCCAAAAGACTTTTTTCCGAAGAAATAAATGTACCGGTATGTATATGAGCTTTGTCGAAACAGGAAGGAAAGAAAAGAAAAAGTTCGTTATTGAAAAATCTGTACAAAATCTTAGAAATCCCCAAAAATCCATTTTAATTTACAATTCGACTATACATGTCTGATGACAAATGGTAATCACGTGATAGAATGTGTGGGAGGGATGCCAGGCCATGGCTTTGGTTGTTCACAAAATCATCTAAATCTGATATTCATTTAAAATTTGCTTCAAAATCATTTGACATTTTAATGACATTACGATGGTTAATGATAGACCTGCCTTTAAGGAATCCTTTGATTTAGGGAATTCTTAATTATGTAATATTAAAATTGGATGTTAGTACAACCATGTACATACTCGGTAAATGAGGTTAACAAAATCGAAACGACACGCAACCCCTGTATTAATAAAAAACAGTAATGCCACTGATACTGAAGTTAATATCGATGTTACAATTACGTTTCAAGCTAATTTTGTCACATTGCCTACTGGAATCCCAAAGGAAAACCATTTGTGGCTACACATTGCTACAATGCTACAATGCTACATTAGCATTAAAAAAGTCCGCCTGTGCTGTTAGTGAACATCGACGTAACAAATTTCGATAAGGTAAATAGAAGTTCGCATATTTTGCTGTCGCTTATCGCTGCCACATGTACATTTGCTATCTCAGTTTTAAATTTGACATTTGTGCAAAAAAACGTGACAGCAAATTATGTGGCTTACAACCTTATAGCATAAGTCTGTTCTTCTGAGTGTAAGTGTGGGCAGTCAACTTGGTTAAAGAAAAGTCGACGTTGTCTTCAAATAGCTGTGAAGTATCTCCACAGCCAAATCGAAAAAAAATCATTTTGGCGTTTCTTCCCGGTTAATCGAATTTTCTTGGCATTTCTTCACATTTCGGCAATTTTTCTTGGCGTTTCGAATCACCAGAAAAAATCACCAAAGTGAAAAGAACCGTCAAGACTCAAGAGAAATCGTCAAAATGAGAGGAATGTTGTGTTGACTGAAGTAGTCAATAGAGAAGTCAAGGAAAGTTTCTATAAAAGCGCAGTGGGCTCTGCTAAAACAGCACGAGCATTTATCACGCCGTTACGGATGGAATATTTACATGGAGCTCTCCTAAGATCCCGCTAGGGTCTCTACCAATTAGCCCCCCTCTTCTCAACCCCGCCTTTTCATTTTTACAAAAATATTTTATACGAAGGGAACAACACGTAAAAAGAATGAAAAATAAAAATAAATCGTTTGACCGCCCATTGTTTCCCCCTCTATAAATAACTACACGTTGAGAGAAAAGTTTTTATTTGTTAGCGATAGATACTTTATGTTTTCACTCTACCTGACCGTCCGTCCGTCTGTCTGTGCACTACACCTCACTGCACCTAGCTGCACTGCCGTGTTAAACCTAACCAACATATCGTCAAAAAATGTTCGTAAGAATAAACGTAAAGTTAAGAAGCTTTTAAAGCTTTTGAAGCTTCTCTTCAGCTTCCTTGAAAATTATTATCTTTAAACGCACTCATATGACATTCAAAAACTTTAATAATAAAAAAAACGTAAAATTGAGGAGCACTTAAAGATTTTGAATGTCCTACGAGTGTGTTTAGAGATCATAATTTTCAAGAGAGCTGAAGAGAAGCTTTAAAAGCTTCTTAACTTTACGTTATTTATTCTTACGAATATTTTTTGACGACACGTTGTTTAGGCTTAACACGGCAGTGCACCTCGCTGCAACCAGTTGCACCAAGGGAATCAACTTCTTTGAGTTCACTCTATCGTTACTTTCCTATACTCATTTCAATGGTTTATTGAGTAAACAAATAAAGTGTGCTGCCCACTTAAAGTAGGTTGCCTTCGTCACACAGCATACAGATCATTCAAAATAGACAATAGACAAAGTAGAATTATTTAAATTTGGTTGACTTTAAAACCTAACTGTTCTATTTGATTATTTTTTATTAAATTCTTACTTCAATTCAACACACTCCCTTGAGTGACACCGTAAAATTTGAAAATTGGAGTTTGTTTTCAGGTTTTTTACATGGTCATTTCGACCGAAGTTGTTTTTTTTAACCAGAAGTTTTGCTTTAAAGTTATTTTGACCGAATGTTGGATGAAGAGACAACATTGTCGGTCTTGCCTAATAACTATCATTCTTAAGTTTCGTGTGAACTAAATACAGTCCAACGTTTCTATGTTTCAATTTTCATTGACGTCGTTCGTCTGTAATCTGCTTTAATTATCAACTGTTCCGTTTGAAGTCGAAGCTATTTGAAGCATATCAAAAATCATTAACGTCGAACAGAAACTGTCAACACAAGTGCAAAAGTTAGAATGGTTTCGTTTCATTAAAACTTATGTTAACCATTCGGGTTTGTTGTTTCTAATTACTAAGGTACGTGTACTACCTGCACTGTATATAATCATCTACTGAAATTGGAAATCCCTATTTTTATACAATCCATTAGAAGTTTCGATAACTTTATTTCACGTATATTTTCCTGTATGCTTTATATGTCCAAACAGATGTGAATTGTATATTTCCGCTTGTTGAACTGAATAATAAGAAAAAATCTGATCTACAAGGCTGATATCCTGTTTTTGTTGAATTGTAGAGTATTACGAATTTGCAGACAATATCGATTTCAATTTTGTAATTAGGATACTTTGTAATGCCGAGAAGATGTGTAAAATAACTTATAAAAGGATTTATTTTTATCTTTCTTTTTATGAATAGGAGGATCACACAAAGCCTCGTAAGACCTATAATAAGGTCATGCTAAATACACGGTTCCAACGGTCGAAAATGGTGAAGAAAAACGACGTGATGGAAGTGCAACGACTGAAAGAACTGAGTGAGGAATTTGCAACAAAAATGAAAACAATATTAGGCGATGTAGACAGTAAGAGCAGTACATTGGACGAATTGAAAAACAAGGTTGTCGATTCAACAAAGGGAATCACCGAATCCAGACTTATCAATAACGCACGATCGAGGCGATCTGCAACACGAAGATTTTAAGATCCAAGCTGACTGACGCCAAAAAGGAAATCTTCAAATAGCGAGACAAAAATGGAACAATTCAATCGGTCCGGAATGCAATATTGAATACTGCAAAGAAATTTTATGAAGATTTGTTTTCATCAAAACGACCGAAGCCAACGACCACGACAGACGGAGCTCGACGTGATAGACCAGTAATTATGAACATAGGCTCCGAAGAGCTCCCGGGTATAACCTCTTCCTTGGCTAAGGCAGAAATAATTGAAATCGCATACAAAAACCTCTTAAAAGGTAAATGCCGGACCCAACGACGAAATAATTTTTCTGTACGTTCTCCGAAAAAAAATTTTCTCTGAAAGAAATTTTCCCGAAAAAATTTTTCTCCAAAAAAAATTTTCTCCGAAAATTTTTTTTTTTCCAAAAAAAGTTTTTTTTTTTTTTTTCCAAAAAAATTTTCTCTCCAAAAAAATTTTTCTCTCCGAAAAAAAATATTTTCTCCAAAAAAACGTTTTCTCCGAAAAAATCTTTTCTCCAAAAAAAGTTTTCTTCGAAAAAAAAATGTTCTCAGAAAAATTTTTTTCGCACCAATCTTTATAACTTTCCCGAAGAAACCAACTGTCTAGGTATTCTCATTCGGAAGATAGCATTTTTGAGTATTCACAAAATCCAAGATGGCGCCGCTTTGACAGCTGGCAGACATTTTCGTAAGATCCCAAAAAATTCTCCGGATCAAACTCTTTAACCGTTTCGAAGAAACCAACACTCAAGCTATTGTCACTCCGGAGCTAAAATTTGAAAACTCCGAGCATTACCTGGAAAACCCTCAAAATTGACCACTTTTTCCCATGCCACGACATTCCCTTCAATTTTCCCGGAAAAGCGGTCTATGAAATTTTTTATTTGGGGCCGAGACTGACGTTCCCTGAAACTTTCATGAAAATCGTTGGAGCGGTTCTCTAGATCGAAAATTATTAATAGAAGATAGAAACCGACAGATCAGAAAAAAGTTTTGAAAATAATGAGAGCAATGGAAAAATCGACTCTTCATACAAAAATGTCAAACCTCGATATCTCAGCCAATTTTCAATCGATTTTGATGAGTGAAGGCTAGTTGGAAAGCTGCTGCGAAGTAGTTTTTTTTAAATAATTGAGGGTGTGGGGTGTAGGGGGGCGAGTGGAAAAACTCAAAAGTTCGCGTATAGATGGTTCCTTGTCCCAAAGATTTTTGTATGGCGTTTTTTGAGTTTGTGGAATTCTGAAATTTTTGGGGTGTGGGGACTGCGTCACGCCCTCCGCTAACACTGCGGGCATAATGAAAAATGGAAAGTCTCCTACGTCACGCCCTCCGCTAACACTGCGGGCATAATGAAAAATGGAAAGTCTCCTAGTGAGGATGGGCTGCCGTTTAAAGCCATTAAATTAGGTGGTGACACGTTGTTTACGCAATATATGCCCTGCTCAATAAATGCCTCGAACTGGGAAAAATACCGAATAGATGGGTGATCGGTTGAGCCGTTTGAAAAAAAAAAGTGGAGACGGACGGACTTACGATTTTTTAGACGATAATAAATGTATCGTATATCCCAACTGACCAACCCCTGCCTCGATCTACACCATGTTACAATAAAGTTGTTTGTAGTAAGCGTATATCACCTTTGTACTTCCAACGGGTCCAAAAAACTACGGATCACACCAGTTTTTGTATGGAAGTGTCAAACTCTGTGCATAGTAGTTGTCGGTACAGCGCCACGATTTGCTGCGATGAGCTCATAAAAGAAAAACTAACTCTATCCTTTATTGAACTACGAAGCCCTTTATATTGTATGTGTCTAGAAAATAGTCTGAAATTTTCACAAATAACACTTCCTTTTTATGTTCAATATGTTGCAATCATCATAATAATCACAACAAGCTTTGACTGTAAATTTCTATTTTTTAATGGGCCGCATGCTGTTTATGTCACTTTGAAATAAGTTCTGACTTGTTTGAAATTTATTCGATTGTATTATCTACTCATCGAAAAATGGCACAAGCTAGGAATGTTAATCGTGCTTTCAGTCAAAGTTCCCAGATAGCATTTTAAATGTACAAAAAAAGTGAGAATTGCAGTGCATGACTTTCTGAGAGAAAAAATTTAAAAAGCTAAAACTAAAGATAATTACAACCCCTACATCGTCGTCTAGCCGCAAATTTGAATTGAAAAGTAACTTCTTACTTTCTCGAGAGAAAAAATAGATTTTATTGGTTAACTCGTTACGGATCTGCTTTAAACTCGATTGAAGGATGTGGACTTCGCAAAGAACAAAATGGGCCCTTTTATTGTTTTTGAGTTAGTAAATCCAAGAAATTAGCTTACACAATCTATGATTTACAGGAACTACCAAGGTAAGATGTCACAATTCCTGTAAACTGACTTCCATCGGTATTTCTACTTTGTAAATTATGTAAACGCTATAGAATTTGAGTGTACTTCAAATGTACTTTCACTCACTCAATATGAAAAATGTACCACTTTGCATAAAACAAGCAAATTCGTAATGGTAACGCAGGGTAGAATGTGTTGTTAAAAGGGAACGCTGTGTTTTATTTCAATTTATTATGGATAGTGTACTAAGAGTGAATGAAATGGAAACACACCGATGAAATTGGCAAACTATTGCATAACATTCAACGTGCTTTGTAGAGGACAAGCTTACAAGAAAAATAGGACGAGTGTTAGCTGGGCTTATATATTCCGTGTAACGTCGATTCTTTTTTATATTCCATCCTATAGGAGAATCGAAAAGTGCTTTAAGCAAATGTTTATTATGGTTAATGTTTAAATGTTTAAAAGCAAATAAAAATCAAACAAAATTTCTTTTATTTATTTATTTTGAAAGTACATAGCTTTGATAGCGTTTTTAACACTTTTCGGTATAAATCATTTTTATCAAAATGGTTTCACTGGATGGTTTTTTATTTGATTGTTTACAGCGAAAAAAATGAGGCAAAGTGGAAGGGGGTGTTTAAAAAAATTGGGCGCCCGATGGCTCGCCCTTCCTGATGGCCAAGACAACGACGAGACTTACACTTGCGGAAATATATTTTTGCATCAAATACAGGAAGAGAATCATAAGATTGTGCAACGTTTCGTTTTAACTCTTTCAAGCGATAAAAGGTTTTACATGAGAAAAATACAAGCGAATTCGTGAAAAGAGCAATAAAAGAGAAACTAAAATGATGCACAATTTTATTTTCCCTTCCTGTAGAATTTTGTACTTCTGCGCAGGTTTTTGCAGTGTTAAAAAGCTGCGCAGAAGTACAAAATTCTATTAATGCAAAAATATATTTCCGTGAGTGTAATTGATAAAATAAGACGAAAACAAATTGAAATAACTGGAAAGAAAAAAATCAATTGGAATCGCAGTTCAACGAGGAAATTCTGCTTCCCATTTCAGTTGAAATTGGGAGCCCTAGCACAAAAAATTGTATCGCGCATACTCATATACTTGGAAAGCGAGCGGAGTTCTCAATTGTGTTCTTCAAAATCGAACTCCATTTTAACTATACTTTTGTGGGTACATTAATTTGGCATTAAATTTTATATTGATTATGCGAACATTGAAACCTACTAAACGGCCTATATTTGTTATCTTTGAACTTCGCATAAACATTTCATTGAATATAATTTTTCAGCATCCCTTTTCCTTAGTAATTATCGAAAGTAAACTTAATGATTCTTTGTATTATTATCCAGGTTTTCTCAATTACTAACATGAAACAAACACCGTGGAAACGAATGGAAATAGTCTTAACATGTTCATTTCTCTGTGGTTTTCGTATTATATTCCAAGTATTAATTAAGTAACATTTGTCTCTCATTCCTTCTCTCTCTCTCTCAGTGTCGGCATAATAATGCATACATATAACGGCGCAAGGTTTGTTGTTATAATAAAGTAATGTTTGATTTCACTCGATTTTCCCTGCTGATTTTCCTTTTCATATAAAAAGCATTAATTGGTAAAATTTTTTCAATAAAATCATAAACTGAAATATAATATTGAATAGCCGTCAAAAACTTTTCCCAGTGTACAAGATAAAAGGAAATTTTCATTTTATTTATCAGGGAAATAATTTTATCTCTGCTCAACCTTCCACACAGATTTCATGCAATACCTAGGGGATGTAAACCATTGTTCCCAATTCGATTTGTTAAAGTGTTTTTTTTATGACGATTAACATATTTACGTTGATTTTAAGCTCCCAGGCTTACAAATATGTAGTTGTTATTTGCATGAGATGCGAAAATCTTAAAAAATTCCATAGCAAAAATGCGACAGTTTGGTTTGCATTTGCAGTAAGCGAAGTGAGTGGTTTTGTCAGCGAGTGCATCCATCTTTACTCGATTTTCTCCTCTCTTAGGTTGATGACATTCGAAGTTACGGTCGAAAATGTGGTCAAAAACGTGGTTTTTTGAAGGTCGGTGAAACTTTTTCACGCATATCTCAGCAAGTACAACACGTAAGTTGTTCAAATTAGCGTCAAATGAAAGAATTAGATGTCACAAAACTGGGAAAAATTTTTTGTGGAAATCGGTTGAGTGTTTTGGGCACTGGAACCCACGGAATGGAGAAAATTTTATTTCTCAGCCATATACAATACGAGATGGGTTTTCATCAACCTATGGTTTATTATGATTATGAAACATAGAGACTTATTCCCGAAGACAAAGTTGTAGAGAAATAAATTTTAAACGTACTTCGGGAGTGCTTTCAACATTACCTTGGGTAATTTTTATGAGTCATTCAAACTTTCAAACTATTCAAACGCAATATTTAATTAAATACGTTCCAGTCTTTTCGTAACATCAACTCTGTTTGCCGCATCTATTCTGATACGTACGGGTCCCTTCATATGTTTTATTTAGTATAAACACCAACTCGTTGCTTTTTTTTGTGTACATTTTCTTCACTGCGATGTACATTTCCGATTTTTTTTGTACAATTTGTGTACAAATAACCACAATTTATTGAACAAACTCATAAAACTTGTGTACAAAATAACAATTTTTGGGTACAAAAAAAATTTTTTTGTACTCGACAAAACAACAGTTTCCAAAGCTTGTTGCTCAAAAAAAACTTTCGTTAGTTTGGCTCCTGTCACAAATTGCGCCTTCGTGTAATGAGTTATTTTCGCAGTGTCTTATGCAATGTACTATTTATGCACCAAAGACAGCTTTTTTTACGTTTTATTAATCGGAAGTTACCGCCATTTTGAATGCCTTTTTCTTTTTACGGTTAATTCCACGGTACCGTCATCGTCACTTTTGGGTAACGTATTTCATCTCTTTCACTCTTTCAATGTGATTTATATTAATATGAGACAAAACACAATTCGTTACAAAGGTGACATGGTAGCGATAATCAATTACCGATGGAATCAGCCTTATAAAATTGAATTTCGATGCAGGTCCCCTAAAGTATTTAGTCAAATTTATCAGCTTTCCAATGACACCATTGGACAATCATAACAAAATACTTTTGGGGATCTGGGGTCATTATTTCAGAGAAAGGAAAAGAAATAAAAAGGAAGGAACAAATTTCGCACATAAGAGAGTTAAAAAAACATAAAATTTATGCGTAAAAACTCAATTTTCGATTTTTCTGACACTTTTTGATGATTTTTGCAAAAAAAAATTATACGCTCTAAGAAGCCTTTGGAAGAAAATTTAAAACTTCTAGTACTTTAAACCAGATGGGGACACCGCACATTGTTGTGTTAGTGCTCTAAAGCTCTTTCAACGAAAAGTGCGATATCCATTATCCTCGTAACGTCGATATCATGAACTAAAGATAATCTGCTTCAAATGTCAGAACTGTTAGATAAGCTAGTCTGCTTCAAACGTCAAGTGTATAGAATGTGCTGTCATCTATGTTCGTTAAGAATTGCTCAACGCGAAGAGTAAATATATACATCGCTAGTTACTATTTTCAGATAAGATGAGACCGGTCTTCAGGCTCATATGCGAGGGCTCTAGGAAGAACGTCGCTCATCGATGATTTTCTTTCAAACTACTTCGGTGTTTAGAGTGTGCAGCGATTTTCGTCGAATTTTGTCAAGATGACTCATTTCAAATTTCGCTAACGATACTTCATTCCAACTCTACACTCCTCCAAGAAAAAGTTCGAGAACATTTTATTAAAATTGTGACGAAAAATCTACTACAAAAACAAGGGTCATAATGTGTACCGCACATAGCCGCAACATGTGGCAACCCTCTCTCTACCGCCAAAGAAAAGAAGAAACTGTTCGTACAACTTTCATTGTAATTTGTATTTTCGAGAAAGCCGGTAGAAAGATTTTCTGTTCCTGAGATGAGTAAGCGTGGTCTTGAACACCGTAGAGTTTACTTCAATTCCTCCATTTGGAATGCAATTAGCATATTTACCTATAAGGTAAATTTCATAATTTTTCAGAAATTAATAAAATTCCTTGCTAACATAACCTTTATGTCTGAAGGAGCCACTCGTAAAAACACGTGTTGGTGATATGGAAAATGTGGAGCTCCAAATATTCTAATCATATTGGAGGAGGGCCGGCAAGGTAAATTACATATGAATTTAAATGGATTTTTGCCATTTTTCAATAAGTGACAAGGGGTCGCATGATGATTTGAGTTTGAGTAGATGATGATGGGTTTGCACACTAGTCACTTGTATTTTCAATTACTTGTAGATTACGTTGCACGGACACACTGTCCAACCCTCACCGTGACTTTTGCAATATTCTGATAAACTCCTTTCACAAAGGATATTTTATATTTTTTGGAGGACGAGAACATTTTTACCGTAATTTTTTTTGTTATTACTAAGGTGTTCTGGATGTTCTGGAGGAGGAAATCGTCATCCTTCGATGTTCTGCCTTCACTTCTTCCTGCATGTCTCTAACAAATGCATGGAGGTAAATGAGGTAAGTTTTTGCCTATTGTTTGTTGTATTAAAACAAAGCAGCAAATAAAGTGCCTGCGTAATGTTATACTTGCGCAATCTCAGTTCTTGCAATAAAAAATTGGAAGATTTTTTTCCGAATAAATGTATGAACATGACGGAGATTTTTGTAACATTCTCTTTAAAGGCTTAACATTCATAATGTAGAACTCAGTGCTGTTCAATTTTATCCGAAACATGGCTCGACAAAAACAAATTCAATGGGGAGTTCTTCGACAGTCGTTGCACGGTTTATCGGAAAGACCGCTCAGACTCTAGCATTACTGCTATACGAGCCGGAGGAGTTTTAATTGCAGTTGATTCGAAAGCTCATTCTGACATTGTTGTGATTCCTGAGATTGAGCAATTAGAGGCCATTTGCGTGAAATTGAGCCTTAAATCGGCGAACATCTTTATATACGGACTCTATATACAATGGGGTTCAACTGAAGAAGTGTATTCGGCTCATCTTTCATCGATTATCAAAGCTTATTCCTTGCTACAACACGGCGATATTTTCCTTGTAGCTGGTGATTTCAACATGCCATCTGTTCAATGGACCTCTAACGACGACGGATTTGACTTTCTGCCATGTATTGGCGATTCGGTATCGATGCAATCAAATATTGCTAGAAACTTTACATCAAAATTATTAGAAGGTGGCCTATTTCAAATGACAGACGCGGAAAACAAATTTGGTAACGTACTTGACCTGGTATACACGAACATGCCTGAACTCACATTGGTCACACTAGCTGATTTGCCGCTCATTTCTCAAAAACAACAAGATAAAGCACATGTACCACTTCATTGCATGATTGAATATGAACCATCGTTTTGCCCACCATCTGCTTCGTCAGAGAAAATTTACTGCTTCAAAAAGGCTCCATTTAATTTGATTCGAGAGGCCTTGTCAAATATCAACTTTGAGACATTGCTTGCTGATAAAACAATAAACGAAATGGTCGACACATTTTACAAGTCCTGCTATGACATCTTCGATGAACTCATTCCGAAAGCTTCAATTCGTATCTCGAGCCATCCTGTTTGGTATGACAACAAATTATTCAATCTTAAAAATAGGAGAAATCGTGCGTACCGTAAGCTACTGAACCAGCGTCACAAAAATGGTGACGATGCTGATGACACTAGGTTTCTAACAGCTAAGAAAGAATTCGAGTCATATCAAAGCGAAAGTTTCAATGAATTTTTAAAAGGTTTAGCCCTCAACTACAAAAAGCAGCCGAAGAAATTCTGGAATTATATCAACTCCAAGTACAAAAAAACGTCTCTGCCAGCAACAATTTTTTATGATAACGGAAGCGCATCGAGCGATTTGGATAAAGCTAATCTGTTTGCTAAGTTTTTTGCATCAGTGTATAAGAAGCACGATAATGAAGAGGATGATGACCTCGCATTCCTTTCGTTCATAACTTCCAGGAACGACGAGAACTACCTTAATATCGAAATAACACCGGATATAGTGCGTTTAGTCCTGCTGCGTATGGATTTAAGCAAAGGTATTAGTCACGACAAAATGGCACCGTTGTTTTTTCGAGAATGTGCTGATTTGATATGTGTTCCGCTCGCAACCATCTACCAGAAGTCGCTGTCCGAACTATGTTATCCTGATATCTGGAAGCTTGGTCATCTAACTCCGATCCATAAATCTGGCAAGAAAGCTAACGTCACTAACTATCGAGGAGTTAATGTCTCACCTAACTTGGCAAAATTTCTCGAAATCATCATTTTGACTCAAATGAAATTCAACATTTACCCTCACATATCTCCAACGCAACACGGCTTTTTTCCTGGAAGGAGAGTGGAGTCGAATCTTATTGAATTCTCCCTGCTGGTTCACGATTCTTTCGTTAGCGGTAAACAAACGGACACATTTTATGCCGATATTCGCAAAGCATTCGATGTCATATCCTACGTACTCTTGCTTTTCAAACTAGCAGCTGCTAAATATCGTTTAAGCAACCGATTACTGCTATGGCTTCGATCATTCTTTCGCAATCGAATTCAAGTGGTAAAGATAAACTCGAGCCTATCCTCAGAAATCGAAGTACACTCCGGAGTTGGTCAAGGCTCAATTATCGGGCCAATGTTCTTCCTAGTGTTCTTCAATGACTCAGATGACACACTCGGTCAAACTAAAGGATTGAATTTCGCGGATGATAAAAAGATTGTACAAAATAACATTTCCAATATTGACGACACTCGCCCGCTTCAACAATCAATAAACAACTTCTTTGATTGGTGCTGCAAAAATGGCTTTGAGTTGAATGAAGATAAATGCAAGGTGATGACGATATCCCGCCGCTGTCCAATACTGGCTGAATACCACATGAACGGCAAACCGATAAAGCGAGTTTACGATGTAAAAGATCTCGGACTAAATTATAAAAATGACTTTTCGTTCAATATGCACTTTGAGCTAGCCTCGAAGAAGGGTCATTCCATGCTTTCGTTTATCAAACGTCAATGCTATGGCCGATTTAATGTCGACACAGCTAAAATGCTGTATAATTCGGTCGTTCGCTCCCACCTCGAATTTGCTTCCTCAGTCTGGTTGCCCCACCACGACGTTCATGTTCAAAAACTCGAAAGTGTACAAAGACAGTTCGTACTTTACGCCAACCATGATCGCCATATCGACCCGAATAAAGAAAGCTACCAGCTCCGTCCATACGCTGACAGGTGTTCCGAACTGAATCTGCAATCCTTGACAAGACGCCGAGCTAATGCAGCAGTTTTCTTCGTTCAAGATGTGTTGACCGGTAAAATAAACTCTCAAGCTCTTCGTGATAGAATCAACCTATACGACGGATCTCGAGCTCTACGAAATCCATCACTGATACGATTTGATGGATGCAGGCGAGAATACCAGATTTTCTCCCCATTCAATTTCGCCTGTCGTTTGTTCAATTTGGCAGCGGAGCATGTTGATCCAACCCTACCCTCACATAAATTTCGCCACTGTGTACAAGAACTTGACGATTCAGTGTTTGACTCATTTGCAACTTGTTGAAATACCCGCATGGACGCTTAAATTGTTGACAACAGCTACCTTTAGTGCTCGACTTTGCTTAACCTTGGACCAAACTTTCGACGACGCTTTTTGCTTAATTTTCATTTATTTATTTTATTTCTTGTGACGACGCTTTTTGCTTAACTCTCATTTATTTATTTTATTTTTTGCGACGACGCATTTTGCTAAATTTTTATTTATTTATTTTTTTTTTTTGACATATTGTTTTGCTTTTTTCTTTATTTACAATTTTAACTCTAAGTTTTATTTTTTTTTTCTTTTGACTCGAATTCAATTGTTGAATTCATGCAATATTTTGACATGCTCACGCTACATTTTGATTTTTTTACTTTATGTATTTGAATATTTGAATTTTGTGTTTTTCTTTGTATTTTTACTATGCTGTGATTGTGTTAGATATACTACTTTAAGTTGTATGATTTGTAACGTTTTCATGGTTTTTTAAGGAGGGTTATGACAGCAGTCATAACTACTCTTTTTCCATGTCGGCTTGAAAAAAGTAGACAATAAAATTAATATCAATCAATCAATCAATTGTTTCACCAAAGAAACCTTGAAATGTTCATGTGGATTGCTTTTATCATGAAATTTTTCTCCTATTTGCAGATGGACTGTGATGTAGTGGAGGAATGATGCTATCACCGACTTGCTATCTATTTGTTTGATTCAAATTCAAAAACGATTTGTATTTGCAAGTTATTGTAAATAAAATAAATAATGTCAATCAATGTCTGTTGAGAAACTTTTCCCCCTAGTGACATAAATAGGGGAGAAAAGTTAAAAATGTTTTTTTCCCATTTTTCATCCCTGGGAAACGACGTGGTCCCAACAATAAAAACTTTTGTGTCTTAAAAGTGAAAATGTTCGATGTCATTATCGCTTATTTTCAATAATTGTTTGCAGCGCGACAGGTACTCATTTAATAAACTTTTTAATTGTGCAAATAGAAGCAACTCACAAATGTTGATTTTAATTTCCTATTCATTTTGTTGTGTACACATTCTATCTTGATAAATGAAAATTTATCCTACATGTTTCAATGTAACGCTCAACGTTAGAGTTATTTCAGTTTGCTACGCATCATTGCAGTATATAAAACTTTTCCTTTCAGACATTCCTCGATATTTACTGTTGATGCACATTTAACGTTGCAGCCTTTGCGTAAGCAAACAGTAAAACAATTCTATTGTTTTATGATTTTTAACTTTAAATGAGTTCCAGATGTTTTATAGTCTAGCTTATGGAAATGGCCTCATTAGTATTCGTATTACCATTATGTTGAACGATGGAAATACACACAAAAGCAGCATAGAATGCATGTATGCTTACAAGTGAAGTGTTTCCAAAATTGTTGCACTTCTACTTCATCGCTTACTTCAAAAATTGTTAGGTAATTAATAACAAAACGCCCGGTGAGCTTCAACCATTTTTTATTGAAAGGTCGATGTATATGGGGTTTCTCTTCTGATTCTGACAGGGGACCGCTTCACGAATCAGAAATAAATTAGTAAAATCGAAGAGCGAGCCCTTTTTGAAAAAAGTGACCTTGGTCGAGTTGCCCGTACTTGCGTCAATGTAAGACATGTAGTTCAATTTCTATACAATATTTTTCTCTGTGAATTAGCTGTAAAGTAAAGTTTCACTCTTTCCAACAACAATTGAGAAGAAGGTTCTTTTGGAAAAGTCATATTTTCCGAGTTATGTGAACGCTTTTCACGATGTTCCCGAAATTCTATTTTTTAGTTTCCATACTACGTTTTGTGTATAAGACACGAGAAAAGAGTTGCATGACATTCTTGGTGCTGGGAGGGGCAAAAGTACTTATAATTAGGGCCTAAATTTGTGCAGACGAAGGGTACAGATCCCAGAATTTCTTGAAATATTTGTTTTAGGTTTACTGTTCGGCCCCCATGTGAGCTAAAGATAGGTCCGACACCATTCATTAGCACCAAATTGAGCGCTAAGTAGTGATGTAATTTTTCCTTGAAAAATGTAAATTTAGAACAATTCCCATGCAAAAAACATGAAAAGTGGAAATAAAGTGTTAAGTCGATTAGTACTCGGCTGCTAGAACAACATAAATTCTGGAACTTGGACCCAGTACAAATTTTAAAGACTTGCCTAGACGTGCGCGCCGGTATAAAGTTGATCGGCGGCGGGGGCGTGAGTTTTCATAAATCGGCGGCGGCGCGCCATTCAAGACGAAAATCAGCGGCGTCGGCGCGCCGACGGCGTGCTGAGGGCGTAGCTTTATTTAATTGTAAAAACGAAAAATTTTCACTACCGAAGTTTTTTATTCGGTCAAATCACAATCAAAAAAGTAAATTCCTTAATAAAACTATATAATTCCTTGACTGAAAGTCTGGATTTAAATACCGGAATACATGCATATGTGTACTGTGTTAGAAAAAAAAACTTTAATAGTATATTACAGTGGACATTGCATGAGTTATTTTAACGAGTGTAGAACTTCCATATCCGAGTCAAAATATCTGTTTTCAAAGCGTGCTGCTCAAAGTAACACGAGTAAGTTTGCAAGTTCCCAAAATTGTGTCCGAAGTAATGAATTTTGTAGCAGGGTCCACAGTATAATGTTTATTACGTATCTAGTGAGGTAAAACTACTGAAAACAAAAGTTTTACCTCACTAGGTAAAACTTTTGTATTCACTAGTGAGGTGAAACTTTCGTTTTCACGAGTGAGGTAAAAAAGACCCTACATGTAATGCATAGTTTTCGCAGGGGGTAAAACATACATGTTATGCTAAACTTTCGGATGGGATAGCCAATCAAAATTTTACTTTGTTAGCAGGATAACTCGAATTGTTAACCGATTTTGATTTTTAGACCCGTACGAAGAACGAAGTTCTTCGAAAAGGGGTCTTGTGCGTTTACCACGACGTTTGTAACCACCCCAATTTCGACCGAGGAGTAGGGGGGAGCATCGATCATGGTCCTTAGATGACGAATCAACAATAAAAAAGTTGTCCGTCCGTACGTCATTCGATTTTCAAAAACTTTTTTTCCCTGAAAGGTAATTCAAATATCTTTTATGGGATTGGGCCGCCGAGCTAGGGCTGTATAAGTAGTTTTTGTTCTTTTGTACATAACTCGAGTAAATCTTTTCCGATTGTCATCAACTTTTTTTTAATCGATAGGTCTATAAAAGCCCAATAATTAATAGAAGAAACTTTTTTGACATTAGGCCCTAGGATATAGCTAGGGCACTAAAAACGAGTTGTACATAAATCTTTCCCGATTTGCAACATTTTTTTATCGAAAGGTCTAGGACTGCCTCCCGTTATATGGAAGAAAATTTTTTGATTAGAAACCCTTGGACTCAGTCAGGACCCTAAAACTGAGTTTCTATTAGGGCCCAACGTGATTCTTTTTCAATTTGAGAGGTAATCGAGTACCGAATTATATTCAAAAACAAATTTGGACCCGGTGCCTATGCTCTTAGGGCTCAGGTCTGTCCTAAGGTCGGCCCTAACCAAAAAAATTTTTTTGCTATGTTGCAGAGCAAATTGAGGGAATTGTTTTTTGCTACACATGCGCTATTTTAAAAATGCACATTCTTTGATTTCAAACATTAAGCATGTTTGATGAAATTCACATACAAAACCTGTTCTGTAAACAATGAAACTGGCTATTCTGAAAAAAGTGCAGTTTTTAATTATCGCATGTGTATGTTGTAGAAAAAATTGAGATGAACATTTTTGTCTATTTGGGGCACTTTTGTACTTTCGGGAAGGCCTTTTTTACGCCATTTCTTCGGACGGGTTTTTCAATGTTGCCCTCGGCTATTTCCAATACAGTTTAACGTGGACGTAATTTCATACACTCAAGAGTTAAAGCAATATTCACTTCAATACGTTCGAGTCTTTTCGTAACATCAACTCTGTTTGCCATATCTATTCTGATACGTACGGGTCCCTTTCGTATGTTTTTTAATAGGTGTGGTGTTAAATCAGGTTGCCGACGTAAGTTCGAAGATAGGCTATGTAGGAGGTCAGGAGGTCTGGAGACTATCTCAGGAAAACAGAGTTTTGCACTAATACACATAAATTATTCGAACGAATTCACTTATTTTGATTATATTTAGATTTATTAGTTAGTGTGCGTTCGTGTACATGAGCTGTGGGTATGACGATGAGGAGGATTTCGTGTGCCAATTGGGCATGGAAGGGAACAAACTGATCAAGGTGGTAGTTAGCTATCAAGGTTGTAATATAATAATATAATAATCTGCCTTACAACCCATGAAGGGTTAGAGGCTAGATCATTATTTACTAATTTCGCTGTTTGTGATTCTACTTTTTGAGATCCTTTCATTACCGGAAAGTTTTACTGTGCCAGTGGTAAGCTGTGCGACAAACCCAGTGCCATCTATGAGATGTAACTAGGAGGGAAACTAGCAGGAGTAGAATACCGGTTCTCCCAACAATGCCTTTTCCGGTAAGCCAGTAAAGTTGTGGTAGGTATCAAATTGATAGTCAGCTGTCAAGTTGAGAGTTAGCTATGAAATTAATGGTCAAATATCAAACTATAGGCAGCTATCAAGTTGATACTCAGCTATCAAAAATGGATTTATTCTAACCACTACGCGATTAACAAGAGTAAAACTCGACCGATTTTCAAAAAAATTTTTACCCTGGAAGGTAATGAGGTTTGGGATTGTATATGGGTACTTTCGGGCCAAGAGCCGCTCCGCCAGGGTCGTTTTCGGGGTTTTGGGCCATAGGTGACTTTTATATGAAAATCGGGTAAAGTGTATCGATTCGTTTTCTATTTGGGTGTTAATCAAATAGTTAGCAGCATTCAAGACATCCTCCCCCAGTTCTGAAGTCGGTCCTATATTTGGCACAATTTCTTTTTGCCATGTTATAAAGAAAATTGTCGATGAACTTTTGATATGTTTTTGGGGAAGTTTTGCTAATCAGTTTTGTCCATGCAGTAAAATTGGGGCGTCTTCAATTTGTATCACCCCGACGAAATACTGTTGGCGGCGGTGTAATCAGAAATTTTTCGGCGACGGCGAGAGATCGGCGTGAGCCTTTTTTCACGCCGCGCCGTCGGCGGCTGACACGTCTACTATTGCCCCTCCTAGCACAAACAAAAGTCATGCAACTCTTCTCTCGTGTCTTATACACGACACAAATTGTATGGAATCTAAAAAATAGTACCTCCCCCCCAACTACGGTCCTGGAACTATTTGAACATTGAATGCGATGCATTTTGTTCGTTGTTGTTTCATGAATTCTAGTTCGTTGATTCCTCTTTACATATAATACGTTGGCTTAGCGACCACTGATGAAATAAAAGCAGGATGAATCATGGGCGCGCGGTAGCAATGCGCCCGTGACGCAAGTCCCCACGAGCAAAAAATTCAGAAATTTTTTTTACATAGACTTCGGAACCATATATACAGCTAAGTTTTGACTTCCCCCCCCCCCTTGCGACGTACCCCCCGGAAAATATTTTTCCTGGATTCTACGGATAATTCTAAGGCGAAATGTCTTTTCACTCATTAAAATCGGTCCGGTGGATCCGGAGATATGACCTTTAGAAAATCGTCATTTTCCATACAAAATGTGCACTTTCATAGAAACAATGGAAACATCCTTAGTTAGTTAGTTAGTTCCAGAGCCATTTGTATGAAAACCCACTTTTTTGGAGTTTTCTCGAAAACGGCTCGATATCTTTTCTTGAAATTTTGCAGGGACCTTCGGCTGGGCATTCTACGCCATATGAGATTTTAAAAAAGGGGGGGTACCGACCTCGTTTGAGCGCCAGGGCTCCTAGAAGGCGCCATATAAAGCCCATATGTATGTGTTTGTGTGTGTGTGTACGGAAGCATATTTTGTATAAGACATGGTTGGGTGTTCGAGATACAGGTTTGGTGTCAAAGGGAAAGATGTTGGGTTGGGTGTGTAGTGTATAGGGGTGACCGCCAAAATGGCGGAAAATGGGCCGGGGGCTCAAGATATGTTGTAGAGGAAGTTGAGGGGATTATTTTCGCCCATGGAAGTAGTAGCCGCCGCGGCTCGGTTTGGCGGCGGTGGCGGCTCAAAAAAAAAACTTTTGATATGTTGTAGAGGAAGTTGAGGAGATCATTTTCGCCCATGAAAGTAGTAGCCGCCGCGGCTCGGTTTGGCGGCGGCGGCGGCTCAAAAAAAACTTTTGATATGTTGTAGAGGAAGTTTAGGGGATCATTTTCGCCCATGAAAGTAGTAGCCGCCGCGGGTCGGTTTGGCGGCGGCGGCGGCTCAAAAAAAACTTTTGATATGTTGTAGAGGAAGTTGAGGTGATCATTTTCGCCCATGGAAGTAGTAGCCGCCGCGGCTTGGCTTGGCGGCGGCGGCGGCTCAAAAAAAACTTTTGATATGTTGTAGAGGACGTTGAGGTGATCATTTTCGCCCATGAAAGTAGTAGCCGCCGCGCCTCGGTTTGGCGGCGGCGGCGGCTCAAAAAAAAACTTTTGATATGTTGTAGAGGAAGTTGAGGTGATTATTTTCGCCCATGGAAGCAGTAGCCGCCGCGGCTCGGTTTGGCGGCGGCGGCGGCTCAAAAAAAAACTTTTGATATATTGTAGAGTAAGTTGAGGGGATCATTTTCGCCCATGAAAGTAGTAGCCGCCGCGGCTCGGTTTGGCGGCGACGGCGGCTCAAAAAAAAACTTTTGATATGTTGTAGAGGAAGTTGAGATGATCATTTTTGCCCATGAAAGTAGTAGCCGAAACTTCCAAAAGTACTGATATCACAACAAAAATCCTTTTAAAAGGGAAATGTGACGCAAGTCCTTCTTCCTCCTTCCAAAACAACTGATATCAATTTGGGGTGACTCTTAAAGCTTTGAAACGCAAAAATTCTTTTGGAATGTTTTCATTTTTGATTAAAAAAATGCGTCACAAATGCCGGACCCCCCAATGTTATAGTTTTTCTGTTCTTTTAGCTTTCACAACGCAAAAATTTGTCATTATCAAATCAAATTTTTGCGTATGACAGCTGAAAGCGTAGAAAAATTATTACATTGGTGGGTCCGGTATTTGTGACGCATTTTTTTAATCAAAAATGAAAGCATTCCAAAAGAATTTTTGCGTTTCAAAGCTTTAAGCGTCACCCCAAATTGATATCAGTTGTTTTGGAAGGAGGAAGAAGGACTTGCGTCACATTTCCCTTTTAAAAGGGTTTTTGTTGTGATAATATAAACTGTTCAATGCGAAATGGAAGGAGGTCTAGGATAAATAGAATGAGAACAATAATTATGGAACAATTATGACAGAAAAGTCGTTCAGCACTAATAAATTTCTTTTTAACTTATGGCTTAAGGCACCTGATGTTGTCCCATCTATTACTAAATTAAGCAACGTGAATAACAGTTGGAAATACAAAATCTGATCTGATTGATACATTTAAAACGGTTGTTTCGGAAGTAAAAGGATTCACGTCACATTCGGTGTGGTTCATCGACCTACAAAAATTCGTTTGATTTTAACAAATAACTCATTGAAACCCGTAACCGTACTTTGTGCATAAAAACTTTTTTTCAATAAAGCAATGTTTGATCATTACAAATTTGATTTATTGATTCATCGTATACCATATTTCGTTTTGTTCAAAGCAATTTTTTTTAATTTTATTTCAATATGAACCGTTTTTATCAGATCTCTGATTTACCACAAAAATAGAACTCCATCATAAAAAGTTTTTACCACTGAAATTTTAGAGCAACGAATGGGTGAAAAAAAGTAGAAATTTCGGATTGCGACACAAAAATAATGCTAATAAAAAATTGTATCTATAATTAGACGCTTTTCCCACAGCTTTCGCCTCAATGTTTCCATACCGTATACCATAGAAAACTTAGCGAATAGTTGGACATATGGTTTTGGCAAATTGATAAACCGACAATCCTATACGTCTTTCGAAAATTTTTCATGGAGCGTTTAAAATGGCTGGCTTCTTTCCACTAAACCAGTTTTCCTTTATACAAAGCCCCGTATTCATCGTAAATGATATCATAAAATACAATTTCAAGAGTTGTACAGATGCAGAACGTTATGAACGATGAGTACATTAAATTTGCAAATTTCAATGAAATTTGATATTCGACAATCAAATCATAAACTATTTTCAGACCAGATATTTCACGTAGAGATTAAAATGAAATGATAGCTAGAGGCGGTTCTCAAGTGGGATGTTGTTTATGAACATGAACGTACACGAAAAAAAGAGAAAATTAGGAGGTAATTTTAAACTACGAAAGCGTATTTTACACGATACGTTCATAAAATTATTATTTACAACATTTTCAGCAACGTCAAAAGCAGAGCCTACCTTCGTGAAGTAATTTCAGGAATTTTATTTATTTTCGTCAATTTTTTTAGTTTTTCCAAACAACGCAATCTTGTGATATTCTCAGCAAACCGTTTCACCCAATCGATAAAAAACTCCTTTCTAAATTGGAGTGTCGCAAAATTTCGAAAGTTCATGACGGGCAAAATATTCGCAATTCTCACGTTTTGAGAAATTAAATAAATTTCGAGAAATTTTATTGAAATTTCGAGAAATTACATAGAAATAATTTAAAGAATTTCACGAAAATTTCTGTTCTGATCAATATAACGGTGTTTATGCTACTAAAAGCTGAAAGAGTTGAGCTTTTAGAAGTACGAATTGGTTCCGAACTGTATATTATTCATATTATGCTTAACGGTTGCTAACGTGTTGTATATTTGTGCACATATATTTCTATATTGTAGGCGTAAACATAACAGATCTCTCAAAGCCTTTCTAGAAGTGGTAATATTCCAGTATTGGGCCATTTTTCCCTAAAACCCTGAAACACGTGCCTTTGACAGTAAATCTCCATATTGCATAGTTGAACAAGTGTAGACAAAAAACCATCTGCTTTCGAATATGACCGAGAACCTTAATCGTCCCTTCCATTGGTCCCAGTGCCTAGACCTTTGACCCTATTTGCCTAAGCTTTTCCAAAAGATGTCCGATTTTTCAAATCGAAAGAATTTGGTTAATTGGATTAGATCAAATGCTTTCATTTGACACCAAAATGAACAATTTCCGTGCTGTATCTACTTGCTGAAATAATTGCGAAAAAGTTTCACAGACTCTCGAAAAATCATGTTTTTGGTCACTTTTTCGACCATATCTCCGGAACCACTTGACCAATTTTGCTCATCTTTGAACTTGAATCATGTGAAATATGTACCTTTCAGGGAAAAAAGGTTTAGGGTGATATGTGCAGCACTTTAGAAACAAATGACGGGACTGACAGACAAACGGACCATAATAAATGTATCCTCCACCTACCACCTCGATCTACCCCATGTTACAATAAAGTTGTTTGTAGTAGCACAATAGGCCCAGTCGGCGGCACCCGTATGTTTTGCCGCAGGGTAAAACGGCTGTTTTTAATTGAAAAAAATGTTTGTAGTAATAGTTATTTACGCAACAAGGGAGCAGGCCGAAATTGCTTTCGCCCCTTGGGCTTACATTTTTCAACTTTCGTTAAACATGTAAGCCATGCTTTGAGTACATTTAATCTACTTCTTTGTAATTCAACTGTATTCGAAGATTGGGTCGGCGAGTGGTTAGAAGCGTTTGCTGATAAGCTTGGGTTCTTGTGTTCGGATCCCGTTGTTGTGGTCAGGATTTTTTTTCTTTAAAAAAATGTAGAATTATAGTTATTTGGATTACAAGGATGAAGAGAATTGCTGCCCGCGCCGACGGCTAGGTAATTCACATAATTTTTCATGCTTGCTGGCAGGGACGAAAAGAAAAATGTAATCCCACGGGGCGAATGCTTTCGCTTTCGCCACTCGGGCCCACATTTTCAACTTTCGTCCCTGGTAGCAAGCATGAAAACTTAATACGCCACACGGCAAAGCACTTTCGGCCTGCTCCCTTGTTGCGTAAATAACTATGGGATATTATATTCGACCGATAAATTAATTCAATACTACCGATAAAAAATAATAAACTACCGATAAAAAAAGTACCGATAGAAAATAATAAAATAACGATAGAAATGAGGTACCATCGCTTGCACCTCCAATATTGAGGGCTGTACACATTTACGAAAATAATTGGATGATATTAGTCGAATCTGTTGTGTCATTCCGTTCGCCTCGCATATTTTTCCTTATATAAATCGTAATGAGAACAGTTTTATGTCATTAACAGATTGACGTTCCTTGTATAAATTTCGACGGTAAGAATTTAGTCAATGACGGCACAGTTTTATTTAAATCGTCAGCCTTAAACCAGCCCATAGTCTGAGCCTTAGAAGTACACAACGGCTTTACGGAAAAGTGTTTTGTACAAAAAGTTATGTATTCAGCTTTTTATGTTTCTCGTTGGAAATAGCCTTCTTTGAAGAAGCAGCGCCGCAGGCCGTGAACATATTGGAAAAATAAAAAGCAGGGTCGAGGGGCGGCAGTCCCCGCAAAGGGGGGTCAGGTGGGAATATCCCCCTTGCGGGGTCTAAGGGGCAGAGCGGGTTTGGGGTACATACGGCCGCCTGGAGGGCGTAATCTAGCCCGCCGCACGTGTAATCTAGCCAGCCGCAGCCGTGATCTAGCCCGCCGCAGGCGCGGGGGTAAGGGGGCAGAGCCCCCATCAAGATACATTTTCCTTTATAATAAATAAAAATTGGAAATTCACAACGCTAAATGGTGGAGGTGTCAGTGACATGACAAATTTTATTCCCTGAAGACGAAAACTGTTTGTTTTACGAAAGCACGGAAAAAATAAAAATATTTCAAAAAATAACCACGCATCCAATTATCAATAATGAATAGTGACATGTATCTCATTTCTATCGGTATTTTATTATTTTTTGTCGGTAATTTATTACTTTTTATCGGTAGTATTGAATTAATTTATCGGTCGTTTATTACCATCCAATAACTATTAGCATCGTGTACGTCGACTTTCGCACGTGTATTTCGATTTTCGCATTGTCTAAGTTGAGTTTCGTGTTATGTAAGATAAGTTGGCAACACATTAGTTGAATTTTTTTATTTTGGGTTCTCAAATGGGGCCCGAAAAATACAATTTTCGTTGTTCGAGGAGAAGATCTTCTGCAATTCAATGCCGAAATACGACATTTATCAGCATCCATATGAGTTCTGAAAAGTTGAATTTTTCAGAACTCATTTCTATTTTGCAGTGAAAATGTAATGTTTAAGAATATTTGCATGAAATAAAAATTTCTTGCTGTGACCAGATTTCGAACTTCCGACACTAAGGCATACAATCACATTGCAGAGACACGCTAATCATTCGGCTACCGAGTCATATATGCGAAGTGAATGAATTTTTTATTTTATTTTTATATACTATCGACTACTTGATTTGATTAAGTTAGAATTTTGGCTACTCGATTCAAGCAAAGAATTGTTACAGTGAAATTTGTTTTTGCTCACTGAGCAATTTAGATCGTTGATGCCTTGCGTTATTATCACATCGACAAAGAAATAACAAAATGAACACAGCACATTGTTCTACGATAGTTCATTCGATATTTAGCCTACTCTAAGAACTCAAATAGAACTCAAATGAATTATTTTTTTTTGTTTTCAAAATGTTTAATGTTTAATTGTTTGTTTCAACGACCGAATGCTACTACGTTAAAGCATAGTACAAGTGAGGTCATGTAAACAGCCTGTAACACAAGGACGATTACATATTCTCGCCTTCGGCTCGATTTTGCAAACTTCGATCTTATGTTACCGGCTGTTTACATGACATCAATTGTAATATACTATTATCTTTCAGGAGGGAATATTTCATATATTAAACGTTTCTGTATACAAACTCTAAGTCATACGTTAATTTCAGTTGTTCGAACTTCTAGAGATGTAATATTTGCTAGTCTTCTAGGGTAAATTTTATTTCCGCAGATCTTAATTGAAGAAAAAAAGCACTTCCGGACGGAGAACCGAACTCGGGACCTCCCGCATATCGGCCGAGTTTGCTAACTGCTGCTCCGCTGGGTCATACAGTATTTGTGAATCGAAATTCTTATATAAAGTGTGTATGCATGCCCCATAGATACATCAAAGTTCAACAATAATTTCTGTATGTGTGTGTAATGTGTAGTATATAAAGTTTTGTGTTTTTTTTTGTTAAATATGGCACCGAATAATGACAAAACCTAATTTGAAATGTGCAACCAATTTTTAGCATAAAACTGTCGTTTTATTATATATTTACTTTGTACAGCAATGATTTTGTGCATAGCATTTTTTTTGTAAATGCGTAGCAGATAATGCGCCGAATGAAAATTTAGTGCCAAGTATGGCATGTGCAACGGTAAAAAAAGCCAGTTTAAATTAATTATAGTAGATTATGCACCGCTGTCCAGGATGATTTATTTTGATGATTTGGAGGTTATTTACCGAAGGTAGCTTAATGCATTAAAAAATTCGGCTTTTCTGTTACTAAAATGGAGTGGTTAGAAAAATGCCCTAATTCTAAGTTGAATAGAAAATTTTGTGATTGTGTCTTTGAGCGATGGATTTCATTTCATTTCATTTCATTTTTTAATACCGTTTTTTTCACCGTTTCTCGCATTTCTCTTACCTTGTCAATTCCTTTGCGTTCATCTTATCTTAGTAAATGCAATTTTTCGTAAATGAATGTTCATCTGATTAATTGAATAAGAAAACGAAAGTGACCCAACCATGAAGTGAACCCACGATCTGTATAAAAACATCAGTCTACGCTCTAACCAGCTGAGCCACCGTGGCTTCGACAAAGAGTCAATTACAATTCAACTTAAGAAAATAATCGTCAACTCGATCGTCACACATCCTTATGTAGTCAAAATTATGCATGTGTCATCCTTTTCCTTTATACAAACACAAGGAGTTTCGATGCGGTAGTATGACTTCGAGTTTATATACAGAAACATTAAATGTATTCAATATTCCCTCCTGAAAGATAAAATATTGTACTGCTATGTGAGAAAAATCTCGAATCACTTGTTATGTATATATTGTATTCGCTCGTTCGCTTCGCTGCGCTCCGCTCACTCTTTATATACAATATATAAATAACAAGTAATTCTCAATTTTGTCTCACATACAGTAATATACTATTGACTATTTCGGCATTTCATTGCAGAAAGCGTTGTTTGTAACTAGATTTTTTCAGCACACATTCTAAATATAGTCCCACTCCACTTCGTCTCGTTGGGACTATATTTAGAACTGGTGCTGAAAAAATCTTAATCACAAAACTTGTTACAAAAATCCCAAAAATGTATGGAATAATCTCGCGTACAGTATAAATAGTATTTTATTGCCATTTTAGGGGACAAGTGAGGCTTGCGGAGATATCCCGTCAAATGGCAATATGATGTTTTATTGCATAAGCGGAAAAGAGAACAAATATAGGAGAATGACATGTCATTGTCAGCGATTAATAATTTAAATTATTTGTTTTCTCTTTTTCGCTTATGCAGTAAAGTATCATATTGCCATTTCAGGAGAAATCTCGGCAAGCCTTGATTGTTCCCCTCAAACGGCAATAAAATGCTACTACGTTAATCTTCCGATTTATTTCGTTTTTTCTGTGCACAACATAACGAGTTTGAGAGTTTTAAATGGTGGGTGTGGCTGAAGGTACGTCTTCTAATTCGAGATAGGGAGAGAGATAACTGAAAAGTAATAAAGTCAAAGCAAAACTCACCTGCAATAAATTCCAATCATTACTATACAAGGTACATAAAAACTGATGCAACTTGAAACAACAGCGTATGTCGGCGTCAAATCAAGAGCACATGTCGGATACTTCTTGCCATTGTCTTCGTAGATTAACGGTGATTCCGGACGATGAAGACCAAAAGATATTGGAACAAATGACACAAGACCAGCTAGTAACCAAATGGTGACTATTGTACCTACAGCAACACGCCGTGTTACCCACCGCCCGTATCTGAAACATACAAAGTTAAAATACTTTCGATGATTATTTGACTTAAGTTGTTTGTTCTTGTGTTGAACTTTTAACATAATTTTAACTGACTTTCGTATACGAAGCACTATATGCAACGTACATTTTAGCTTTCTTTTTAGGGATGAGGACAAAATGTTATCGCAATATACTCTTTCAGCTGAAATAAAAGCTGCTATTAAAATTTGTAAGCAACTATATATGTCTTTAATCTCATTAAACGATTAAAGTCAGTACAAAGTAGCAATCTGTTGAAAAGAAAATTTACTCAAGAACAAATAAAAGAGACCAAGTAAAATGTAAGAATGATGAAAATAAAATTATTTAATTTTTCTCCTCAGAAAATATGAACAAATAGATTAAGGTTTCTTTGTTATTTTACACATTTTCTTTGGCGTTATTTAACGAAATGATTTTGCAAATAAAAAGGAATTTAAAACATAACCTAAGGCCCGTACATTTCCATATCAAATTAATTCTACATTTGAAAAGGTTTCTACTGTATTTTCAAATCTTGTTCATATGAACAGCCAACAGAAATTACCTTAGGTAACGTCAAAAACCCTCCTAAAATAGAGATTTTCAAACTGACTTAAGGCATTGCGATGACTTTTGTTGTCATGATGTGCAAAAATGTTCTCCCCTTGGCGTCTACAACATAGCAAAAGTTAATTTGTAGGTCTGACCTAAGATGAGACTGGGAGATGAAAAGCCTATTAGACTAACCCATCTGAATTTGAACTTGTCGCAAAACTGTATTATATGGGTGGTTTCCGTCTAGGTCATTCAACTGTTCAATTCCGTTCTGGTGGTGCGATGCTGCTTTTGTCAAATTTGAAACTTTGAGAGAGCGTAACGTTAGCTGCAAATAGACACAGTTCGAAAATCTTGCTAGGTTCAACACTCTTCATGACTATCAGTAACCAAGTCCGGGAAGGCAGCCAGGTGTCAAAAAATGATGTATGGGCAATTTGAATCTAGTATCCGACATTTTACAGGTGTCTAAAATTGAAGTATAGCACCGTGACGGCAATGACGAATGCTTTACAACGCCCTAGACTTCAATTTGATACCAGGCTGCCGCTGTCATCTACATTTAAAAAAATTTAGCCCAAGAATGCAGCTTGGTGTCAGGTTTAAGTACACAGCCTGGTGTAAAATTGACAGTTATTTTACAATAAAGCACTTGCTATTGGCTCAAATATAAATATTTCCTAACATATCCAATAAACTTCGTTCGACACAGTGTAGCAGGTGTAGCACAACTGTGAAACGTCAAATTTAACAAAAGGAAGACAATAGAGAAATTCACCACTTTACACCTTTGCACAGATTTGACGATTGTGAATTTTTTTGACATCCGGCTTCCCGGTCGAAACAGCACTATTCCACTTGTTGCAACTTTCTGAAGGCTGCGTACTTCGGATTCAAGATCCAGTAGTTTCATGCTTTAGCGGAAGGATGAATCTAGTGCATAAAAGAACTATAACTGCTGGATGCTTAGTAGATTTTCAGAAAAACTGTAACAAAGTACGCCATCAATTTGTGAGACACCACCTTGACCTTGTAATTGCAATTTTTCATGCCAATGACGAATTTTAAGTGGTTCAGAGATTTTTGCACCGTATTTATTAAATGAAAATGAAAAAATTCTTATAGCTACCATCCCCCTACATCTCGCACGTGCCTAGTCATGTTGCCACTGGAAGACTGTTGAAAGTGTATCTTCGATATAATGCAATAAACTGAATTTAACAAAACTTTCCAGTCAGTCTCTTATCTACTTATGAGCACAAAAAATTTGAATTCAAGAAATTTATGCTATTAATACATGCCGAAGAAAATTTCTTCTCTCATTGAAATAAAATGAAAACCCCTGAGACTTGTATCTACATGATTGACACTTTCCCTGTGCAAATGGTTAAAGTATACAGGTTCACAAGAGACGAAAATATTTCTTCAATCCGCTCAATAGCATGCACAAGAAGAAAACGTTCTCCAACATCTGGAAATGATGTAAAAGGAATCAGATTAATGGTGTTTGAAAACACTGCTCCGTTGCCTCGAATTATTCTGTCAAGGATTGCATTCATTTAGAAAAGAGCAAATTTTCCACGATGTTGTTAAAGTCCCAAGTGGCGCTAAAATAAAATAATATTTCTCTTCTCGTTTAAACTTACAAAAGTTGGCCTGTCATTTACGGATACTTCCATACTTCCGCAATTAGGACTTTAATAAAGCGAGTAAGTTTGTTTCATTCGTAATATTTATAAACCTAGAAATATCACGAACACTTTCTTCACAGCTTAGTCAACCAAACCACTCGACTCTTACTTAATTTGATTAAAAAATGATTTATTTCCATTATATTGAAGCAGTTTTGTAGGAATACGACTTTAAGAGTTTCGAAAATATCAATTTCTCTCATATCCTCCACTAAATAAAAAATGTCAATTTTATTTATTGCTAACTACAATCTTATTTCACATGAAAATGTTGTGCCATACAATAGTTATTTATGCACCACGTACTAGATGTCGGTCATATTGTGCGAGATTGGTGAAAAGTCCCAGGGCGGCAGCCCGTGAACTTTTCACCAATTGAGCACATATGAACGACATGTAGTACATGTTGGATATACACTTACGGAACTATATTTTTGCATCAAATAGAATTTTGTACTTCTGCGCAAGTTTTTGCAGTGTTAAAAAGCTGCGCAGAAGTACAAAATTCTATTTGATGCAAAAATATATTTCCATAAGTGTATAATTTTATGTATCTTTCGCATAAAAAGCCATTTTGAGCACAAAACACGAAAATTTTACTCTTCAATTTTTTCGAAATCAACTTGAAGATTTCATGAAGCCATTGGTTGAAGATTGAGAAACGTTAACTTATGAACGAAACTCGACTAATAAAATCATATTAGTCCAGTTCGAACGTTTCATAAAGGATGTCACGCCAAAATCGGTTTTTTTCGCACCCCCCTTCCCCCCTGTCACGCTAGTGTCACGCCAGCCTCATACCCCCCCCCCCCTCGTGTGACTTCACGCTAACTTACCAATTAGCATGACATTCAAATTTCAAGAAGTATTAGCACTAAATGTTAATGAGTATGTTACAGTACGAAGACAGTGACAGAAGAACAAAAGTTAACAGAATAGAACAATTTTCGAAAATTCGCCGTACCTTACGGTAACAGAGTTTCACAGTTGTATGGGTCAGTTGTTGTTCTCCCGACTGAGATACATAGCTGTTTTTTAGACCCGTATGAAGTAAGTGTCTACAGTGTTTGTCACTACGTTTGTAACATTGGGTACTAAAAAACGAAATCTGCAAAAAATGTCCTTCACACTGTTCGTCTGTGCCCCTATTTTTCGGCCAAATCTGAACCAACCTTGAAATCCGTCGTATTGAATTTGAGAGATTGGGTCTTTCGATCATGATTTTGCAATCACTGTTCTTTTGACACGAATCGTACGGGTCTACGCTTGATTGTATGATTAAGTGACTCCTTTCACTGTTGCCTCGCCCGACCCAAATTCGGCGTTCGAAGCTTATGACGTACGGGTGCAACTACTTTTATTGTAGTTAGCGTGACATCATGCAGCTCTCGAATCCCCCCCCCCCCCCCCCCCCTCACCTCCACCCTGTCAAGCTCTGTCACGGATGTCCCTCGGCGTGACATCCTTTATGAACTGTCCCTAAGTACTGATTAATTTTATAGAAGCGGACGGGGAAAAGATTTTTATGTTTTATAAAATAATTCTGAGCTTGACGCCATCTGTCATCGATTCTGTTAAACTGCGTCCTCGGGGTATACAATACATTCAAGTACGAATGGTAAAAGTATACTTAAGTATACCCATTTGGCTTAAACCTACAAATCGCATTGATATGTTATAAGAACCCAATTAATTTTGGTTTTAATTGGTTTTTGTTTCGTCTTAACACAAAGTAATGGTTGTTGTTCATATTTGTATTGCCTTGATGTAAATTGTGTTTCATCGTTTCCTTCAATGTATTCTTACAAAAATAAACACTCCAATCGTAACTGAACCACATCTTTGTCATGTTATAATAAGTTTATTACGAAAGATTAGCGTCTGTTACATGCACGTTCCTTTTAACGAAAAATAGTAAAAAACAAGGAAAATTGCTTATCACAACCTTATTAGGGTTCTTTCATGTGATTCATAATCAAATATAGAAAATTGTTGGGTGAGAGATTTTTACACTACAATCATTTACTGACGGACTAATGAGAGCCGATTTAGTTGAATCTAGAAACCTCCTCCTTGACCTAGGCAACCCATAAGTTGAGCTGACATGATCCCCTTCACCAACCTATTGCATTGTTTACCCTTGAAGTGGCAACATTTAGTTTTTCTTTAGTACAGGCCCCATAGCTAGGGAGAACAGCAGGTGCAAAGCCCCTTCTGGACATCTCAATGTCCCTGTTAGTAGTTTTGAAGAGTCGAGAGTCTGGTAAATTTGTTACGTCACGTTTTGCTAGATCCCCTCCCCCTAGAGTGTGACGTTATACGAGCACAACCCCTAAGGTTCCGTTCAAAACGTATGTCACGCTGAGGAGGGAACGGACTCACGTGACAGAAAATGTTTTTACTATACCCATAACATGGGCACTGATCCACAGTTAGAATAACACGGAGCGGAGGGGGGTGGAGATTGGGTAGTTAGATAGGGTAGCGCCTGATTGCAAATGAGCGGAGTGTGGTAGTCCGTGTCATGTGCCAGGCGTGCAACTGTCCAACTATCAAGTGCTCTTTTTACGTCCACGTCGTAGTCCCCGGGACCTCAATTCTCTTCGGAGTTTTGTGCTAAACTTAAGAGTGCTACCTGATGACTTGCCTACAGGTCATCGGGGTGAATACCAAGGTGGTTTTCGTGTAGGTCGTTCAACATCGGACCAGCTGTTTAATATCAAACAGATCTTGGAGAAGTGCAAAGAGTACAACATTGAAACACACCATTTGTTCGTTGATTTTAAGGCAGCCTATGACGGTGTTAGAAGAAGTAAGCTATGGAGAGTAATGGAGGAATTTGGAATCCCAAACAAACTGATCTCGCTAACCAAGTTAACAGTGAACGGAGCTAATAGCCGAGTAAGGATCTGTAATCAACTGTCAGAGATTTTCGACATAGGCCTACGTCAGGGAGATCCTCTCGCGACGCTGCTTTTTAACCTGACCCTTGAAGCAGCTGTGCGCACCATGGACATAGATTCCAGCGGCACCATTTTCACCAAGTCCAGTCAGTTGCTAGGTTTCGCAGACGACCTGGACATACTTGGACGGAAAATGGATGTTCTTAAAGACGAGTTTATGGCCTTGGAGAGGAAAGGTTGTTTGCTACTACGAGATTGAGTTGTTAGTGCGTTGGTTCGAAACTCAACCGCAGACGGATTTGTACCGATTGTTAGATTTGTAAACAAAACAAAACTGATTGAATCGTTCAAGTCGAGTGAAGCTGAGTGTAGTGCCATCGTACGGCTTACCGGAAAAGGCATTGTTGGGAGAACCGGTATTCTACTCCTACTAGTTTCGCTCCTAGTTACATCTCATAGATGGCACTGGGTTTGTCGCACAGCTTACCACTGGCACAGTAAAACTTTCCGGTAATGAAAGGATCTCAAAAAGTAGAACCTCAAACAGCGAAACTAGTAAATTATGATCTAGCCTCTAACCCTCCATGGGTTGTAAGGCAGATTATTATATTATTATTATTATTATTATTATGATTATTCCATTGCTCTCTACACGCTGGGACCTTGCTATGCTCAGAACATTTAAGTCAAGCCCGAGACATACGCAGTCTACCTTTTCCCACTACATCACAAAATCGTTGATCGCATTAACAATGTTCCTATTTTCCGTTGAACCATTGGTAACTCAAGCAAATTCGTAATGGTACCGCAGGGAATGATGTGTTGTTAAAAGGGAACGTTGTGTTTTACCTCAATTTATTATGGATGGTATACTAAGAGCGAATTAAATGAAAATTTCTAATTCCATCGGTAACGTCACCTGGGTAACGAATCTCATCTCTTTCACTCTCCTACTGTGATTTATATGAACCTGAGACAAAACACATTCGTTCCCCATGTGACATGGTAGGGACAATGTATGGATTACCGATGGAATTAGCCAAATAACGTTTCCTCTTAACATACAGATGAAATTGACCCGTTTTTAATCTGTAATCCTCAGAGAAAATGGTTGCACAAAAGGCACTCTGAGATAAATGGTTCAATTAACTTAAATTTTTGACTTTCATAAAAAAGTAACGCTGAAGCATAAACTAATCACTTCAAAGTGCTTTGGAATGAAAAAAAGTTGTAGTACAGTTTCGCATACAAAATTTATCAAATCCTGAAAATGAATTATTTTTGTGTAACTATATCTTCGTTCAGTAGCTTTTAACTTCACTACCATTGAATATAGTAATTTTTCTGGTATGTCTGGTAAAAACCGAAGTTGAAAGTCTTTCCGAAACGAAATATTTACATTTTTGGTAGAGGCATTGATGCACGCTAGAGAAACAGAAACATTTCAGGTACTTATTGAACATTTTCGAAAATATTTCACGGTTGGCGTACTCCAATTTTTATAAATCGTACCGAGTAAAGTGTTTGTTCAACTTTCAATATTTTGGAGCAATATTGTGAGAGAAAGTACAAAAAAACACCTTACACCGTCGTTGTATCTCCGCTTTCCCATCCATAACCTCACATAGAAAAATCGTTTCCTCTTCTTTTCACTTTAGTTGCTTCGTACATGTTATACAAGGGTAATAAACAAAAATATAATACGAGAAATACATGAAATACAAGAAACGTAGAGACGAAATCATATTATCGAAATAAGAACTTCAGACAAGAAGTGCTTTTATATTTATTATTTGGATTTTATGCATTCACCCCCATAATGCATTTTTCTATTTTCCAATTTTTCTCGGAGAGGAAGTTAAATAAAGACTAATGTTGACATTTTCTGAAGAAAATAAATTTGAAGTAAAATAGACATTGCCACGTTGAGTTGGTAAAACATACCAAGAAGTTTATAGTAATAAAAGTTCATTTTTAAACGCTGTTATCATTATGTCGTATCAGTTAAAATATATAATACGTTCAGCACATAGAAAAGTTCCTTACTCGTCTTACTTCGGACACGTGAAGCTCCTAAGCTGCAAACGTGCGAGTCATCGAATTCATTATGTGGGGTATCGTTGAAAAGGTAATAAATCAGCCCTTACGAGAAAAATAAATTTGGAAGCGTGTTGGGCAAATTAGGTGGCGCTGACGACGCTTTAAAGTACAAAAATTGAAAAATTTTTTCAAAAATCGAAAAAAATAATTTTGATGTTTTTGAGGCCAAGTAATATTTTTTGTAGGGTTACGAAATCGACGTGAGAAAACTTTTTTTCTTTCGGAACTGTCTAGTGTCACACGTTTATTCACATACGCTGCGTTTCTTCTTTGATGAAAGACCCGTACGAACTAAGGGGATTGTATAGCTTAACCGTTAGATAGGGGAAGATCAAGTCGGATGAAAGCTGTGGCTATCCTTTAGAAAATTTTCGTGATTTTTGTCAAATTTTCGTTAAATTCCATTAATTTCGAAAAATCATGTAATCATGTAAAAAATTCGCCAAACCTTTGAAAAAATACAACAAAAAATTCAAGAAAATCGGGAAAAATTCCTTAAAGATAGGCAGTAGATGATATTTGATGGATACCACCGAACAAAGTTTTTCTCAAGACGGAGAAATTCCGATGGTGCCAAAAGAGGTCAGTATCAGTGATGGCTCAGTATTAGTGGCGGTTCAGTATTAGTGATAGCTCAGTATTAGTGATGGCTCAGTATTAGTGATGGCTCAGTAATAGTGATGGCTCAGTATTAGTGATGGCTCAGTATTAGTGGTGGCTCAGTTTTAGTGAGCCTTCTACGGATACGTTTCGGCAAAGCCTGAAGAAATGCTTCTTAAGGGGCCACACGAAAAATATCATCGACAAGAAAAATTTCTTCAGTTCATAATTTAAAAAGCTTTACTAACTCCTGAAACAAGCAACGTTCGTTTAACTTTTCACACTACAGAAGTTAGATCCCCATTTCCACATTTAAAATATTTCGAGAATATTTTTTGGTGATTGCATAGCGTCTTTTGCTTTACCGTTTATATTCACTCAAAAATGTTGAAATGTGTTGCCTCCCAGCAAGTGATATGTTTACAAGTGTGTCGCTTGAACTTCTTAAATCGTCGACAAATGCATTAGGATGCAATGGAGGGGTATACAAACAAACACACTTTTACTTAACACACGAAGTTGGTTAGAAAAGCAGATGATGACATCAATTTAAACATTGAACTGTCATCTGGTAACAGTAAAGTTGAGTGCAATTTTGACATTTTTTTAAGAACCACAAGCATAGTTTGCAGTTTGCTTTGAGTTTCCAAGCGCAAATGGACACGTTGTTAAGACAATGAGCTGTAAACCGTGTTGTTAGCAGTGTCTAATCCCCAGCGTTTGTTAAAACAATGAAAGACGGCACGTCTGATTTATAGCAATGGCAGATCATGTAAATGCCCAAAGAAAAACAGAAATCTTTGTATACCCGAACCAGTTCTCGGATTATTGCAACCTAATTGCCGCTAAATCCTCGATATTACCTATAATTCTCATTCACGTAACGGCAACGAAACGCAAAACCATTGCGACCTAACCAGCCCCCTCATATTTGCTTTCGAAACATTAACAGTATAGTGTAAACGCAAAATACGGTATTTTTTTCGAAATAGTTGAAATGCTTACATTTAAGAGGAAATGGCTTGAAAATGTAAGAATTCTACGTAACTATTTGAAATGCAGTTGCTCCATTTATACTTTTTTTGAATTTTACGGTGGATATGGATATAATTTTTTTATACTGGCTCTGTATTTGCAATTTGCATTCAACACTCTAGATGTTTGTCCTTGCTCCAATATTCATAGCTTTTTCACTTTGTACTTAAGGACAATATTGTATTGGTATGAATGGAATTTAGTGTGTGTGTGAACTTTCAATTTGCTAAATTGAATGGATTTGTCAAACATACATAAGAACATTGAACAAAAACCTATAGAATATTCATACTCCTTCAGGCAGTTTACTCCCTAATACGTTGGATTAAATATTATATTATATAGAAATGGTGATATTTACACTTTTCACCATACGTTTCACATAATGTATACCAAAATTGTTGGGATTAGCCTAAAGCTACAGTAACAAATCCAAATACCTGTATGAGACATTTTTATGTGTGTTCAAATGCTGATTTTTTTCCCTATAAATAAATTGAAATTTGAATTTATTTATATTTTATATTCGTGGCAGTGTACCCAAAGATAAATAATAAAGAAATTGGTGAATCCTATATAACATATAAATTTGAATTTGTAGTTGACTCAACATTTATGGAACATCATTCATGCGAAATTTTATATTCCTTGGGGGTGAAAGATGTTTAGAATGATGCATTTTCCGACATAATTTCCAATTTTACATTTTATGAGATTTATCAATTTGTCGTAGCTAATCTCATTGCAAGTAAATAACGTCAAATGACTGTGGGTGATATTATTTAATTGAAATTGGATGTAACAGCTAGTGGTAATAACTTCATGGGACGGAATTGTTGGGTTTGAATCAATTATATTTGAATAGAAAGAAAGGGGTCATTTCCAATAGTGAATTATAAGTAAAATGAAGTTTGCAATTTTTATATGTGACATCATGGGTGCGCGGTAGCAATGCGCCCGAGACGCAAGTCCACATACGTACAAAAAGTTAGGAAAATTCGTAGACGGCGGAACCTTATATGCAGCTAAGTTTTGAATTTTTTCCCTTGCGTCATACCACCCTGAGACCTAGTTTTTCGGATTCTACGTAAAATTTTGATTGAAATCGACATTTTATTCATTAAAATCGGACCAGTGGATCCGAAGATCTGACCTTTAGAAAATGGTCATCTTCCATACAAAAAGCCAAAGTTAATGGAAACATCCTACGCAAGGTTGTGCTCGCTAGACATTTTTTTTAGCGACGCTAATGCTAACGCTAGTTTCAAAAAATACTAGCGTCGCTAACTGATTCGCTAGTCTAAAGAAAAACTAGCGCGCTAGTAGAGGTTGCTACTAGCGGTCGCTAATTTTTCGCTAAATTAAATTGTCACTTTAAAGAAAAAAAATATAGATTTTCTGTACACTAAAAAATGCGAGAGGATTATCCGATCTAAATCTTGATTTATTTTCTTATAATAAATATAAAATGAATTTATTTTGCTCTCATTGTCGATGAAAATAGATTCGATTTCAAAATGAGTTGAGCCTCAAAGTTTTCGTTGCTAATTTGGCAACGATCAGCTCGCAAAACGTATTTTACTAAGCTAAATAGTCTTTCACACGCGGCACTACCGTTATTTGTGGTGTTGTACTTTATAAATAAACGTCCGATTTGAGGATACTCCTTGAAAAAACTCATTTTGGTATTGTTGTCAGACATATAATTGTTCAGAAGCACTTCTGCTTTACAAAGCGATGGACTAGATAAACCGACCTGAGAATTCTGCATCTGAGTAGCCGAAATGTCTTGAAATGTTGAATATCAGAACGATCCTTTTCTGGTTCTTTCTTCGAGTCGTTGCAGATCGATTTGCCCATTGAATCTTTCCTTAAATTTTGTTTCTATTTTTTCATCAAAAGATTTAGTACCGAAATTCATATTCGTTGCATTTACGCATTTTATTTTCTTATCGATAAAAAATGTGTGTAGACGTGGAATACGGCACAATTGCAATATTTGCAAATATTTCGAGTCAAATCAAACGCTTTTGTTTGGTACAATTGGTACAATTTAAAACAAAAGCGTTTGATTTGACTCGAAATATTTTCGAAATTCATATATTTTAGTCCATAAAACTAGCGAATGCGTTAGCGACTAGCGAAAACGTTTCGCTAAAGCAGTTTTAGCGAGCGCTAGTCGCTACTAGCGAGATGTTTGCAATATTAGCTTCGCTATTAGCGACGCTAGTGACTAGCGACGCTAACCCAACCTTGATCCTACGTTAGTTAGTGGTTGGGTGGGTTAGTTAATCAATTTGGGTTAGTTAGTTCCAGAGCTATTTGTATGAAAACCGACTTTTTTGGCTCGTGCTCGAAAACGGCTCGATAAGTTTTCTTGAAAATTGGCATTCTACGTCATATGAGATTTAAAAAAAGGGGGCACCGGCCCCGTTTGGGCGTCAGGGGTTTTAGAAGGCGTCATATAAAAGAATGTTTTGTATGTTTGTGTGAGTGTATTCAAAGAATGGGTCAAATATGAGTAAAATTTTTGGACTGTGTTAGGATGGAGATAGATTTTTGGTGTCAAAGGAAAAGTTGATGATGATGATTCTTGATTATGCCAAATATATGTTTAAGGCCGTAAAACCTTTTTAAATAACATATATGTGTCGCGGTACAAATAAAAAGTAAGTACAATGACAAAATAGAAAATAAATTCATAACTCATTGATCAAAAGATCACTAAAAAGGAAAAGAAGAAAAAAAATATTATAAGCAGGAGCAACATCATCGTAGAACTCCATAAATGGATCGCATTCCAAAGAGGCGTCTCCCAAGTTGTCTGTAATATGATTAGGATGAATAAGGATGAGGATGATTGATCAGAAACAAATAGAGATTATGTAATGTCGTGTGCAGAGGAAAAAATAAGATGTAGTGTAGTGTTAGAGGGATGTGCAGGTTAATTCCGGCTTCCCAGGCCATAGAATTCACTGCACGCACGCTTAAAGTCAGTTAACGATAGCCTGCACTTTATCGCACCAGGCAGTGCGTTATTTTTCGCCACTCCACGGACAAACATAGAACGATTAACTACGTCTCTGTCATTGCGTGGCAGTAACAGATTAAACGTCCGAAAAGATGAGCCAAAGTTAAGCCTCTCATAAACATATATCGGTTCTTTCAACAAGATAACTTATGCAGGAAGGTAGAGGTGAGATAATCAAAGTATGTGAATAAATCAGCTCCGAGAAGATGATTGCTAAAACTCGACACGGACTCATATCTGCCAATGCCGTAGACAAACCTAATACACGCATTGAAGGGTTTCATTAAAATGTTCTTAGCGCTAGCACTCAGCTCACCAAAAACAGGGCAGCAGTAGGTAAGATGTGGCATTAGGAGAGACTTGACAAGGAGCTTCTTAGTCTCTTGAGGAATAAAACGAGCATTCGGCCACATATTTCGAAGGTCGGCGAAAATTTTAGAAGAGGCAGCTTGAGCATGTTGGACCCACCCCATCTTGCTATCTACTATCAGTCCCAGGTCTAGAACACTATCCTCATACACAATTGTCACTCCATCAAATTCTACCTCTGGAAAATATTTCACCCAGCTGCTGTTTGAGGCAACCATCGCCTTTGTCTTGCCAGCATTCAGCATCAACCTGTTTTCTTTCGCACAAGTTTTCACCGCCGCTAGGTCGGAATTCAACATACGAATATCAGCAGAGACGCTGTGCTCATGGATCGCTCTATATACCTGAAAATCATCAGCAAAAAGATGGCATTTGCAGTGAGTTAACCGCTGTGGAAGATCATTAATAAAAATAGAAAATAGCAATGGACCCAGTACTGAGCCTTGGGGCAAACCACACCTAAGCCCAAGAAATTGGGACTGGTAACCGTTGATATTGACACATTGTGAACGACTCGATAGGTAGCTTCGTATCAAACCAACTGAATCAGACGAAAAACCGAACCTTGATGATAGTTTATTAAGAAGCAAGTCATGAGTCTAACGTCACTAGTAACCTCTTTTGCGATTTTCCAATATTCAGGGAAAAGGCACTTGGTCACGATTGAGTTCAGCACATGCCTGACAACTGGCAGAATAACCGGCAGTAGAATCCTGACAAACTGAATCGGGATCTGATCCAAGCCAACAGAATTAGACTTGATACTATTCAACGACATTATAATTTCTAGATCAGAGAAGCACCGACAAGAAAAAGAGCAGTGTAGGCTTCATAACGGAGTCAGAATCGGACTATCAGATAGGTTAATCGAGCGAGGAAATTCTGAATAGTCATCTTTTTTCACAAAATGGGAATTAAACTCGTCAGCCGTAAACGGCGGGAAAGCTTCATCGAGCTCGATACAAACCCCAGCTTCCGAAGACTACCCCAAAGCTGTCGTGACGGAGCAATGCCTCCCAGTTTCCTGCCATAATACCTCTTTTTGGCTAGCGAGATCACCTGAGTTACTCTATTCCTTAGGAACTTAAACAGACAAAACTTCTCATTTGTTCTAACCCTCTTCCATTCCATATAAGCCAAGTCTCTATCCACTATAGCTTTGTCAACAACAGAGTCAAACCATCGGTTAGCAGACTGTTTAGTCGAGCACGGCATCAAGGGAGCATGCAATTCTAATAGATGCAGTAGTTTGTTACTAAATGACTCAACTAAGGAGTCCACATTAGCTACAGAAAATAACTTCGTCCAGTCTATTTCGGATGGGTGTTGTCAGGGTATGGGACGGACTTAGGGGGAAAATCAATTTAAACATTTTTTTTTTGTTGAAGATAAATGTTTCGTGTCAAAGGAATTTTTTTTGCCGCAAATTTTTATTTTCGCTGAAATTTTTTTCGTTGAAGATAGAAGTTTCGTGTC
>CM055406.1:50489433-50499748 GCA_029228625.1 Pseudolycoriella hygida
TCGCTCCTCGTTTCATCTCATAGATGGCACTGGGTTTGTCGCACAGCTTACCACTGGCACAGTAAAACTTTCCGGTAATGAAAGGATCTCAAAAAAATAGAACCTCAAACAGCGAAACTAGTAAATAATGATCTAGCCTCTAACCCTTCATGGGTTGTAAGGCAGATTATTATTATTATTATTAGCTTCACATTTGCTACTTGTTTTGCGACGTGTGTAGGTGAATTCGTTGACAGATGTAAATAAGAAGGTGCCAATGTATCCGAGCAAGTAGCGTGCTAGACCATTGTGCCCTGGAACCAGAGTCCCACCGTCTACTCTTTTGTTGTCGTCCCTAAACATTCCAGGTGGTTCTCTCATGGATGGAATACTTGCTGACTGAAGGGCTCGATGGATAATATTGTTTAACTCTGCATGACGAGAAAACCCCTTAACACAGTTCAATCCGTGAGATCCTTCCTCACTGACGGATTCTCCGCAAATACATTTATGGCGTGCGCAAATCTTTGATCCAATTCGTAAAGCAATGGATATTCTGAAAGTATTATTGTCCAATAACGTAACAACGAATTTCGACGGTAAAGCTGTCAGCCAGGCACTTGATTCATGTACTGTCGATGCCAAGAATCTTGCTTTTTCCGTTGTTGAATTAAACGTCAATGAGTTAATGTTTCCAGGTATAATTAAATCGTCCCAACTTTTTCTAATTGTACAATGGAAGATTTTTTCCGAGTATATGAAATCAGTCGCCCGAGCCCGGAAGCTGGTGGGAAAGACAAGTTAAACTTAACATGCGATGGGTAATTTTGTCTCCACGTAATCTCACTAACTGTGAATTAACTAATAGAACTTTGACTTTCCGTGACATAAATGCTATAGCAAGGTCTAGAGTGCAAAAGCACTACATATTTTAGATGATTGTGAAACCCACCAATTCCGACTTTGGAACCCCGTGGGTAAGGGGGCCATTCACAAAGTGCGCACGCTAAAAACACATTTTTTGCGCTTCCTCCCCGCTCCTACGCCTATTTGCATACCTTAGAATGTATGGCAGCACGCTTTTATTAAACCTCCCTCCCCATTGGTAGCGTTCGCTTTTTCTGAATGGCCCCTAGTATTTCTGAACGAGGTATCCCTGGACGAAACATCGTCATTACTTTAAAACCCCTATTTAGGGCACAGGGAGCACTTAGATTTATTAGTAGAAATAGCGTGGTTATTCTTCTCCCCGAAACCGCCGTTAATTCGGGGAGGCGCTGTGCTTTCTTTCAACAATCCCTGTTAGTCGCCCGGATTGCTCGCTTCAGTGCTAATTTTGCATTACGATGTTCCTCACACCTCACCGCTCTGACGATCTCATTTCTGGCCCTTCGCATCCCTTCTCGTCTTAAAACAAGCCGCTCGCAAAAGTCTTATTTCATCCTTCCACCAAAATGCCGGTTTTCGTCCATTCCTCGGCTCCATCCTTCTTGGCATCGTCGCGTCACATGCATTCACCATTTCTTTCGTCAATTTTTCTGCCGATTTCTCTTCGTGGTCGTCCTTTGATTGGACTTGAAAACTTCTTGATCGAAATTTCCCGTTCCCCATCTTCGCTCTCTTCTATGAGTCATCTGCCTTGTCGCCTTCGTACTCTTTTTCACAGTGTACCTTAACGCCTGGTGGTGTGTAACTTTCGTCCACTCTCCAGTTCAGACTTGGTACTAGTATTGGACTGCAGTATGTCACGTCAATAATCAACTTTCGCCCATGCTTGCGGAATGTTGTTGCGTGTCCTACGTTTGACAGAACCACATTCAATCTAGCTAGCGCTTCTTGTAGACTGTAGCCTCTAACATTTGTAAATCTACTGCCCCACTCAACTGCCCGTGTGTTAAAGTCGCCTCCAATGTTTGGTGAGATGTGGTGAGATGTGGTGAGACGTAACGAGGAGTAGTGAGGTGTAGTAATGTGTAGTGAGATGTACTTAGGTGTAATGGGATGTATGGGATGTAATGAGGTGTAGACAAGTGTAGTATAGTGTAGTGAGGTGTAGTTAGATATAGTGTCACGTGGTGACGTGTAGTGTAGTGAGGTGCAGTGATGTTGTGTTTTATATTATAGATGCTAGTAGGATTTGCATACTCGTCAAAATTATGTCAAAGTTTGTGCGATATTTTCTTTAACGGATCCAGTGATACTATATCCGAACTTTGTAGGTTTGTATGAATTTTATGATGAACGGAAAGAAGCAAATCGTTGAAAATAGTCTTTTCCTAACTAGTGTCGAGTTTTCGCGACTTCGACGAGTTTTTCTTGAGTCGTTTAGGAAAATCGTTGTCCCTAATGCCTCCGGCTGGTGCTGGGAATCTCTCATTCGCTAAAATCCCTTCTTGGTATGCGTTAGGAAAACTGCTATTTTACAATAATTTTTTTCTTTTATGAAATTTCTGTTTCTGAGAGTAACTGTAAAATTTTTTAATCAACGGCTATTCTTTCGTGTGGGTGGTGGGTTGACTGTGGATCATGAAAAATGTTAAGAAATTCAAATTACACTAAACGCAACATATTTTCTTTTCATATTTCCTTTCGTTAAATCTTTAATATAAAGCCTATACAAAGCAATGTGTAAATGGTCGTGGTCAAAAGCTAGTCTTTTACAAAGATAAAAGGATAAATATGAGAGATAAGAGATGAGATAGCATTAATCTTGTTTGCTTTGTGTCGTACGAAAATATGCCATGGGTTACAACAACTTACCACATGAGTCTGTAAATAACCTATAAACCTTTACCGATGGGAATATTTTCAAAACGTTGATGCTTCGCCCTAACTTCTTAACACAAAAAAGAAGCTATTTTTGTGAGTCCCACAAACCAGGGAATCTTCAGAAGGAATCAAAATTAACGACAATTTTCCATTTTTTTGCAAATTTTTAAATTATTTCTAAAACATTTTGAGGAATATTGTTTGATTGCTAAATCTATATCGAGCTTCTATTCTAGGAATTTTTGGAAAAGAGGGACATTTTTAATCAATTTGAAGGGAAAAAAATTTCCTAGAAATAGACCCTGTCTCAAACTCATTGAAGTCTTTGGTATAATATGATTGTTACGCACATTTCCACACAAAGTAGCAAAAAGCTTATGAAATAAATGTTTTGTGACGTAACAGAAATATCACGTTTTCAAGAGTTGGTATTCAATGCAACCGCAATATGAACAAACTGTAATTATATGTTGAACGCTTAAATGATTAAATATGCGAACCTAATTAACGAAAGGGTATTTAAAAAAATAATTAAAAGTGAGAAACGCTAAGTTCTTCATTCAAGTTCTTTTTCATGAAGGGAAATTAAAACGAGCTTTAATTTTCTTTCTGTCTGTTTACGTAGCGTATCATCACCCAGTGATGATTCTACCACTAGCTGGCATTATTTACTTTACATCAAATTTAAATAGCAGTTTTTTTATATTAATATCACGGTAAACGACAGTAATAAACCTTACACTGCCAACTACATCAAAAATTAAGCGTTATTTTCACGTTGAAAATGTCGTCGGCATATTTATTCCATCACGTACTCTAATTTGAATTTTACAGCACGTTCACGACAATTTGTTTAACGATTTTTTTGGGTTGTTATTACGATTGAGGAGGAAGCCTTAAACTAAATGCAAGTGTTTATACAACCATTAAAATAAAATGTGTATCCTGTGCTATGAGATATAACTCTTTTGCCAGCCTTTAATCTACTTATAATTGTCATCTTCAAGATAAATTGACTTGCCAAGAATAGCACAAAATGTCTTATGGATTTCTTCTTAAGTGAAAATAAAAAGGTTTTATATGACACTTATACAGACGAGACATGTTCTTCCTTGGAAGTGGGCTAAACAGTAAATTACAACATTAACTGTGTAAGTTACTGCATCACAACAGTACGTACTGCAGTGATCTTCTGCACCTCGTGCGAGGCACATGTCAAGCTCATGGTTTGGATCTTAGGACATCGTAGACTTCCAATACAAAAAGTACGAAAATCTAAAATAATTCTATAAAATCGCTTGGCATTCCGTCCTCGAAACAGCACAAATTCTGGGACATACACCATTCGACAGCACAATTTCCTCCCTCCTAGCACGAAAGCGAGACGGGAGGGCCAACGACAAATACCTACATAATTCTCCATTTTACTCTGTTAGGATCAAAAGTCGGTCTATTCCAACTGTCAAAATGGCGTTGTAAACGTCAAACCTATAAAGCAACCGAGCTGTCAAGAAAAAGGTCGAGGGGTGAGGCACTTCTGCGGTTTATGGAATAAATGGAATAAATGATAATTTTTTCAAATTCGTTAAAACCTCAAATAGACTTGATTTTGATATCAACGCACACAACAAACCATACTAGTGTGTCAAAAAGTGAAAAAAACCCACTTTTGAAAACTTAAAAGAATTTTTGTTGAAAAATGGAATAAATAAATTTATTGCATTTATTCCCAAAAAAAATAAAATTTAATCTCAAGATGCTCAAAATGCTTTATAATTTGTGCAAACCTTTTTTTGAACGTATTTGTCTTACTTGTGATGTGTTTGGTTCAGATACTTCGCAAAAACAACAAAAAAATGTTGGGAATAAATGGAATAAATGAAGTGCGTCACCCCTCGGAAAAGGTGCAAAATGTTTGTGCCGTTATTGTTAATATTTGAGTTTGTTGGGAGCAAAACCCGGTCTATTGCAACTGTCAAATTGACGTTTTAAACGTCAACCAAAAATTTCGAAATATCGAAAAACCTTTTATTTTTCCTCAATTCTATTAGGGTTATAGAGTTGAGCAAAAATAAACAGGTTTTGGATATTGAGAAAGAATATTTTTTGTTTGACGTTTAAAACGTCACTTTGACAGTTGGAATAGACCACTTTTCGGTACTGTACCAACAGACTCATTTTATTTAATTCGTTTTTATCTCATAAACACACCAGCGAATATCTCTTGTGATAAATTTAACATGTGGTTATTTGGTTAAATTTGACAGATCGGAAAATGCAAACTAAAAAATCGAAAAAATTGCAACATCGAATTTTAACATTTTCTCAACATTAATGTTCATATTTTGGATGTCAATAAAAACAATCGACAACATCGACAATAAAAAAATAAATTCACTTTCTGCTTGATTTAACGTGATAAATTTATTAATATACACTAGCCCCGGGGCTTACATTCGTTTATCACGATATTTTTGGTGCAATTCTGTCACTTTATCACCGAGTTTAATTTATCGCAAGCAATATTTGCTGAAGGGAATACAGCCTACAGCCTATCGTAAATCAATTTGCGTAAAGCGAATTTAAAAAAATGTATGAGTTAATGTATCTTTGACAGCTTTGTAGCTTGGATTTATTGATCAAAAATATTAGAGTGCACGAACTAAATAATGTAAAATTATTCTTAATTGTGAGATTCTCAGAGATGTGCAATCTCGCACACACACGCATACCTTTGGGAATGGAGCTTTATACTTTTACAATTGTTTTACAATTAACAAAAGTGTGACGTGCAAACTACTATACCAAATTTAAAACATATATAGTAGCTGCAGTAGAGGTATTTTATGAAGAAAGCAGCCATAAACAGCTACACCACGAAAAGGTTGAAAATGTTTCAAAACGTCAACAAAAAATCGTTGTTGAAATTGCCTTCGTTTAATCTTTCGATTGTTTAGAGTTGTATTTCGAAAACAAGAAAGCTTTGAATTGTAAATGACTTTACATCTCTTACTCTACGCGATGACACCCTTTATGTAACTTTCACAAATTCAATGAAATGCTTTTAGTTTGATAGAACAAAATAATGACAAACAAAACTGAAAACGCGATGTGAAAGGACAGAAATTGTTGTGGCATGATAATTTTGCCAACAATACAATTCTTAATGATGTGCACCGCATACCTAGCTGTATTCAATTACGTACCGTGCATAATTCGTTCGTTAAGGAAAATCTGCGAGGCTATCACTTCAAGCACGTTTTAAAGCTTACGTATTTTGTTTGTGTCCATTACAGCACAATTTTAATTTAATTAGAAAATTTGCATCATTATTCACAGTTGATTATGCGTTTTAACACATGTAATCAAAAGCTGTTGTTTTAAAAAAAATATGTAAAATGAAACAATAAAAAACATTTATCTACCGCAGCCGATGAGGAATTTTGTGAAAAAATTACCAAAAGATCGTTGATCCAGTTCCTAAAGATCCGAGGCGATCTGCTGTAGGCAATCGGAGTACTCAGCCAACAATATGGTTTAACAAGATGAATATTTCAATCAATAGGTCAATCAGTAAGTCCCGAGCCTAACTTAGAAATCCGATTTTTTATTGTTGTTTATTGTTCAACATACATTCCTTCCAGGGCTATACACTTAGTCCAACGTTCCTCGAGTTTCGCGATACCCGTTTTGTAGCACTCTTTCGTCAACCCTGCAAAATATGCATATGTTTCGGCTATCACTTCCTCATTCGAGTCATATCTTTTTCCCGAGAGCACCCTTTTGAGAACTGAAAATAGGTAATAGTCGCTAGTGGCCAAATCTGGAGAATACGGTGGCTGGGGAAGGAATTAGAAGCCTAATTCGTGTAACTTTGCCATGGTTGCTATGGACTTGTGGCACGAAGCGTTGTCTTGGTCGTTTGCTCACAATTTCCTGCTTCAAACGCTCCAGCAATTATGTGTAGTAGTCGCTGTTTATTTCTTGACCCTTCGTTCGCCAGATAGTCAATGAAGAAGATCGCGCACGCATGCCAGAACACTGAAGCCATAATCTTGCCTTTTGCGTCCGCGCCCGTTGTGGCCCCTTTTCACTGGGTCCAGTCCACTCAGCTGACTGCCGATTTCCTTCGGGAGTGTAGTGATGGACCCATTTTTCGTCCATTGTCATGTACCGAGTAAAGAAATTAACTTTATTTCAAGCATGCCTCCAAATCGTCACTTTGTTGTAGTCGCTGTTCCACTGTGAGCGTACACATCCAAATGTTCATGTAAAATAGTGAAAACTTTCCCTTTGGATATCTTCAGGGTGTCAACTATCTCCCTCAACTTCTCTTTTCGATCTGCCAACACGATTTTATGCACTTTATATTTTCCGGAACGACTACGTCATTTGGGCGTCCTGGACGTTGTGCGTCATCAATGATCATACGACTACGATGAAATTCAGCAAACCAACGGGTAACACTTATTGATCCAAATCTTGGCTTCAACGGTGTTTTTCCCCATTAAAAAACAATGCTTGATTAGCACTCTTTTTGCTCCATTGTTTTCAAACTGCCTATGGTAGCGTCACTTAATCGGCTGTAGCTTGTAAACAAATGATCGGAATGTCATGAAATTTAGACAGTTTTCGTTTGAAGGTTGGCACTAACCGCACTAACGAAAAAAATTGAAATTTTTTATAGGACCGCCATCTCTATGTTACGCTCGGGACTTATTGAGTGACCTAGTAAAAAGTGAAGACCTATATTCGCCTATCTTCCATTGCTGTATTTGACGATCATGCTAATCCGTAGTAAATAAAAAATCAGGCGGTTCGCGTCGGGTTTTTCACCAAAAGACGAAAGTTTTAAGCACCAGAACTTCTTTGTAGAACCATCAAAACCTCAAGCATACGAGAAATTGAGGTTCGTTAAATTAGTGAAATGACTTTTGAGCCGCCAGCCGATTAAAACTTTTGTTGTTTTTTGGACATTTCGAGACGTCGTCGTCGACACTAATTTTCATACAAATTTCTCCCGCCTTAGGTAAAAAAAAACTTTGAAAACGTTACTGAAACTCGGAAAATTCTATCGGCACCCAGCTCTGAATGAATTAAATTATTTGTTGAAATACAATTACTGGGAGCTTTTCGCTGAAATTTACGGTGCTGAAGAATTTCAATCAATGTATGAGGAAAGAAGATTATGAAAGTGAAATGAATGAAAACTACAAACATTTCAAAGAAGGTTTGTGAGTATCGTAGTCAAAATACAACTTTCAAAGAGCAAAAATAAAAGTTCTAGCACTTCGAAGAATTGATCTTTACACTCAAGATATCTCTTGTAAGCTTCCCGGCGGGCGTTACTGCCAAAAATAAAATGATTTATGTCCGAAAGGGACAACTTAACAGTAAATCACAGCTTTGGGAGGGGGTAACAGTAAAAGGATATTTTTCATTGTTGGAATAAAGATTGCTTTCATGAATTGATAAATACTACTCGTATACTGGGTTTCGCAGGTAAATTTTCATTTCAATCCAAACAAAGGAGTGAGAAACAAGTTTTTGATAACATAAAATATTCAAAAGCCGAAATGCTTCGTTGATATGGTGCGAATGATCGTTATTTTGAAAGTAAAATTAGTTAAGTTTTTCTTCATTCATTTTATTAAATTGACTTACCGCAGTGGGTCCTTTATATGAATGTATCGATCCAATGAAATGGCACACAGATTTAAAATTGAAGCTGTTGAGCACATCACATCGAACGCGACCCAAGTATCACAAAATTGAGCACCAAATACCCAATAGCCTATAATAAAAGCATCATACATTATAATGGAAAGTTATATTTCTAGCAAACTCATACACAATTTATTATTCAGAAATTCGTAAAGGGATTTATGAATTTTCCTTTTTGAATTTTTTTTTTCTTTAAAGTAATGTTCTGTGTACTTTCGGAGACTTAACGAATAGCAGCGGGTAGGCAAATATGGTTTCGATGGATCTTTATTTGGAAATATGAGTGACTGAAAAAGAATCGAGAGATATATGTGATTTTCTTTTCCTTTTCGCAATTCTAAGCCCAGATGTAAATACGCATAAATGTGTGACAAAATAGAAAAACCTTTTCTTTTGTTTGCAAACATGATAAACATTTTTTTTGGATTTGTGATGGATAAAGAGATTTGTGGAAACATTTCTGTAACTCGTATGTAAGAATAGTATTCTTTGTATGTCCCCATCAAATAATAGAAAAACAAATAGATCTACAAGCGACAAAAAGTGAAGTACTGTGAAAGGAAAGCGTTGGTGTGATAAGAAATAACAAGACTGTTGCGGCAAATCACTTACAATCATGACACAATTAGGTTGAGCTAATTTTGTTATAGGAAAATAACTTCCAATCTTTGATCGTGTTGGAAATAGATTTATTGGTTAAACGACAGCACACGTCAGTCGATGACCGTCATCATCTATTTTTATAACATTCCAACCTTAATCGGTAAATATTTTAGTGAGGATTCACACTTTGTGGCAGCTCATAGAGACGTGCAGAACTCTTGCAAAATTTAAAAAATTAGAAAACCATCAAATTATTTATTCAGCCGGCAATAAAACACAAAGTTGTGCACTTAAATCTTAATACAGGAGTGCTCAATCCCTTCGATGTTTAAAGAAAGTAGAAATGAAGTCGTAATTCATTATTTTGTTTATTGTGTCTGAATAAGAAGTAAGATGTTGAAGTTGTACTCACCTAATAAATCATTCACACCAGCAAATGTCATCACTAAAGATGCTACAAATAAATCAGCAATTGCTAAAGACGCTAGGAATAAATTACCAATTCTTCGTAGACTTCGTTCTGTGTAAATTGCTAGGCATACTAATATATTGCCCGCGACTGAGAGAAAAATTAGCACCGATAGGAAAATACCTGGAAAAGAAAAATAGAACCATAATTACACAAACGACATCGTAATAACAGAATAATGGAAAAGAGATTGCCCTGTCAAACTTATAAATAAATGAAAATGGTACGAAAGAGTTGAACTTTGCAGTTTCATATCAATTCGTCTACTATATGCATGAAAATGTCAATATGGGGCGATTTTCATGAAATTGCATTTACGTATAATAAAAACATGCTACGCGGACCCGTGCAAATCTTTAAACTTTACAAGGAGTAAATTAATAAAATCTGATTACGCCCTTATTAAGTTGCACTGGAAATTACTTTAAGAAAAACGGGTAGACTTTAAACTCAACTTAGGGCTCTTAAAAGACCCTACCGTTAGTTCCATGGACAAAAAATTCACCCCAATTTTTTCTAAATCATAAAAAAATTTGTTTTTGGGGCTACAGCCGACCATAGAACGAGACTTATCTTAGTACAAAATTCTCAGCTCAAAATTACAAAGTAATTACAATGTAAGACACAAACAAAATTTGAAGTACAAAATGTGAAAGCTTTTGAAAATATGATTTTGTACGACACGGTGTCTTATCGGATTTTTGTCACCGAACCTCAAGTGGTCACGTCTATGTTTTTTTGAAAGCTGAATTAACGTCTCAACATAGAACT
>CM055406.1:50500248-50521639 GCA_029228625.1 Pseudolycoriella hygida
AAGATATGACCTTTAGAAAATCGTCATTTTCCATACAAAATGTGCTGCTTCATATAAGTCCAAGTTAATGGAAACATCCTACGTTAGTTAGTTAGTTAGTTAGTGGGTTAGTTAGTTGGTTAGTTAGTGGGTTAGTTAGTGGGTTAGTTAGTGGGTTAGTTAGTTAGTTAGTTAGTTAGTTAGTTAGTTAGTTAGTTAGTTAGTTCCAGTGCCATTGTATGAAAAATCGTGAAAAACCACTTTTTTGGCTCGTGCTCGAAAACGGCTCGATAACTTTTCTTGAAATTTTGCAGGGACCTTCGGGTGGGCATTCTACACCATATGAAATTTTTAAAAAGGAGGGGTACCGGCCTCGTTTGGGCGCCAGGGCTCTTAGAAGGCGCCATATAAAGCCCATACGTATGTGTTTGTGTGTGTAGTGTGTATGATAGCACATTTTGAATGAGGCAATGGTTGTGTGTTCGAGATAGAGGTTTGGTGTCAAAGGGAAAGTTGTTGGGTTGGGTGTGTAGTAGATCAGGGTGACCGCCAAAATGGCGGAAAATAGGCGGGGACTCAAAAAAAACTTTTGATATGTTGTAGAGAAAGTTGAGGGGATCATTTTCGACCATGGAAGTAGTTGCCGCCGCGCTTCGGTTTGGCGGCGGCGGCGGCTCAAAAAAAACTTTTGATATGTTGTAGAGAAAGTTGAGGGAATCATCTTCGCCAATGGAAGTAGTAACCGCCGCGCTTCGGTTCGGCGCCTCAAAATAATGCAAAACATTACAATCACAACGAAAACCCTTTTTAAAAGGGAAATGTGACGCAAGTCCTCGTCATTTCTTCCAAAACAACTGATATCAATTTGGGTGACGTTTGCAGTTTGGAACGCACGAAATTCTTTTGAAATATTTTCACTTTTGATTAAAAAAATGCGTCACAAATGCCGGACCCCCCAGTGTTATAGTTTTTCTGTTCTTTCAGCTTTCACAATCCAAAAATTTGACTTTATGAGATGTATGGAGTATTTTTGTACAGTAAATCAAATTTTTGCGTATGAAAGCTGAAAGCATTTTTTACTCAAAAGTGAAAATATTTCAAAAGAATTTCGTGCGTTCCGAAGCTGCAAGCGTCAGCCAAATTGATATCAGTTGTTATGGAAAAAGGAGCGAGGACTTGCGTCACGTTTCCCTTTTAAAAAGGGTTTTTGTTGTGATTAGTAATATCGATGGCAACGTTGAGCCTTTAGAAATAATTCTCAACACAATCGATTTCTTTTAAAATTATTCAAAAGCTCGGTGGAAAAATTTGTACTACGAAAACAAATTTTCAAAAGCTTACAAATTTTGTATGAAAAACATTTAAGCGAAATTTTGAACAGAAAATTTTGTACTAAGATATGTCTCATGACCATAGGCATAACTTTACTGTTAGGGATTCGATTACTTTTCGAAATAAAAAAATCAAGGAAATAGGATAGAACTGGCTGAATTTATAGAAAAAAGGCCCAACTTGAGGCCAAGTCTAAGCACAAAAACGTCATGGCGAAAGCAGAAGCTCGTACACTTCGAAGACGCACGAGTCTAAAAATACAGCAATGAAAACACACAGTCCTACTAAACAATGATTCTCAAAAAATTTTCCGGTTGCGTTGAATATTATTTAATAAATTTAATTTCAGCTAAACTGTATAGGTATACGTACAGCTCTCGGCACAGATTTATTTTGCTTTGCTGTGGTTCGGTTTAGATAGAAAGTATAATTTCATCCTAGACCCAGGTATATATAATTTCACAAATTTTTGCCATATTTTTATGATTTAATCCAGCGGTTTTGAATGGTGTTTACTACAGACATTTATCTGACTAACAAAACGATAATTTGATAGATGTGTTTAAATTTATAGTAAAAGGGGAATTTTTATTACGAGGCCATTCACACCATACGCACGTTAAAAATGACGAATTTCATTCCCCTTCGCACTAAAACAAAATGGATTTTTTTTCGGATATGTATGGAGCGTAAATTTTCCACTCACCCCCCATTTTATAAGAGTGCGTACTTTGTGAATGGCCTCTTAGCAATAAAATTCGGAAAAAATGAACAAACTACTTAAATTCTCTGAGTTATCCCGAAGTTCCTACCCTCCAAATTGGGTTTATAGAAAACAAAATTACCTAAAAAGAAAAGGTTGTTTGTTACCCGAGGGTAGAGAAAAAATGGAATTCCAACAAGAGCGATTTACGGCCTAAGGGAAATGACGGTAACGACGGTAACCAAATTTTTATAGCGCTTATGGAACGCATTATGAATGCATTTTACTATGATAGAAACTGCGTTGCGAAAACTAATCAATAAAATCAATATTTTTGTTATACTCACCAACTAATAATATTGACAGTAATGTGACAGCATCTGGATCTTCCTCTATTTCACCAGTTCGAAGCCATGAATCATTTAAGCTTGTTGTTGCCTGCAAATCGGAGATTATCGATGAGAAAATGAAACATATCGTTTTGTGGTAAAAAATATAAAATTTAAAGATTGAAGTGTAAGCTTAAAAGAAAGAGCCCTGAAGGTATACCTGCAAAAATCAAAAAACTGCAAAAAGAAAACAAAAATTTAGAAAAAAGTACTAAAGAACACCATAAAGCAAATCTGTCTTTCTCACTGCCCTTTTGAAATTCACTGCCGCAAATATCACTCGACCTTTCATCATTATCTTAATTGGTAATTGAACCACCAAATAATTCGATAGTTGTCAATATTTCTATATTTACTAATTCATAGCTTAATATTTGAGAGTAGCCATGGAGTTAACTTGTTAATTGATTTATCAAATAAATACGGCCGCTCAGCTGATATTATAGTTCTGGAGTTGAGTTCTTAGTTATCCAGAACCGTTGACCTCATTAATCCTGAAATCTATTTGGTTCCTACACGAAACTTTGAACTTTAAATCAAAACAAGAACAATGTTTACCAGAAAATTCGCTGTCTTTCATGAAACCGGAGCCTCAACCTTCAATCAATCAGAAAGAAATATTTCAACATAAAATCTGAAAGCACCAAAAAATAAGACAAAGGCATTAAAGTTTCTGTTTATCGCAAAATAACATTTATGGAGCACGACGAAACATGAAGGCAAACTAAATAAATATGAAAAATGCATGGAAATATTCTTTGAAGTTTAGCAAAAAGTTTCAACACTTTAGATAAAAAAGGCAAGTAAATTAAATATACAAATAAAAAAGTACAAGATGTAACAACTTCAATTTGCATCGCATAACCAAGTTGACGGCTTGATTGAGGAAAGTATAAATGTGTTTTATGAACATTGCAAACACATTTAAGTTGATTTAATTAAATTTCAAGATCTTTCTTCACAGAGCATGTTTGAAAGAATTTATTTATAGAAGAAAACATTTTTCTCAGCTAGTCTCAGACACTGCAAAAAAAACTTCGGTACCGAAAGGCTCTGTAAGAAGAATCCATCTGAGCAAAAGCTCATAAAAAATTGGGGGACTAGTAAATAAAAAATGGTCTAGCCACTCACCCGGATGGATTGTAACGGCGGAATATTGTTATTACATAGTCCTATTTTCAGTCATTTTGAGTGCTACAATTGGCATATTACAGGCACCAATGCAATAAATGACTTTATAACAAACGGGTCTATAATACGCTTATTATAGACCTCAAACTAAAGTTTGATGCCCTCGTGTTATAAAATATAGTATGATACATGGACTAAAATATTATATTCCTTATTTCGAAAGGTCAAAGAAACTCGGGCTAGGATGAATGTGGGTAGGAACGCGAAGCGGCAGATCTTTGCACCTAAACCGCTAATGGGGCCAACACTCTCGGATCTTTAACACTTCCGAGATACCGAATATAATATTATAGCCCTACTCGCATAATATACTATAAATTAGGGTGAAATGGTTCAACTGCCGCGTCATTTGTCTACGACTCAGATATTATGTTACTTACATAGTAACCATAAAAGTGAAAGTGCTTTCACTGTTTCGCTCCGAATAAATTTTATCTCGTACCCTTTCGCATTTGTAAAATAAAAAAACCACAAGATAAACATTAATCGCTGATAAAATCGATTAATATTCAAATTTCAGTTTCGTTTTTGCATGTACAAATTCTAACCTTAAAATCTTAAATCTTTCACCAAATTTCTTTACTTAAACAGAGCAAAAATGAAAGGATTCCGCTACTGGCCTGGTAGAATCTGCCCTGCGAATTCGACTGACATGCCGCGACCAAGTGAGACTTCGAAATTAATTTTTTTTTCGGAACGAAAGATGTGTAAAATACCAACCAAAACTATGAGATCTTCCAGAATAACAAAGATTCTTTTTTTCAACTCCACAGCTATTGAGTTGAAGAGAAATGCTTGAAACCGTATTGTGAGTTCCGAAAGGTTCATTCTAAAGGCGTCCGGCGGGGAACTAATTTAAGAATTGCAGTAGATCAGATTGAGCATTATCTGAGTGATCCCGTGGTAAGAAATCGATTAATTTGTCGAATTTTCGATTTTTCTAGATAATGACTTTTTGAAATATAGAGAATATGGATTCATGTGCTTACCATTGCTTTTGTAATAATCAGGATTCCGTTCTAGGTGACGCAATATACCCCTTTTCGAAGAACTTCGTCTCTTCGTACTTGTGTACACATCTGGAAGCCATTAATTACTAACCCCCAAATTTCCGAAGCCTCAAAATCAGGATAAAACTTTGATCATTACGGACTTGAAGGCTTCCTTACTTTGATTCTTCTAGATTTTACAGATTCCGTATTTTGAGGCTTCCACATTTTTTTTTTCTGGATTTTGTACTTGGGTTCTTCGTGCTTCGAGATTTTATACGATCACCATGTGTACACCCCGTTTATTACTTAAGAAATGCGAATCATTAGAATATTTTATGTGATTGAGGGGTGGAAAGGAGACAAGAAAAAACTACTATTTACAGATAACTTCTAAGACAAATTTCTTTGATATTACCAGAAATTCAGAAGCAATGCGGGCCTTCAGCTCAGCTCAGCTCAGTATTTCGCTCTCCCACAAGATCGCGTGCTAGAAATACTTCAATGTTCATCGTGTTCGTTTCCATATTTACTTGACAATGGCAGAGGTAGGCTCTTCATTTTGATTTAAACGATATACGCGTCTATTAATGTCCCTTCAAAATTAATACTGTGAAGTTAGCCCATGAGAGAACCAGCCCATGAAAGTAAAAACACGTGAGAGAATGATGCTCTTCGAAAATGAACAAATGCATGATGTCTCTCTGTTTTCTCAATTACTCAAATACAGACGCACACTTACAATATGGTAATTGGATCCACAAAACACATTCGTGGATTGACTTGTGCATTTATTGTGGTCTCAACAGCGCACGGTCCGGGGTTCGATACCAAAAATCTTAATATTTTTATGTTAAACTAATGGTCACATCTATCGCCGATGACCATATCCTAAATGAGTCCAAGGCTGCCTTCGTACCAGCCCATGAAGAATTATTCAATAAAATATTGAAAATTGTTCAGAAAGTTTTTGTTCGGAAACCACCAGAAGGCAGACTACAGGCAGGCTACATGAAAAAAATAATATTTTTGAGATCGGACCCGGGACCGTCCGCTATTGAGACCACAATAAACACACAACTCCATCTAGATATGTGTTTTTGTGGATTCAATAACCACACTGTAAGGGACCATCCATAAATTACGTTTACGTACGCTTTTTTCAGTGCTGTCAGCAGATTAATATCAACAATAACTTGAAAAATATTCATTTTATAGACGTCAAATGTATGGCCGACCCCCCCCCCCCATTTAGGGTGAATATTTTTCAAGTTATTGTTGATTTAAATCTGCTGACAGCACTGAAAAAAGCGTACGTAATTTATGGATGGTCCCTAAGTGTGCGTCTGTAATTGAGTAATTGTGAAGAGAGACATAATGGATTCGTTCTTTTTCGAAGAGCATATTCTCTTACGTCTTTTAACTCTCATGGGCTAACTTTACAGTTATTCAAAATTGACATTTTTTACTTTCGGCTCTTTCCTTGTGACGTAAATAACTATTTTTTACGGATTCACTTAGATTTTTCTCGTGTTAATGTAAATTCTGTAACGAAAAACTTTTTTATTTACAGCCATTGTTCAGCAAAGTAATGACGAACAAGTCCCAGCACCATCTTCGAACAACATAAGAAAGCACTTGGACATTTGAACAATTTTTGACAATAATTAATAACTTGGTCACATCTTATTGATGTGGACTGTAAATACAGTTTGCAAATTCATAATTTAGACTTGAAATTCTAAACCAACTAGTTAGCAGATGAAGCTCTCACAAACCAATAAGCAAACAGATTCAATATTTAACTCTACATTAATTTATGAAGTCAGGTACATACGCTCTTTAATAATTTAGACATCAAACTGAAGGGTAGCAACGTCGATTCAATTTCATATAAACAATTGAACAATCGAACATCGTTTGTAGTGATTTCTATTTGAGTCTAGTCGAAAGCCTAACAAAACAAAATTTTCTTCCGATGCCTGTAACACTAGCCAACAAAGTTTTTGTACCTGCTCTACGCCTTGTTTTATTGTATGTTTTATTGCTGATTCGTCATCCAAGAACCATGATCGGTGCTCCTCCCCCACTCGCAGGTCGAAATTCGACTGGTTATAAACGTCGTGGTAAACGCATAAGACCCCGTACGGGTCTAAAAATATGAAAATTCATTTCGCACCCAACTGAGAGATATTTTTACGTAACGATAAAATTCTAATCTTAGAACGAATTTGTGAGATAATAATTCCTTATGGGATCCTAGATCTGGTCACATCATGCTCTGCAGTACTGGACATGACTCTAATAGAATAATAAACTGTAATGAGGCGTGTTCGACATAAACTTTAATTATACAAGAGATTGACTTCACTTTAGATCGTGACAGTGTTTCCGTTACGATTGTGTTGCAGAGGAAAAGGAAAGATAAAGTTTGTCCGGTATTAAAAAATGCATTGTGTCACAATGAATAACGTTTATCCAACTGGAATTCAATTAAATATAATTGTTTTGAAATGCTCTGAAATTTGACCGATTGAAGACAAAATGTTGTTCCTGTTTCATATTCATACACACAATATTTACCACTAATTCATTGTTCATTTTGAGAACGTTTCCACCCAACTATAAGACAATACAGCAAGACACTATTGGATCTGGTTGACTTGAATGAAACGTGTATAAATTATGCTATACATGCGGCTATCAGATAATAAGTGTGGTATTTGAATGACTTTGCAATTCATGAACAATGTTAATGCTCAATATATAAATGTTTTATTTTCAATGAAAATTTCCCTTCCAGATCCACACTCGCTTTTAGCTTTTCAATTACTATTTCATATAAGCCTAACGCTCTTCGAAGCATTCACATGTAGGCACTTTTGAAATTGTTTTGATTTAAAAATTTCCATAATACATCATCACATTATCTTGGTTGATTACACCCTGTAATGGGAAATTTCAAATTTGGTATGCAAAATGAGGCATTTGGATTGTGATGTTCATGTATTTGCCTTTGTCACCTATCTGGTTAGATGAAAAATGTCGGTCGTCTTATGAGTTGTTTGAGTATACTTGATTTAGCTTATAATGTACTCACACTCACTTATTGAAATTTTGAGATTTTGATTTGGGTTTACTAGAAATGAGAAACTACTTTTATCACACACTCATGAGATTAAATGAATATTCGCGATTGTCTACGTGCCACAACATTTTTTTAAAAAAATCGGCGGTTGAAACCAAATGAGAAAAAGTCTACCGGCACTTGCTTCAGAATATATTTCGTCGACCCCTCTCGGGTCTTTATTTTTGGACCCGTACAAAGTACAAAGGTCCTAAACTTTTTACTACAAGACATTTTAATATAACATGGGGTAGATCGAGGCGGGAGTGAGGCAATTAATATCGTCTGGAGATGACGAATCAGCGAAAAAAAATGTCCGTTTTTCCGTCGCGTCATTTTTTTTTTTTCTAAACGGCTGCACCGATCACCCTATGCTTTGTTTCCCTGAAAGGTACGTATGTCCCATGATTTAAGTTCAAAGATGAGCAAAATCGGTCGGGTGACTCCGGAGATAGGGTCGAAAAATTGACCAAAAACATGGTTTTTCTATTCCTTTTCGCGAATATCTCAGCAAGTATTGCACGGAAATTGTTCATTTTCATTTTTCAAAAGCATTTGATCTCACAATACTGGGAAAATTTTGTGGAAATTGGGTCAGTGACGTAGGCACTGGGACCAATGGAATGGACGAAATTGAGTTTCTCGGCCATATACGCAAACAGATGGTTTTTCGTCTATATTTGCTCTACTATGCAATATGCAGATTTACTGTCAAAGGCAAAGTTGTAGAGAATACAATTTTAGAGAACACGTGTTTCAGGGTTTTAGGGAAAACTATCAAATCCCAAGATAAAGCAACTTCTAGAATTGGGAGGGATGACAGATATCTATAAAATTACGGCAGTTTGAAGTTTGCTTCTTAAGGCAAAGTTGGTGAGAATTACATTTTAGAGAAAATAGTTTCAGGATTTCTTGTAGCTTACGTTGGTCCTCTTTCTGAAATGGTGTATGGGAGAACATTTATGCCATCAAAATCAATGGTCTCAGGCGTACTTCGGTGGGGCTTTTGACATTGGGTAATTTCTATGGAGCTTTGCAATTCTTATAGTTCTAAAAGAGCACAAAACATTGGATTGTTTGCTCGTTTCTATATTTAGATACGTTCGAGTCTTTTTGTAACATCTATTCTGTTTTCCACGTCTATTCTGAATTCTGATAAGTACGGGTCTTCGGTTATGTTTTTGAAAAATTTTACTATGGGAACGGAATCGTATACATTCTTCGGCGGCGGCGGTGCCATTGACTAGTTGAAAGCTTCAACTCTTTCGGTTACAAGGTAAATTGTAATTTGTTTGTACTGAGACATTACATGCCGTAGCACCTAATATATAGCACAACAGGCCCATAGGCGGCCTAGGTGCTGAACTTCAGTTCGCCCATTTATTCTAATATATTTTTAAAATTGTCTAATTTATGCACCCGCTTTGGCATTTTCTCGTGTTTCCCAAAGCCAGTTGTCCAAAAAAAGTTTCAAAATTTTTTATCTATCTAGAGCAAAAATCTCGTACTTATTACCCTAGGGCAAAACTGTTTATCTCGATATATTGCTCTCGATAGATAAAACTATATATGCACCGCTGTCCAGGATGGTTTATTTTGACGATTTGGATTATTTCCCACGCTTTCGGCTCGGGAAATAACCTCCAAATCGTCAAAATAGAGCTTCCTGGACAGCGGTGCATAAATAGTATATATGCAAATAGACAAAATCCAGAGAAAATTGCAAGATTGCTCTCGACTTTTGGTTCTAAATTTTGAATTGCAGGTGGAAATCCCAGTGAAAAACGATTTTGCTGTTAATAGTAGATTACAGTGGGGGGTGCGGAAGTAAGTCATTACATGAGGGATCAATTTTGTGAAATGAGCCAAACTCAAGAGGGTGTTTTTAAGCAAAAAGCTTTGAAAACTGTTTTTTGACAAGTGTAGAGTTTGTATCCTGAGCCGAAGGCGAGGCATACAGTTGTACGAGTCAAAAAACAGTTTTTAAAGCGAGTTGCTTAAAGATACACGAATAAGTTTGCGAGTGTCACGAAATGATCCTGAATGGATGACTTACTAAGCACTCCCCACTGTATGCCATTTTAACCGGTGTCCCATCCGAAAACGCGTCATTACATGCAGATATACATGTAATGAGAAGTTTCCCTACATACATGTAATGAATAATTTCCGTGGGGTGCACATATACATGTAATGACAAGTTTTCGGTGTGACATCGATTAAAATATATAAATCGAGTTTAAAATCCATTACGCGCGTTATGTCAAATAATTGAATATTTTTAATGACAACAAGATATCGTTTTCTTAACGAACGAATGAAAAGTGCCTGGATGTAGTCTTTCTGACCATCATATTGTCATTTCTCTCTGTTTTTAATCTTTTAAGCCACAGGAAGAAGAAAAATTGGAAAGGATTTCGAAAAACTTTTTTATTCATCTTTTCTCCTTTTTTTCTGTATTCGCATTTTTTGGTTGTTTCTATCGATAATAACAACAAAAGGAAACAAAAAGCCACAACCGAAAGCATTGTTTTGATGTAGCGTTAGGATTAAATATTGAGTCGATATATGAAAATCAATAAAAAAAAGGAAATCTCGTAGAAATTTTATTATTGCTTTCGAATTGCTTCTAAATTGATTTTCGCAAGCATAATAAGTTTTTCCAGACAGCAGAGCTTTAAATGTTCCGTGAAATATACACAAGAAATTTTACCTTTTTTATGGCTTCAGTTACTGAAGAATAACTTTTCCCATTAAAAATGTTTTCTGAGAACTCTTTTTCTGTATAGAAAAAATATAGTCATTCGGTCAACCAGGGAGTAAACAATTATTTTGTCGAGTGTAAAGATTGCAGATCGACGAATTAGTTTCCTTTTTATTTTATTTTATAATATTCACATCTAGTGGGTTAAAGTAACCCCATTAAAAAAAGGCTTTACAAGACATGGGATCGTACGGGTCCTTGCTTACACTTTGTTTTATCATTCGATAATTTAGACAGATAAGATCCACAGGAGGAAGTGTAATTAATCAAAACTACCAACGAGCTAGTGGCATCTCAAAAATTTTAATTATCTATTGTTTCACAGTAACACAACTCTCTCAATTTAGTTTCATTTCGTATAATCATTCATTTCCATTGAAATTCAAACGATGCATAATTAAAAGGGTTCACGTCTTTAAATTAAATAAGATCTAACTTGACCCTGAATTAGTTTTAGCACTTTACCCTTTATTCAATTAATTTATATTAGAAACAATGGCCAGAGTTACGATACAAGCAACACAAGCAATAGTCAATAGCCGTAATTATGCCCTTGTTTGAATATTATGCAGCATAGGTAGTTAAACACTACCCCATCTTAAATTGACTCTCGGCTCTTTATCCAATGTAAGCTATTGATGTGTCAGATAATAACATGAAAATGAATATTACACACGTGTAGTGTAGTATACAACTTGAGTTATCCTATTCACAACACTACAATGTATTACTCTACGTGGTATATACATCGCATGGACAACGTTAGTACAGATACATCATAGTCCAAGAGAAAAATATGTCATAAAACATTTTAGTGACAAACGAGTCCTTGATGTTCACATGTTGATATTTGTATGTTTAGAATAGTGTTTTACTTGTGAAAACTAAAAATAGACTATTTTGACACCGATGGTAAAACAGTCACAAGGGTTTGGTAACGCCCTTCATAGTTAGTTGTTTACCCGAGTCCATTTATGCAAATGCATATACACCTGCGACAGATATTCCTATCAACCTAGCTCTCGATGCACGCGATAGAAGAATATGCGCGAATATGGGGTTTCGTTTTATATTGACCGCTGAGTATAATTGTCAAAAGTCGGTCTATTCCAACTGTCAAAATGACGTTTTAAATGTCAAATATTCAGATTTTTCTATCGCATTAGATTCTTTTTTTATAGCATAGCACAAAGGGAACACACAGAGGCCTCCGTGCGAGTTCTACCACTGGTAGAACAGCTATTTTTAATGAAAAAAATACACGGCCTCAATTTTCGAATGAACCTAACAAGAATTAAATTTTTGAAAGCTAAGAACTCTCGTCACTCATGATAAGCCATAACTGTGCTTGATGTTGGCACTACACTCGCTGGCGCTGTTTCAAGATGTATACTACATAGTTTGTTGGAATCAAAAGTCGGTCTATTCCAACTGTCAAAATGACGTTCTAAACGCCAAAGGTATAAGGAAACGACGAAAAGGTCCGAAATGTTTGTGTAGTTATTAATGTTAATTTGATAACCCCTTCACGTTTAATATTTCGTTAAATCTGTCTGAACTGGTGATGTAGTATGTATAGTATGTGTATGTGTCGTATGCGTTTTGGATGTGGATCCTTCGTCACTCTCTATACCAAAGTGTCCGGGGATCCATATTGGTTTTAAGTGGTTTGATAGAGCGAGTTTGTTTAGAGCTTCTCCAGCTCGGACTGTTCTAGATTTCGTGTCAAAAATCGTTTTCACCACACACAAACTTGTTGCTTTCGTTCCAAATGTATACGATGTTGAATGTGGTGAAAACGATTTTTGGAACGAAAGCAACAAGTGTGTGTGTGTGGTGACAACGATTTTTGACGCGAAATCTGGAACAGTCCGAGCTAATGTTGATTTAAATGTTTGAGCTGATAATACCTTCAAGATTCCTTGCCTGTCGGCTCATATAGGGATTATTTCATCTCTCAAGCCAAATTCTTCCGCAGTGAGGCATCCTGCTAATGTTGCTCTAACCTCGGCTAGGAAGATGAAGGAATGGTTGCCCAGACACATGGATTTTTCAATGTTGAGTCAAGTACTCTTTTTGAGAGATGCTCACACTGAATTGCCTACCAAACATATGTGTCGTTACTATTCTGCCGAGGGCATTAGTATGGAAGAGACCTGCCGCGTCAGCTCGGTCCACATCCATGTGTGATCAGTTTCTCTCATTGTTTTACAGACCCTTGTTATTCTACCTAGTGCAGCTAGAGCTTCAGTTTTAATGTAAATGCTTAAAGTAGAGAGGTTTAGTAGAGCCTCCATTGCTGCAGTAGGAGTAGACCTCCAGGCGCTGGTTATAGCTACACAACCTATCCTTTGAAATTTGTTAAGCTTATTCGTACTTGTCGGAGTTCGCACCTATGATTCCGCAGAAAGGAGTCATATATCAGTATCGGTCTGATCACTGTGCTGTAGATCCAGTACATGACCTTAGGTGAGAGTCTCCACTTGGGTCCATATGCTTTGCCATAGCGCCATTAGAGGTTTTTCTATTCTCGCGACAAGATTGGTGTTTTACAAAAGTCGACAGTCCAGGTATTTGACAAGTTCAACCAATTTTATAGGTGTCTCTTTTATAACGTGACTTTATTTTTCCGTGAATACTTTAAATTTAAAGCCACAGAAAACTACAGTTAACTCCGACTGAAAATGAATTTTGCTTATTCGACGTCATTTTTATTCTTGGACACGCTCTCGGACTTGCTAGAAACACAGACTATAAAGAGATTTGAAAAACGTTCGCTTCGCATAACTTTCGGCGCTATTTCGTGTGCAACATTCTTAACTATTTATGTATTTATTTGATACTCTAATACCTGAGTTAGTTACTAATATAACACAACTTAGCTCGTGTGGAGCAAATGGTAACCTTCTTGCTACTTTATTCAATTTTATGCGAAATAAAATTTTCAGTCAACCGTAAAAAAACCTGCAAGCATAGGACTATACAAATTTTCAAAATTATTTAGGATGCTTAAAATCAGTGACCCATTTTTAGTACACATTTCATTTGGATAATTTAAAGTGACAAGCCAAAAAAAGCGGAAAAAATAAAAACCTATGGGTGGAAGTTTTGAACAAGATAGTCAATATCTTTGTCGCATAAAGTTTCCATGAAAAATTAAAAGTAAATTCGAATTTCTTTCACATTTTATTATCCTTAAGAAATTTCTCAAATGTTTCCATATTTCAATATCAAAATTTATTATGGGATAAAACCAAACTTTTATCTTAGAAATGAAACTTAAATTATTTGAAACAAAAAATCAGATTAAAATCAGCGAAACGGGGATTATATTATAATACGGTGGTTCTGTTTCGTTTATTTAAATTAGGGAACGACCAAGGGAATCGTTCTAGTTACGATGTTTATTTTATTTCCTATAAACAACAGATACGCAGAATCCTTCTCACACTCAAATTATAACAATTATTGTTTACGTCCAAGACAAACCCTTAAAATTTCGTCGTTTGTTACTCAAACTGCTCTAGGCGAAATGAAATGTTGTTTGTTATCGCTTTTACGAAAAATGAAAATTAAGTTTTGTATATTAGAACTAAATTATTAACACTAAATTGATCCAACATCATTTTCAGACCCCAAAAGACGGTTGAAATATGTGAAGGACTAACATTTCTTACTTTGTCGGTTAATTGACTGCAACATATAAACCGAAATTGTATAATAGTATTTTATACTACAATTTAAATGAATTTTTAACTAATAATCTCAAAACATTCAACATATTTAGTTAATTGCGCCGAGTTTCGCGACTTGTTTAATATTTATTCAAAAATAGTACTTTATTGGTGGGCGAGAGAAAATCGAGGATTTCTTCTAATGTAAATATTGTACATAACGAGTGAGCGTAGCGAACAAGTGAGAGTACAATATTTACACAAGAAAATATTCGAGATTTCTCACGCCCACCAATACAATATTTTAATTCATTAGGTGAGAGAATATCGTACGTTATTCATTCGAGCGCATGAATGTGATAGCTGCGAGAATTTATCACTGCTTCGAAGTGTCAGGGTCCTGGGTTCGAGAAACGGCGGCTGCAGGTCTTTTTTTCAATTTTTTTTCCAATATTTTTTTCCCAATACTTTTTTTTTAATTCTATTTATTATGTTTTGGTCGTCACGTGAAATTACTATTTCCATATAGACATTTGAATTTTGCTTTGTGAGAAAACATTTATGACATAAATAAAAACTGTTTCAAATACAAAACGAACAAAAACGTAAACAAAACCACTCAAAATACAAAAGCTTTATTATGTATGTTGAATATGGAGAAAAACAACGTGTTTGTGAGAAGTTAAATTAAATTAAAAAATTTGAAGTGATAAAAATTCACCAATATCTTTTTGCATACAACATTTCATGAAATGAGTTTGAAATGACTTCTGAATGCATTACTTCGTTTGTAGTCAACAGACAGTATCAACAAAATTTAGTCGTAACAAATGACCGTATTGGGTCAGTGGTTAGCATTGTATCCTTCTGCAGAACATGCCGTGGGTTCGAGTCCGGCGGCTGCAGGTCTTTTTTTTTCAATTTTTTTTCCAATATTTTTTTTAATTTTATTTATTTGGTCGTTTTGGTCGTCACGTGAAATTACTATTTCCATATAGACATTTGAATTTTCCTCTGTGAGAAAATCACATATTTATACATAAATAAAAACTGATTCAAATACAAAACGAACGAAAATACGAATACAAATACAAAACGTAAAGAAAACCACTCAAAATACATAAGCCTATGTTGTATATCGAGAAAAACGACGCTAGTGTTTGTGAGAGACATATTTGTACATTCTACGTTATACGTACTATATGTTTCTTTGTCAACAAACAGTATCAACAAAATTTGTGCATAGCAAATGAGCGAATTTGTGCAGTGGTTAGCGTCGATTCTTGCGGATCGGTGGGTCGTGAGTTCAAATCACGGCGCACGGTGGATTTTTTGTAAGGGTTTACGGCAAGAGCGTTTGTTCGTCGCAGGTGTCTTTTACTTTACGAAGGAGTTCGTATTTTTCTCTCGTAGAGAAAATAACTGGCTATCAAAAATTTTCTTTTATAATTTTTAAATGCACATAAATTTTTTTTAAAGCTTTAAACCAAGCTTTTGGAGCAAAGACTCGTCGAGCGACGAACCTCATTTTCCGCAATTTTTGACTTTGACAGAGTTTTTAAAAAAATGTGTGGGCATTTCCAAATTATAAAAGAAAATTTTTGATAGCCAGAGAAAAATACGAACTCCTTCGTAGAAAACACCAACGAAGAACAAACACTCTTGCCGTAAACCCTTACAAAAAATCCACTGTGCGGCGGTGCCACTGTTTTTCTCAGTGAATTGGCAAAGAGAAAACGAATTTTCCCTAGTGATTTTAATGTATGGTTTTTCCTATATATGCAAGAGTGAATAACGTACGCTATTCTCTCGCCGATGAAATAAAAAATATTTGAACACAAAAGTGGGGTATTTTATGCTCGAAAAATGGTAAATTTGCCTTCTTGAGTACATAAAATACCCTTAGAGTTCTTGCAGCGTAAATAGTTTTATATGTTGTTGCCTAAAAATGCCAACTTCACTGGAAGACATTTCTCTCTCATACAACAAAATCGATAACCTTTTCCTACAAAGCGTACGGGTAGGGTGTGATGCATTTGTAGACCCGTACGACGTACGAAGTTCTATGAAAAGGGGCTTTATGTGTCTACCACGACGTTTGTAACCACTCTAATTTGACCCCAGGAGTAGGAAGGGAGCACCAATCATGGGCCTTAGATGACAAATCAACAACTAGCAGCACTTAGGAGAGGCTTATGACCTTGGCTTCCATCGACAAAAAAGTTTTCCTCATTTTTCTTTACAACACTGATATATGATACGGTCTGGAAAAACGGTTTATTATACAAGTTAATCAAGACAATTCCTTGTCTTCGACTTTGCAATTTAGTTAGCAACATGCTCAGTGATCGACTTTTCCAAGTTTTTGTGAACGATCAACGTAGCCAGGTTAAGAAGGTAAACAACGGTTTCCCGCAAGGGTCAGTTTTATCAAGTTTGTTATTCAACTTGTATACTCCCGCCGTGACTGTCACGGAAATTCCTATATGCAGATGACATGACTTATGCGTCGTTTTATGAACTCAACAAAACACTCTCTCATGATATGATTCCGTTCATACGCTATTTTAAACGCTGGCGCTTAACACCGAACATCACGAAAACCGTTTCGACCTGTTTCCACCTAAATAATCAGGCAGCTCGAACGTAATGTTTGATGGAGGTAGGTTGAGCCACGATCATAACCCAGTTTACCTCGGAGTTAAGCTCGACCGGTCGCTCACATACAATAAACACACCGACAAAGTTCAAGCAAAAATCAAGACTAGGAACAACTTACTCAGAAACTAACTCACTCAGAAACTAACTTACTCAGAAACTTGGCTGGAATGTCCTGGGGTGCAACAGCTTCCTGTGTTAGGAATTTTGTACTCTTGTGCCGAATGCTGTTGCTCTACTTGGCTCAACAGTGTTCATACAACAAAAATTGATGTCGAATTAAATAAAGCGATGCGTTTAATTACAGGGACAGTCAAATCCACCCCAATTATTAAGTAACATAGCTCCACCGGAAATTAGGCGTAAAAATGCCTTAAGAAATATCTTCTCCAAAGAAGGGGTTACATGAGAATTACTTTGACCCCGGAATAGAATGGAAACATCTTTGGGAAGAATCTAATGGGTCAAGCATAATTTTTAACCTTGACAGTCACAAAACCAACGACAAAGAGTTTCTACTTCCAAGAAGAATATGGAGCAACCTTAACAGGCTAAGAACAGAACACGGAAACTGTAATGAAAAGCTATTCAAATGGAAATTTACTACTGACCCCAGCTGTCCATATGGAGAACCAAGCCAAACTATGATGCATCTGATCTTAGATTGTTCGATTTATATAAGTACAGCGGACAGATTGAAGATTTTACTAATCTGACAGATAGTGCCATCAATTGGCTAAAAACGTTACGTCTGTGATAACACGATTTATAATCCTATTTTTTTGTGGTTCTATGTATTATATTTTCCTCATTTTAATTCTTAAATTTTATAGTTAGTAACAATCTTTTTATGTTTTTGACGAATTTGTGATATTTTGTACGATTATGAGCATCAATAAAACCATACGCCAATAATAATAACAACGCTGCGCAAAAAACGTAATCATTTAAGAAAAATTCACGAAAAACCACACTTCAGACACTATATCCCCGACCACTCAACACTTTTTTATTAATTTAATTTTCGTGATTTTTTGATGTCCGCATCTTTCATTCAAAACTTTGAAGAACGATTTCCGTTCTCATTTCGCAGAGATATAAATGAAAAAGTTCTACCAAACTTCAAGAAACCACGTTTTTGACCACTTTTTCGACGGTAACTTCGGCAGTTTTCGACCGATTTTGCCTAAACTCAATCCAGTTATCAATTTAGATTATCATTTAGAAAAAGTTTTTGAAAATGGGATGAGATTTACCCGATTTATGTAGAAAAAACAAGTTCGGCGTGTCAAAAATCGAGATTTTTAAAGTACGTAAACTATGTATGCCCTTATACCTGCTTTGTCATTGCTTTGCATTAGTCTATTGTATTACAAAAATAACAATAAAAATATAAAGCTTTGATGTTTCTATGTTTGCAGTTCGAGTGTAGAGTGAACTGAACATTTCATTTTGAATTCATTATCACTTGCGAGAACCTTATATAAAAGAATAATCAAGCTTAAGTAAATATCATACAGCTGTGTAACAATCAGAAAACAACAAAATGTAAAGTTAAATGAAATTCAGTTAAATCTATTTTTTTAAACCCCACCGTAACTTTTCACTTCCTTTTCATCGAGTGCAATGTTTTTCCACAGTTTTCAATCTTTTTAGATCGATTGTAAAAAAGTGCATTCATTTTGAAGGGAAATCGGAAATTTTTTATTTTCTTTTTCAAACAAACAAGTTCAATGCAAATGAAATTTTGAAAATATTCGGATGCTGTTGTGCAACCATTTTATCGCGTGAACTCTTTCAACGTTTTCCCATGAATTCGAAATACGATAATTCATAAGAAAATACTATAAACTTCAATTGAAGGATAAGGACCGTCAAAATTGTTTCGAATTAAAATAGGATCTAATAAGCAAAGTGCTTCAACAGATTAAAGAGAGAATTTGATACGCGAAACAAGATGAATACAGTGATATCCTTCTGTACGTCAGCATTGTTTTTTTTTATTGTTGTTACCGTACATCATGTATCGTATTGTCAATACATGAAAAATTAATTTTCTTGAAAATTGACGTGGTTTCTCGTAAGAAAAATGTTTTCATTCAGGAAATTCGATTTTTCACATATAGTAAATACTTTCCAGCCGGTTAATATAGGTGACATAAGTTAGTTGAAATAGTACATTACATTGAATCCTACGAAAGTAATTAAGTTTTATTAAGTAAATATCAATTTTGTGAAAAGAGCCAAACTCACGAGTGTAGAGTTTTTATATACGAGCCGAGGTGACAAAAAACCTAGTCATTAAAGGAATATTAACTAAAAACCACCAAATATCGTGTAGGGTCGCGTAGCCTGAGTTTGGTCCACCCAACATAGTTTCACTAATTTTATTTTCGTGATTTTCTGATGTCGGCATCTTTCATTCAAAACTTTGAAGAGCGATTACCGTTCTAATTTCGCATAAGTATAAGTGACAAAATTCCACCAACCTTCAAAAAACCACGTTTTTAACCACTTACCGTAACTTCGAAACTTTTCAATTGATTTTCCCCAAATTCAATCATGTAATCGATTTTTGATTATATTCCAGGCAAAGAAAAGCTTTTGAAAGTTGGATAAGATTTACCCGATTTATGTAGAAAAACACGTTGAGCCCTATTAGAGATTCAGTTTAAGGGTCCTGGCTGAATCCAAAAGCTCAAAAATAAAAAAAAAATCTTTCATGAAATGTCAGGCATGCCCAGCCCTTTCAAACAAAATAAAATTTATCTTCTTCTTCTTCTTCTTCTTATTCAGCCCATGTATATCCACTGCTGGACGTAGGCCTCCCCTAGCTCCTTCCACTTCGTACGATCCATCGCCACTTGCTGCCAATTCGTTCCCGCCACTCGTTTAATGCTGTTGCTCCATCGTTCTGGTGGTCTGCCCATCGGTCTCGTTGTGGGTGGTCTCCATGACATTATCAACTTGGTCCATCTTTCATCGGTTGTTCTGGCAATATGTCCTGCCCAGTTCCATTTCAGCTTTGATATTCGCTCCATGACATCCACGACTTTCGTTTGTTGTCGGATCCATTGATTTGTCTTCTTGTCTCTGAGCGATATTCCGAGCATACTTCTTTCCATGGCTCTCTGAGCGACTCTCAGTTTATTTTCTGATGCTTTTGTTAACGTGAGAGTTTCAGCTCCATACGTCAGTACCGGAAGAACACATGAATCGAACACTTTACGTTTGAGGCTGTTGTTCGTCTTGCTTTTAAAAATTAAATTGAGCTTTCCAAACGCCGCCCATCCGAGACCAATTCTTCGCCTGATTTCGGCAGTTTGATTGTCCGAACCCAATTTCAGTTTGTGGCCAAGGTAGATGTAATTGTCGACCCTTTCGATCACTGTGTCTCCAATTTTGATGTCCCTGTCGTCGTCGATGTTTGTCATTATTTTTGTTTTTGCCAAGTTCATCTTGAGCCCAATTTTGCTAGACTCGTCATTCAACTGTTGTAACATTAATTGAACCTGCTCCAGATCGACGGCAATCAATACAATGTCATCAGCGAAGCGAAGGTGACTCAAGTACTGTCCATTCACGTTAATTCCCATCTTGCTCCAATCCAACTTCTTGAAAACACTTTCCAGGGCTGTTGTGAATAGTTTTGGCGAGATGGTGTCACCCTGTCGTATGCCTCTACCGACTTTGAACTTGTCAGTTTTCTCGTGCAGCTTTATGCAAGACGTAGCATTTTCATACACATACCGGATTGCATTTGAATACCTTGAATCTACTCTGCATTCATCCAAGGAATCCAGTACTGACCACGTTTCGACCGAGTCAAACGCTTTCTCGAAATCGATGAAAATCAGCACGATACCAATCCTGTACTCGTTGCACTTCTCGATCAACGTTCGCATCACTTGCAAGTGGTCGTTGGTACTGTAACCGGATCTGAATCCAGCTTGTTCGACGGGTTGATAGAAGTCCAATTTGTTTGTGTTTCTTTTCGCTATGATTTTCATATACAGTTTATACAGCGTTGACAGAAGACTGATAGGACGGTAGTTTTCCAGCTTTGTTATGTCGCCTTTTTTGTGTAGCAATATGATCATCGCATTCTCCCATGCTTCAGGAACTTTCCCCTCCTCCAGGCACTTATTGAACAAAGCCACTATTGCACTCAACATTGTATCGCCACCAAACTTGATGGCTTCTATCGGTACGCCATCCTCACCGGGAGATTTTCTATCTTTCATTTCCTTCAATGCTGTTTCGACTTCTTCAACCGTTATATCGGGCAGCTCTTCCGATCCCACGTTCATTATTGCTGGTCTGTCTTGGTGTATTACTCCGGTCGATGACTTCGGTTTCGGTCTGTTCGATGAATATAAATCTTCGTAAAATTCTTTTGCGATATTTAATATCGTACTTCGGTCCGATTGTATCGTTCCGGTTTTGTCACATAATTTGAAGATTTCTTTTTTCGCATTTGATAGTTTCGAACGTAAGACTTTCATGTTGCAGTTTGTTTCGATCGTAGTTTGTGCCAGTTGAACATTGTATTTCCTCAAATCTGATCTCATCGCCTTGTTGATGT
>CM055406.1:50522139-50542025 GCA_029228625.1 Pseudolycoriella hygida
AACGCTTTCTCGAAATTGATGAAAATCAGCACGATACCAATCCTGTACTCGTTGCACTTCTCGATCAACGTTCGCATCACTTGCAAGTGGTCGTTGGTACTGTAACCGGATCTGAATCCAGCTTGTTCGACGGGTTGATAGAAGTCCAATTTGTTTGTGTTTCTTTTCGCTATGATTTTCATATACAGTTTATACAGCGTTGACAGAAGACTGATAGGACGGTAGTTTTCCAGCTTTGTTATGTCGCCTTTTTTGTGTAGCAATATGATCATCGCATTCTCCCATGCTTCAGGAACTTTCCCCTCCTCCAGGCACTTATTGAACAAAGCCACTATTGCACTCAACATTGTATCGCCACCAAACTTGATGGCTTCTATCGGTACGCCATCCTCACCGGGAGATTTTCTATCTTTCATTTCCTTCAATGCTGTTTCGACTTCTTCAACCGTTATATCGGGCAGCTCTTCCGATCCCACGTTCATTATTGCTGGTCTGTCTTGGTGTATTACTCCGGTCGATGACTTCGGTTTCGGTCTGTTCGATGAATATAAATCTTCGTAAAATTCTTTTGCGATATTTAATATCGTACTTCGGTCCGATTGTATCGTTCCGGTTTTGTCACATAATTTGAAGATTTCTTTTTTCGCATTTGATAGTTTCGAACGTAAGACTTTCATGTTGCAGTTTGTTTCGATCGTAGTTTGTGCCAGTTGAACATTGTATTTCCTCAAATCTGATCTCATCGCCTTGTTGATGTTCTTCGTTAGTTCTCGATATTCTATTGAATCTCGTTTTCCGTTCTTGATCAGCTCCACTCGGCTCGCTATCAGATTCAGTGTTTCTTTGCTCAATTTGGACTCTTTCAAATGTTTTGTTTTGCATTTCGCTTCCATGAAACCAGTTATCGATTCTATAACTTTGTTGTTTAATTCATCCAATGTGCTGCTGTGACTATCCACGTCACCCAAATCCGTATCCATTTGTGTCGCAAATTCTTCACTCAATTGTCTCAGTCGCAGTACATCGATCGATTCATTTTTTCTGACCAACTTTGATCTTTGGAATTTTGTGTTCAACTTGATTGTCGCCCGTACCATTCGATGATCGCTTCCCGTTGTGAATCTGTTTATGACCGTGACGTTCTTAACCGTTGATTTACGACTGGTGATGATGTAGTCGATTTCATTTTTCGTTACACCGTCTGCACTGGCCCAAGTCCATTTCCGTTGAGTTTTTGCAGTGAAAAACGAATTCATTGCGAATAGACCATGTTGATGTAGGAAATTCAACAATGTGTCACCACGTGCATTTCTTTGGTCGTAACTGAATGTTCCTACGGAAACTTCCGATTCTTCTTCCCGTTTCCCCAGCTTCGCATTGAAATCACCGACCAGGAATTGATAGTGTGACCGATTTTCTTCCATGGCTGTTGCAATGTCTTCGTAGAACGTTTCTACTTCTTCGTCGTCGTGAGTTGATGTGGGTGCATAAGCCTGAATCACCTTTACACTGTACATACTGTTGATCTTCAGGCAAACATATATCACTCTGTCCGATATACTTTTCGTGTGTGTAATGCGATTCTCCCAGCGTTTGTGAATGAACAATCCGACTCCATGTATCAACGTCTGAGTGTCACTTCCTCTGTAGAAGAATGTGTGACCTGACCGCAGTTTGAGACATTCTTCCCTCGATTTTCTCACTTCACTCACCCCGACGACGTCCCACTTGATTTTCTCCAATTCCATTTCCATTTCTAACATTTTTCCATTTGACGACAGAGTTCTGGCATTGTACGTGGCGATTTCACAAACAAAGCTACTGTGGCATTATGGCAATGTCGCAAAGCGTATGGCAACAAGTGGGGTCTATCACCTAAAGTACTACATTGGATCTGCTATTATAAGACCCATTTTGATGTATGGATCCTTCCTATGGAATCACATCTGCAAACTAAAACATGTGCAATCTAAGTTAAGCAAAATCCAAAGACTAGCTTGCAGAGCCATTACAGGAGCATGGAAATCCACTCCAACGAAAGCGCTTGAAGTAATGCTCAACCTTCCACCATTGCACATCCTAATAGAAACAGAAGCAATTAAAGCCCCTGACAGACTAGCTAACCAGAAAACCAGAAAACTATTCAGGATTACTAATCACACCAAGATCTGGCATGACACGCTGGTGAGAATCCCTCCACTACTAATGCCCTCTGATAAGATAACATCAGTATACAAATTTGATAGGAAATTCAAAGTCACACTAGCTGACAGGACTGACTGGTCTAATGGCAACCTGCCTCCTGCAAGAGGCATTACGATATACACAGACGGCTCATTAATAAATACCTCAGCAGGGGCCGGAGTCTACTGCGATGCACTGCAAACGGAAATTTCGTTGCCACTAGGTACGTATGCCTCAGTTTCTTGCCGAAATAAGAGCGATAATCGCAGGCTGCCACTTAATCCAAAGCAACAACATAACCGAAGAGTACATTTCAATATGCTCAGACAGTGAAGCTGCCCTGAAAGCATTATCCGCTAATTCCTTTCAATCAGCACTAACTCTAGAATGCTGGGAAAACTTAAATGAAATGAGTACCTCTAAGCAAGTAGAGCTAATCTGGGTTCCAGCTCATAGTAACATCGAGGGCAATGAAATAGCGGACAAGCTTGCTAAAGCAGCCGCGTTAAGTTCACCAACTGGATATACTGAATATTTCACCAACCTATAACAATAGATTGATTACCACCCTCAAATACAACAAATTTGCAGCCAGTTGGCAATCAACAACTAACTGCAGACAATCTAAACATTGCCTTGATATCAACAAACGAAAAACAAAGTTTTTATTAAATTGTAGTAGAACAAGACTGAAAATTTTCACAGGCGTTATGACGGGTCATTTCGGCTTCAATAATCACCTGACCACCATCGGCAAACGCACAGACCCCAGCTGCAATCAGTGTGGTGAACACACTGACACAGCTGAACATTACTTATGTCACTGCCCAGCTTACATTACTTCCAAGCGTAAGTTTTTAGGAGGGTATGTAATCAGGTACGACCTCATAAAAAGCTTACATCCAAAAGACATACTGAACTACATCGCCAGTACAGGCAGATTCGCGGAGTGAGCGCAAGATAACAAAAACAATAGCGAGCACAATGGGCCCGACGGAGGCCTCCGTGCGCGTTTCCACGCCATCCTGTGGAAACAGCTATTCTTTAATAAAAAAAAAATATTGCTGATTCATCAAGGACCATGATCTATGCTCCCCTTTCTCCCGGGTCGAAATAAGACTTCGTTCTTCTTACGGGTCTCAAAATTTCAAAATAAATTAGAGAAACTCACGACGACGACGTTAAAAGTTAATCGGAGCTTAACTTTTTGACACTCCAAACAACTCTGACAAAACCTTTGAAAAACCTATTTTTTGATCATTATTAGCTGAAAGTTAGCATTGGACCCGACTGTGATTAATGAAATCCGTAGATCTGATGCTTGCGAAGCGATTGACAGACAGCTGGAAAAAATTGAATGTGTTTCTTAGGCACAATTCAAAGACAAACATGAACTCATAGACTTTTAAGTTAAATCCATCAAAGTTAGGAAATTAATTTTAAGCGCTGATTAACTTTAAACGTCGTCTAAGTAGCAAATTTTTTTACATGAAATTCTCATTTCTTTTTATACGCTTTTATCTAAACTATTCACTTCAAATGCATCAAATTATGTTGTTCAATGCAGACATCGAAGTTATTGAGTTAATCGGTAATTTGGCGCATTTATACCTTTAACCTATACAAGCCTAATCGAGATGAAGTGAATGACTGTTTCATTCGAAAAGAATAACGCCACTCCAAGCATCAACTTTCCATTCACTTTTTGTTGACAACATCTCGTTCAACTCCATATGAAATGCTTCGGTTGATTTGGGGAAATTAACGTGTATGTCTAGACTCTAGACACCACATTGTGGCATTGTAATAGATTTTGGGTTTCATTTCACGCATTAAATATTGAAAAACATTTACACCATATCAATGTTAAAAGCTTTGCTTTTGTACTTTTCGGACCTATACGAAGTACAAATGGTTACACCAACAACAACATTGAGTTTTTTTTTATAGCCCCATTTTTTTCGAGACCGTTTACCCTTCCCTTTTTTCTCTGAATGCATGCGCTATTCTAATTTCAAAGAGGAGCCAAAGCGGTCAAGTCATTCCGGAGTTATTTCGTGCTTTTACGAATGTCTTTCACGTTTACTCGGCCCGACATCAGTGCTCATAAAAGTGTTTAATGAAATATGAATTTCAGGAAATTTGTTGACTTATTCTGGCTCTAGGGTTCTGGAGTCGTGCTAGGTCGACCTTAATCCAGTATTCACGTACGTATGCGTACCTGTGATAGCTTTACCGCACGACCGGCTCCTATAGACGAGAAATGGGATCAAGCACAACCAGCGCGAGCTTACTCTATTGCTCTGCCTAAAACAAATAGTGTTGCATCACCGTCATGTGTCCTAGGTCGGAACCGAAAACCTATCTGATCTCTAGTTCATTTTTTCCTACCAATATCTCTAGTTACTTAGATTCTCAGGAAGGAGTGCAGTTGCCCAAATTCAAACAAGATTTTAATTTATTGAATAAACTATGTCCCAGAGCCCCAGCGTCTCAGCGTTATAGGAACCTAAGTCAAAGTTGTGGCCAAGTGTTGTTGTTGATTACACTTCTTCAGGGCTTCCGCAGTTAGAATTAGACTTCGCTGGGAGCCAACTCAAATTCGCATGGCACCTCTGGGCCAGTTCAAGAAGTCATAGTGTCGCTACTAATCAATGGTTCAACATAGAAATACAAGCAGACCACCCCTGTGCTCTAGATCGATATTAAAATCCAGATATTCAGTTCAGAGTAGGGATTGATTTAGCAATTGATTGCGATTTAATTTAATCAATCAATCATTTTTATTAAGGAAACTCAATTTATATTTTCAACGTAGCTCCAGTGTGCTTGAAATAATTTAAGAACAAGATCAATCGTTGCGGTGGCTTCGGAAATATCCAATAAATTCGCGATACGAAACAGAAAATAGTTATATCCGCCGCGCCATTTGAAGGGAAAAATTTTGTGGTCGACAGTGCTGCAAGAAATTATTCATTCATTCAATAGTTCTTTCATGTCATTTTCAAATGTCATTTTTTCCCCAAGGCAAACAAGATGCAAGAGCATTTATGTTACAACATGAGAGTAAACATTTCATTTAACTTTCGGTTTTGTTGTGTTGCTTGGATCTTGAAATGAAAATTTAAACCAAATGTTCAGGCTTGTTAGCAAAACAAAAACAAAAATTAATTTCATTTAATTTCGAAATGAATTATATTGTCTCAGTGGTGTTTAATGTTTTGCATGTTTCCCAAAACATCTACGTAATGGTGAAATGGAAATATGACAAATAAACTACTATTGTATTTTAATTTTGGGATGACCTTAGAATCGACCTACACAATATTCCAAAATCTCATCACTTTCCATAACTTAAATAATTGCTTGGAATCAAGTTTCACAGCCTTATAAAAATGTTTCTCAAATTCTAACCTTAAAGTTGCTTTCGTAAAGATTCTTTGCCCGCCACAATTTATCTCTATATCCCGAAATCTAACCTACCACCTACCTACACTGTTCTATACTATCACAGTAGTTTAATTCAGACATAACGTAACAAAAACGTATTAATAACATTCTTTCCTCTGCAATATTCATATCGAAAAACAATTGTTGCGTTAGCATAGTAAACGTTTAAATTGCCCCTAAGGGTATGCCTTCTGACGAACTGTAAGCTAATATTGAAACTGAAAAATAATTATTTGCTTTCCATGTGGGAAAGTTTTTTTCCTTGACTAACACGTACAGTACATTATATGTGTAGGACACATACATCTATAACATAGCCCGACATTTAACGTTTTTGTATACGTAACCAGTATGTAGATAACAAAAAGGTTTTATATTAATTATTTTAAGAGGGTGAAAAGGAAAACCCTAGTCATTCTATTGATTATTTCTAAATATAAAATGAATTAATCTGATCGATCTGAATGAGTTTACGTTTTTCTCATTATCTGGTTACATACTTATATATTTAATTTAATCCCCCATTACATTCATCACTGAGCACGTGAAAATCGTTTTAAGATAAGAGTTGCTGCTACAATGCAATACATTAAATATTTCCTTTATAACCAATTTTCAGTGATTTTCAAAGTAAAAAATTTGATGTAAGTCATCGCTACTTATTTGAACGAATTAATGTATATCTCTACACAGTGACCATATAAAAAATCGTTTATGGTTAATGGCTAAATGATGTAAAAAAAACGAGAAATATCAACTTTCAAGGAAAAAGAAACTTTGTCATCCTTTTGGGATCAGTTCATTTTTATCTCATGAATATTTTTTTGTTAAGCAAAAGATAAGGTTCTGTTAAATGTGTAATATAAAATTAATATTATCGTCCGTGTGATAGTTAGGTCATATACTAAACGTGGACTTTTTCATTTAAAAGAGGGATTCCGTTTCAAAGTTCTGTTCTAGACGGTAGAGAGCTTATAACTTTTTCTACGAGCGGTTTTGTCTTTCTATGGAAGCTTTTCATACTCGTTGATATTTTGGAACCGCCATTCTAGTTAATTTAAAAAGGGTAGTATTATAATCGAGCACCCAAAAATAATTTTTGATCACCTGAAAATACAATTTTGATCACCAATACAAAATAAAACTTAATTAGGAGCAAAATTAGTTACACCTACGCTGAGTTAGCCGCTTTAAAGATACATTCCTCCTTTTACGAAACGGTCGGACACACCTCTGGCCCTAAAAAAGAGTGTTTTATTTTTCTGGTGATCAAAATTGAAATTTCTAGTGATCAAAGATGAATTTCTTGGTGATCAGTTAAACATATGCCATTTAAAAATAACGACCGGCTGCATTTTTTTTCTAATTTTTACTTTTGCCGGTAAAGACATTCAAATTTTTCGACCCGGTCAAGGTCGCAATGGGTGGTAGGAAAAAAAGATCAGGAAAAAATAACAAAATACAATGTAACTGGGGTGATAATATTAACAACAAAAACTGAAATTTAAGACTTTGAAACTAGGAGATGTCCGTGTTATAGACTAGAGCCCGTATTTAGGGGGGGGGGGGGGCAAGGGAGCAATATTGACGTCATGATCGTTTTCAATATTTGAAATTTTCGCCTGCGGCGCAATCATTCTTTTCTTTTCCAATTTCATTTCAATGTTTCCATTTCGTTTTTGAAATAAATTTTCGAAAATGCGAAAAAATTGCCTTAGTCGAGTTATAAATAGTTTTTGTTTATGCAGCTGATCGCTAACACCTTCATAACATGATTCATCTAATCAACATGTAATGGTTTGCTGTGTAGAAGACACTAAAGCTCTACAACACCATCTTCACCTCAAGCCGAAGCTTTAATCGACTTAAAGAATATACTGGCTACGATTTTCGATCATAATCGTGTACCGTGATTGCAGTAATCATATTTTGCTTAGAGAAAACATATTATATTTGTTACTATCATAATTTTAAATGGTTGTTCCAAGTAAGAAGCAGTTTACGAAATATTCCGTATTTTTGAAATTGTATTCCACACAGAATGAGCGCTAAAGAATATTAAAAAAAAAAACAATTGCATAGTTTGAAGATTTGCTGTGTATGTCACGGAAGACATTTCAGCCAAACAAAGTATAAAAACCTTACAAACTGGTTTCAACAAAAGAATTCTTTTGTTAAAACCGGTTTGCAAGGTTTTTTTACTTTGCACAATAGATTCACATGCAACGAGTATATTTCAAAATTATATTCGACAAAATTATATCTTTGATGTGAAAATAATGTAAATTTTGTGTACGTTTCATGGAAACATGATTGAAAATTAATGCATGATTATGTAAAACTTATGTAGATCATGTAAAAAAAAAGGTGCACAAAAGATGAATAATTAATGTAACAATGATGGATTTTGTTACATTATTTTTCCTTTTTCCATTTTAAATTGGAAAAGCATCATATGATTTACATAAATTTTACATTATTTTTACATTAATGGAAATTTTATGGATAAATAATGTAAAATGTTTGTAAATGTTAAAACGATGTAAAAAAGATGGATAAATTATGTATGTATAAAACACTATTTTTCCATCATCATACATTATTTCAATATGATTTACATACATTTTACATTATTTATCCATACATTTTCATTAATGTAAAAATAATGAAAAAATGATGTAAATCATGTTAACATGATGTAAAAGCTTTTCTAATTTAGAATAGAAGAATAACGTTAGAAAATCCATCGTTCCATTAATTATTCATTTTTTGTACATCTTTTTTATATGATCTACATGAATTTTACATAATTATGCATGAATTTTCTGTCGTTTTACCATGAAACATTATTTTCAGGCAGATGCTATTCTTCCTTAAGGGCGAATAGTCTCTATATATGCTATTCGCCCTTGTTATGATGTCTGGCTGATACAATCATGTTCCATATGCAATCGGATCAGCCAGACATCATGTCAAGGGCGAACAGCATTGCAATTTCATAATTTGAAAATGTTTAGCAATACTTGACAGCAATGAAATCCACCGAAAATAGACTTTTCAAAGTCGTACTCATGTTACCAACGTGATTTTGCGGACGTACATTTTGAGTAGTTTAGTGCCGTCAGTCAAGGAAACCACTGGTTATATGCGGCATTCAACAACAAATAGGTCACATACCATCACTATACGGAGAATTTGAAAATCAACCCAGACAAATTGCCAGAAATTGAGAGAATGATTTCTCTAGGTGTGAATAAGCACAATCTCAAAGCTGATCTCATGTCAGATGGTAAGACCATCGTGCCGTTAAAAGTGCTCCATAACATCCAAACGAAAATTCAAGATAAAATACAAAATCGTTAGAAAAAATGCAAGAAATCCCGAATGCACGAGTCCGTGTTGTCACTTCTGATGCGGAAGAGTTGATTGGTATATTATGAAGTAGTTTTTTGGAATTATTTTAAATTACATTTTCTGAACATAATTCGAAAAATATGAATTTTGTCGCATTCACCAATTTTCGTTTTTTTCTCTTTATTCGTGCGTTTCTTTTGTTGTCTATGTGCGTTTTTTGTATCTGTTTTAAATTTTTTAGTCAGCACAAGAGCACAACACATTTCGTAAAAGGAACAATCACTCTCTTTTATGGCATTTTGTAAAAGGAACAATCAGTCTCTTTCGTGGCATTTCGTAAAAGGAACAATCAGTCTCTTTCGTGGCATTTAATAAAACGAAAAATCACTCTCTTTTGTATCATTTCGCAAAAGGAACAATCACTCTCTTTTGTGGCATTTTGTAAAAGGAACAATCACTCTCTTTCGTGGCAAACACAAAACACCTTCTGTCGGCGACCCTGTTTAACGAAAACCCTATACCAAAAAGAGAATTTTCTCAAAATTTCATATAATTTTATCAATTCGGTGGGGGGCTCGATCCCCCCTGGCAGTCGACCCTGGCTACGGGCCTGCGTGACACAGCAGGAGCTTATCGTTTACTATCATTTCATTCCGATTTCTAAGATGGTAGATAAAGGCAGAAGGCCAATGTCTGTGATTTGTGTCGAATGGTTCGACCAAGCTTCTAATGAATTCATCCTCAGAGTCATGACACCGATCGAAAACTTTAGCATTTAACAATGAACAATGAAGGTCGAATCTCACAATCCCAGACTCACTGTACAAAGTTCGATTTGATACGTGCTTAAAGCTACCCCTACTCCTATAGAATCGCCCGGCTCTTCTTATCACCTTACGCTCAGCGACTCTGATTTTTTCGACTTGAGCCGAAACCAATAGAATTTACGGCCTTGTTGACCTTAGCAACTGATGTTTTAACGTGCAAATTAAACTTAAAATTTTTACTAAAAGTAATTAATACCAAGATACTTCATAGAGTTACGAGCGATCAGTTTGCAACCATTGACCCTGACATCTTGCTTCAACTTAAACTTCCTAATAAGAGATTTGGAGCAGCAAGCCGATCCGGTAAAATTGATAAGCTCGGTTTTGTATAAATTCAATCACAATTTCCAATCAGAGTGAAACCTCATCAGCTCTGCTAGGTAACCGTTGAAAATTCTGTTACAGAATAACACACTGTTGTGGACAAGATAAAGTATGATGTCATCAGCAAACTGAAGCAACCTGATAAAACGATTGTTGGGTACATCGGCCAGAAAAATATTGAACAGCTTTGGGTCTAAGGACGAAGGACCGTTGAGCTAGGTGGTTTTCGGTCTTTTGTACATGACTCGCGTGAATCTTATCCGATTTTCATAATTTTATTTTGTTTTAAAGGTCTAGACAAGACCGACAATTTATGGAAAAACATTTTTTGATTTAGAGTCCTTGGAGTCAGCCACGGCCCTAAAACTGAGTCCCTATTAGGGCCATACGTTTTTTTTTCTACATAAATTCGATTTTTCTACTTATCCGATTTTCAAAATAATTTCTTTTCTTTCGAAGTTATGGTCAAAAAAGTTGTCAAAAATATGGTTTTTTTAAGGTAGTTGAAACTTTTTGACTTATATCGTTGCGAAATTAGAACGGAAATCGATCTTGAAGGTTTTAACGAAAGATATAGACATCAGAAAATCAAACAAATTAAATTAGAGTAGAGAGAGTAGAGTAGAGTGGTTCGGGCTGCAGAATCCTTAATGTGGTTCCAACTCATGCTACGCGACCCTTTCGGCAATTTCCAATCCGATTTGTGGATGTAATTTCATATACTTAAGAGTTAAGGCAACATCTATTCTGTTTGCCATATTTATTCTGATACGTGCGGGTACCTTTTTGTTTTTAACATGTGTTTGCTGAATATCAATGAGGGCAAAAAGGCCTTGATATATTGCTCCTTTTACAGGCGGTGTATGATACGCGTCACGTGTGAGGGTGGGTATTTTGACGCAAAAGATATGTTTATCTATAAGTGCCACAGGCGAATAAATAACTATTATAATACATCCCCTGTTGACAACACATCGTGGCCGGTAACCTAAAATACATAACGTGTTTCTTAGAACTTTTTTTTTCAATGAATATACAAAAAACCTCTTCGTCACCGTACTTTTTATTATCGCATTGAAAGGTTTTTACCGCATCCTAAAAAATATTTTGTACAATTTTCACAACGGGATCGAAAAGTTTCCATTCATATTTTTGGTACTACAATAAGTATTGTCTTTGTCACTGTTTTCGCTGTATTTTGTTAAAAAAATATATTTTCGATAACAAATATTTTATGCGAATGCACAATGCCATGCAAATGTGTGAAAATATCGCTCAATTAAACTTTTGAGCAATAATATCTGTTCAATAATGAAGTCGGGTAGTCGTTTTTTGTTGGGGTACTGGTAATGTGTTTTGTCGACTATGCGAATTAAATGATAAATACATGAGCTGTGAAATTTGAAAATTTCATATTGAAATTTGCCGTACTTTGACAGAAGCCGTTGTCACAGTAAACACGTCTGCTGATGTCGCGTTCTGGATGATATGGGGTCAATCCACGCGTTCAGTGCTACGTCGGATAACGTCAAAGTATACGAAATTTCATGTCAAACTGCATAAGCTGGCAAGCACACCATTTTTCGCCGCTTCTCATATTGTGAAATTCGTCATGAAATTAGGTATACTTTGACATATAAGCCGGCGATGCACTAAAAGCGTGGATGGGAATATCGAGCTAAATCCAAAATTAAACTAATCAAAAAAGATATACAAAAAATGAAAAAGTATTTTCTTTTACTTTCGCAAAAATTCTCAAGCTTTTCAGGAAGCTGTTTCCTACTTAAAAGAGATGTTTTTATATCTGCTACACAGCCATAATCAGCTTTAGTTTGTCGTCCTATGAATATCGAAACAGCTTTGGGGCATTACGATGTAAGTACGGTTATGTTCAATCACTTTTATTGTAGAATTTTTTTCAATTACATGACTATATAGTTGCTAATTTAACTTCCTCTTCATGAATAAAAACACAATATACATATTCGTGCGCAACATTAAGATGCTGTAAGAAACAGACGACAGGCCCGTACAATAATATGCAGCGTACATTGTAATACAATGAAACTGAATGATCAATATATTATGAATGTTAGAATGCCTTGAAGTTGTAATTTTTGTATATATTTCTGCTTGAACATTAAAAGTGTGCAGTTCTATTATACTTGTAGCAATCATTTGTTAAACTTCGCCTTTACACTAGTTGTTTCGTATTTGTTTTGTTTTTCACTACCAATGCTTTTACCCCTCCCAAATTATTTGTTTCTTGAAACCTCAGAAACAGACGTCAAAATTGTCCATTCAATTCTCCACTGGATGATCGATCACCAGTTCACTAACACTCATACACTCACATACGCACTCATAAAAAGAAAAGTAGATTAGATTAGAATAAGTAGGTTGAGGTTATCCTGCACCTAAGCCTCAGATGCGCCTGTTGTGCGTGTCCATGGTTTCTTTTGGCTAACAATCAATAGATGGCTATCAACTACGTTATCCATTATTATTGTTAAGGCGCACATCATTGACCCAACAGTCAGGTGTGAAAATAACGACCAAGATCAGAATGATGCAGTTAAGAAGGAAAAAGTTGCAAAATATGAAATGTGCATACCATCCTATGGCGACAAATGCGATTCAAGCTACGGCTCTAGAAACTAGACAGTGCATGGCCTGTTCTTCGCAGCAAACGGAGTGCACCATAAGTACGAGCAAATTATTGATTTAGCGATTGTATTTCATTGTTTCGTAACAAGTGGCAGGGAGTCGTTTTAGTTTCACTTACATTCGAACATCCTTACAACTTGTATACAAATACGAAAAACAAAAATAAACCCTTGAGTTCGCATGAGCTTAAAAATTATATTTCTTTTATTTCAGCTTTTTCATTGTTTTCTTCCTTGCAAAGGAGCAAGTCGGCCATTACAAAGCAACCATGTAATAATAGACATTGTATCGTTTACGTGATAATAATACAAAAAAAATACATCCCACCAACGAGAGCGAGTTATCATTAAATATTAAATTTTGTGAGTGTCACGCTTGTTGAGGTGGCCTAATAAATTGTGTTCATTTAAAATTTGCTTTTTTCTTCACTTGCAACTCGAAGGATTTGGTTTGCAAAGATTTTGAAGTTTCACTTGTAAAGAAAAAGACAAAAGCGAATCATTTGAAATACGATCGTTACAAAACATGTTTTGACAAACAGCAGTTCTTGGTAAAGGAATTTATTATTCCGAAAGATGATTAGATCTTTCTTGCGGGAGTGTACAAACGACTTTCTAAGAAACTCGTAGATAAAAATACCTATATCGGAATGAGTTTATCAACTGTTTATAATTGAGAATTAAACAGTAAAGGGACAAGTGGAAAAGAGGGGGGTAAAAAGTTTAAAGGACTTAGTTAGTTTTTCGTAGCTTACCTTTATATGAGGGGTAACTCACTTCTGAGTTTTGTGGATTAAATGGAGTGAATGATTCCTCGGGGAAACAGGTAAATTCTCCTTCGCCTTGCTTATAACCGGTTTACTGTTATGAGTGTCGACAGCATAAGCTGTGCTTTAATGTTCCAAAAAATTAAAGTTGCAAAAACTTTGGGGCACCAACCGGAATATTACTCTACATGTATCATTGAACAAAAAATTATATGGATTCCGCTCGATCCGAGGTGATTTAGGGGTAGCTCAATGAAGAAATGTGACCAAAAACGAGAAAATCGTAAAAAATGCAGAGTTTTGAAAAAATGTACGATATTGGTCGAAGATGAAGAGTTGTGTTAGGGCAAGTTTAGTTTAAACCCTTCAGAATATTCCAGAGAAAACGGTTTTTCAATGGGTTGGAGTATCTATAGTGTGTCTGTGCCAGGAAAGCTTGTCAAAGAGGACATGTCAAGCTGAACTTCAGCACTCTAAGCCGTGGCGAATAATGTAGATCATGAAAAATGTCCTTCTATGAAATATTTGGCATAGATACTACGTTGAAACAACGCAAAAACCTTTGTCGACCTTAAGTCTACAACTCGTTTTATTCACATGATATTCACTTTACGGATGACTTTTTCGTTAAAAAACTTCGAATTTCAGCTGTATTTCGACCTAAAAAGTTTGTTATGTGTTGCAACTTTAATTTTCCCATACAGTTTTGGACACCCCTACTGTGCTTGTATTTGTGGAGATGCGAATAAACCGCGCAAGGTTTGTAAGAAAGCTCAACTTGACAGAAACAAAAAAAATTTTATCGATCAAACATCATTCAAACAATCCTTATGCGTTTATTCGCATTGTATACTCAATATAGGGGTCGTGCACATATGACGTCACACTTGCTATAAAATCCATAAAAGGGTGATAACTCAGTCAGGACAGCAAATTTTGTTTATAGAACTCCGGATACTCCCCAAGTAGGAGTACTATAAGCAAAATCTCTGACCAGTTTGCAGTTATAGACTTTTTGGATTTTATAGCAAGTGTGACATCATAATATTGTATGCAAAACCCCATAGCTACACTGTTAGATTTAATTTTCGTGATTTTCTGATGTCCACATCTTTCATTCGATAGCTTGAAGAGTGGTTTCCGTTCCGATTTCGCAGAGAAAAAGTTCCACAAACTTTAAAAAAACCACGTAACTTCGAAAGTTTTTGACCGATTTCCCCAAATTCAATTTCGTAATCAATTTTTTATTATCTTTCAGGAAAAAAAAGTTCTTAAAAATCGGATAAGATTTACCAGATTTATGTTGAAAGAACACGTTTGGCCCTAGTAGAGACTCAGTATTAGCGCTCTGGCTGAGTTCAAAAGCTCAAAATCAAAATTTCCGAACAAAAAAAAAATATTGAAATTCGGTCAAGTTTTACTCAAGTTATCGCGGTGAAGGATTGACAGACGGACGAACATTTTTTTTATTGCTGATTCGTCATCTAAGGACCATGATCGATGCTCCCCCCTTCTCCCTGGTCCAAATTAGGGTGGTTACAAACATCGTGGTAAGCGCATAAGACCTCTTTTCGAAGAACTTCTAGTAAACTGTTAATTTTCATCGTCTTCTTTTTCTTCTTATCAAATGAGTTTACAATACATATGCAATTAGTTGAATACGTATTAAAGCCAGCTGGTCAACAGCTGAGAAGTAACGTAACGTAAAACACGACTGTAAGAAGATGTTTTTCTTTCTGATTTATTTACATAATCTGATTTAAAAAAATCGCATCGCATGTCAATCCTTTTCTTCTAAGGGTAAAGTGCTCTAACAGTGCGGAACATGTACGGAACCTATTTTCATTCAGGGTGAGTACAATGTGTTGAAATATTTTCCCTTTCGTTTATTTTAAAGTACTGTAACAAACTTTGATTTACGATTTGCAAATAAAGCACGTCTCACAATTTTTTCTCCCAGTCTGACTGAATTTTGCATATTCGTATATGGAAACTTTTACTTAATTCAATATTTATATCTTCTCACGAATGAATCTAAATAGATTGTGTTGACCATTTGAGACATAGATACAAAGCAAATAAACACATGCTTATGTATTTTGGTCTACCACTGCTGTGTTGAGTTGTTGCATAGTGTGATGAAGAATACTAAAAGGAATTTAAAAATGGCTTTTCAATAAAATTGTTTGTTGATTTTGACTTTTCGGACTTTGAAGATTATTGTATAAACCAAAATAAATATTCCACCCAAGTTTAACTAAAGCTCATAGTAAACGATACGTAGGATTCTGAAGCATTAGGCGATATTCAAACTCGATATGCAAAAAGAATTTTCACTTTCATTTCAAGGCAGATAAAGCTAGGAAAAAGTAGGATTTAGACTTAAGTCTGAAACTTTGAAAAATAGAAATTAATGTTTGAATTCTTAACCATAACGGAACATATCAAGAGGAAGCCTAAATCGAAGTATCGGAAAATACCTAACAAAACGATAATATTTTAAGCATCAGTCAGCTTCTAGAGCGAGAAATGCTAAAGATAGCGCTAGAGGTGAAAGTCCAAAGGTTGAGGTGGGCAGGGCACTAAGCACGCATGGATAAAAACAGAGCTTCCTCAAAATTATTCCGTAATGATCCAGAAGGGCCAATATGAGTTGGTCGCCCAAAAATTAGATGGATCGATGGTGTCGAACAAGATCTTCGGACGCTCGGAATAAAAAATTGGCAATACGCGGAGGAACAAACGCAACTGGATCAAAATCCTCGAGCAAGCCAAGGCCCACAATTGGCTGTAGCACCGAAAAATTAAGTAAGCGCTAGAGATAGCATCAAGTCAAAAATCTCTTCATCGTAAAGTGGAGAAGCTTGCGACTGATGTAAAAAGCAATATTTTCCAGTTCGGACCAAGGAAGTCGAGCTTTAGAGCTCTAGACTGCCAAATGCAGCCTGTCGTCATGTTGCAAAAATTGAATTGTAATGCCGTACTACCATCCTTTCGGCTGAACCAAAATTGATTGGCGGTGGCTCAAATCAGGAGCTCTAATTTCTGCATCTACTTGGATTAGAAGAATTGTTTTTAAAGAAGTTTAAAAAGAGTTTTGGTCTTAACAAGTTCTCCCACACTCGAAGACCAGATACAACATTCAAGTTGGGTTTAAAGTTAATGTTTATTTATGTTTAAGTTAATTTTGTTGGAACTGTTACAATTTACTTCCAGCTAAGTTAAATTTTCTTGTTTTGGTATCATAAATAAAACTTGTGTTTTATTCATAACAATGTACCTCATAATTTAAAACCGAACCATATTACAGTCATATCTATCAAAACTTTTTCATTTTGGTTAAAATATATTTTCAAACATAAATCTCGTGGGCTTTTTTATAACAACATAAACGAAAATTCATCAAAACATAAAGACTAAATGTAAAATGTAACAAAATGAAACTAAATAAGCACCATACTGAGGATATGAAAAATGACGTTACAAGGCTTTGCTGATATCCGTACGTGTGTTAAAGCATTATATTGGAGCTGTACAATTGTGTGAGCTAAGAGCTTTTTGTATGAAAAAATGGAAATGCAAATGTACAAACACTACACGGCTCATATGAACATTTAGCGTTTTGCACTTCAAAGTGTATGCGAAACGGGTAAATATTTGTCAGAAAATGAAATTTTGTATTCGTTGTTTCTTCTCGTTCATTAGTTTCACTTTTATTGCACCTTTTAATTAAATCCCATTTTGATTCGCTTTTTATGGTCTTATTCAAAAGTGTGTTTTACTTGCAAATGATTGGCTTTATAAGGTTTGGTAACCATTTAATTGATGTTGCAAACAAATTGCTGGAGGGAAAGATGTTGATTTCTGAATTTTGTTTGACCATCATACTATTTGAGATTTCACCTTTCTCGTGTTTAGACCCGTACGAAGAACGATGTTCTTCGAAAAGGGGTCTTATGCGTTTACCGCGACGTTTGTAACCACCCCAATTTCGACCTGGGAGTAGGTGGGGAGCATCGATCCTGGTGCTTAGATGACGAATCAACAATAAAAACGTTGTCCGTCCGTCCGTCACCGCGGTAACTTGAGTAAAACTCAACCGATTTTCAAAAACTTTTTTTTCCTGAAAGGTAATAGAAAAATCTTTTATGTGATTGAATCTGGACACTGTCGGCCTAAGGGCCGCCGAGCTAGGGCCGTTTAAGTGGTTTTTGGTTTTTTGTACATAACTCGAGTCTCTGCAAGCACTTTACATATTTTTTGTACAAAACTCGAGTAAATCTCTTCCGATTTTCAAATTTTGTTTGATTGAAAGGTCGAGGACTGCATCCCGTTTTATTGCAGAAAATGTTTTGATTAAAAACCCTTGCACTCAGGACCCTAAAACTGAGTTTCTACTAGGGTCCAACGTGTTTCCTTAAATAAATTGGATAAATCCTAATTGATTTTGTTGATTCTTTTTCTATTCCAAAATTGAGATGTACATTTTTGTCTGTTTGTCTGTCAATTTTGTACTTTCGGAAGGCTTTTCTTCGGATGGGTTTTTCAATATTGCTCTCTCGGCAATTTCCAATACAATTTAATGTGGACGATAACGTGGATGAAAAACTTAAGAGTTAAGGCAATATTGATTTAAATACGTTCGAGTCTTTTCGTAACATCAACTCGGTTTGCCACATCCATTCTGATACGTACGGGTCCCTTCATATGTTTTATCTCTCCAAAGTGGACGACCAGACGTGTACTTGCAATAACCCATTGAAATGGCTATATTAAAGTAGCGAAAGATTGAAATCAAAGAAGTTGATTCCCTTGGTGCAGCTAGCTGCAGTGCACAGTCGGAGGGACAAATGTGCGTACAGGAAGATTGAAAACAAAAAGTAACCGTCGCCACTTTATTTGTATTTGTCGAAATTTCTATTGATTTTGTGCGCTTATGTAAGTCGAGGTAGGGCTACTTTCTCCATTACTCTCGTTAGATGCAGTGCTGTCCTTGTAGTTACGAAGGCACTATAGCTTTAATAAACTCTCAATAAAAGAAAAATTCGGAGTTTCACAAATAAAGTAACATGATAATATGCTGTTGAAGTTGTTGTGTTCGGCCTTGGCTAAGGAAGAGTTTTCTAGTGTTTTTAAATCTCTGATTTCAAAGTTGGAGTGCTTCCATCTCGTTGGAGAGTTGTAGAGCTGCGTTAAAGCAGGAAATTATTAATAACTTACAGCCTATTAATTAACAAATTTAGCCCTGTACATTTTTAACGCGACCTTTCTGTATGACTTCAAACTGGCTCTTTTTTCATCAAGAGGAGAAGGCGCAGTCCCCACACCCCAACAAAGAAGTCCAAAAACTCAAAAAACGTTGCAAAAAAACCTCTAGGACAAGTCACCATATATACGCGAACTTTTGATTTTTTTCCCCTCGCAGCTTTCCAACGAGCCCAGACTCATCAAAATCGGTTGGAAATTGGCTGAGATATCGAGGCTTGAAAATGACATTTTTCTATGGGCCGTGGATTTTTCTATTGTTCTCATTATTATGAAAACTTTTTTTCTGATCTCTCGGTTTCTATCTATCTATCTATTAATAATTTTCGATGTCGAGAACCGCTCCAACGATTTTCATGAAATTTTCAGGGAACGCAGTCTCGGCCCCAAATGAAAAATTTCATACGCCGTTTTTTCGATAAACTTCTGGAAAAGTCGTGGCATGGGAAAAAGTGGTCAATTTTGAGGGTTTTTCAGGTAATGCTCGGAGTTTTCGAATTTTAGCTCCGTAGTGACAACAGCTAGAGAGTTGGTTTCTTCGGGAAAGTTATAGAGTTTGGCCAGGAGGATTTTTTTTTGATCTTAAAAAAATGGCTGCCAGCAGTCAAACCGGCGCCATCTTCAATTTTGTGAATACTCAAAAATGCTATCTTATCTTCTGAATTAGAATACCTAGACAGTTGGTTTCTTCGGGAAAGTTGTAAAGATTGGTGAGTAGAATTTTTTGTGACCATAACAAAATGGCGGTCAGCTGTCAAAGTAAGCTGTTTGGTATCTTTTGAATTAAAATAGCTAGACAGTTGGTTTCTTCGGAAAAGTTATAGGAGATTGGTGCGACAAACTTTTTTTCAGAGAAAAATTTTTTCGGATAAAATTTTTTTCCGACAAATTTTTTTTGGAGAAATTTTTTCTCAGAAAAAAAATTTTTGGAGAAAATTTTTTTTCTTCGAAAATATTTTTTTCGCGCAGACGGACAAAAAACGCCATATTTCCTCACCAAATTTGCATCCGAAAAGGCGCGTTTTAGGCTTACATTTGAACATCACTTT
>CM055406.1:50542525-50560495 GCA_029228625.1 Pseudolycoriella hygida
AATTTTTTTTGGAGAAATTTTTTCTCAGAAAAAAAATTTTTGGAGAAAATTTTTTTTCTTCGAAAATATTTTTTTCGCGCAGACGGACAAAAAACGCCATATTTCCTCACCAAATTTGCATCCGAAAAGGCGCGTTTTAGGCTTACATTTGAACATCACTTTTTAGACAAGGACTGAAAAGTCTTTTCTTCCCGCCTTTCATTGCCGACAGAAAAATGAAAACATTATACTCAAGATAATATTTATACTGCTGACTACTGAAAAACTGAACCACCGAACAAACACTTTATATGCAAATACACACACACACATCGCTTTGAATTGTGAACCTTTCTTTACAACTTATTTTTGTTTATGTTCACAGGAACAAAAATTAAATGATTAATGTGAAAAATCAATCGTACACTTGCTATGATCATGACATAAAATTTTCATGCAAAATTTGTCCAGTGTTTTTGTTCGGAATCTGGCGTTTTGCCAGTCTGCGCGAAAAATAGTATACATCACTTGGAGCTAAAACGGTGCTGATTTAGACCACAGTGGTAAAAAGGTCAAAAACGAGGGTGCACCGTTTTAGCTTCTTGTGATGTAATGTACTATTTCGGGAGAATAACTTTTTTCGGAGAAAATTTTTTTCTGAAAAACTTTTTTCGTAGAAAATTTTTTTTTACGAAATTTTTTTACAGGCATTTGTGACGCAATTTTTTTACAACAACGTAATTTTGTTTTAAAAAGAGCGCTGTAATTTTTTCAGAAAATTAAAATTTTGAACGCAAGATTCCATTCAAACAAATTTTTCGTATTATCAGCGATAGCGTCACCTAAAGCGATATCATTAATTTTGGAAGCGGACTGGACTGCGTCACATTTTACCTTTTAAGAGGTGTTTGTATGCGATTAATATTACGAACGCATGAAGTTATTTGTGTAGAATACAACGACTTTGTTAAACAAATCACAAATGAAAAGTTTCGAATTAAAAAAATCAGATCATGACCTCTGGACGAAACAAAAGTGATTTTATGAACATCTAAAACACTCTGTTAATATGCAAGTCCAGCTGCTTATACTGTAAATAACTGACAAATTCTTTATTATGATAAACGTACAGGGGTGCGCTTACCTAATTGACGCCTAAATATCAAATAAATTCAATGTAATAAAGAGCAACTTATCGCAACCTGTGTTTAAACTTAATTTTAAAGAACATTTTTATTTACATTTTGACTAACGTTCGCTGGTTACCTCGCCACGCCGATGTAAAAATATGAAAATAAAAATATAATGATCTGGTTATGCAAAAATTTTAAGAGGATTTCAATCTTCATAGTCAGAGAATCATAAATCCCTTAAGGTTGTTTGAAAATCATTCTTGGAAAGTTTGCATGTCAGAGATTATATTCCCAAGAGTCTCATGTTATTGAGATCCCTTTGAAATAACGGATTCTCCAGAACGGTCTTATTATTTATTGAAACATTATTGCCAATATTGTCATTCAAGATTTTCAGAATCAATTTTATGCTATGAGAAGATATAGGGAAGATTTTCATTATCGCTTCATCGTTTTTGTATTCTTAGGTTTTAATAAAAAAACATCTAAGATTTTTTCCATCCTTATCAAGAACTTAGCTGTTTTAATACTTCATAACTCTACTAACCACAAGATTAAGTATTTCTTATCAAGCATTATTTCACAATACATTATAGTTCCATTCCTTCATTCCCCGAAAAATAAATTCTCGCGGGACCCAACCACCGAAAGTTTTAATCCGCGAGAGTTTCATCTTCAAAAGTTTTAACCTCTTTCTTACAATTATAGCTTTGTCTTGAGCCTCACTTCGAAACTTCGATAGTTTTCCAAAACTTCGAAAATTCGAAATAGTTCAAGCGTTTTGGAAAGAAGATCACCGATAAGTACACCCCTGTACAAAAGATATAAAATGAAAATAAAAATAGTTTTCTTTCTGTTTGTTGTGGTTTGGTGTATTCAACATTGAAATAAATGTGTTCACTCTGGAGAGAAATGCTGATTTATTTCCATGCTGTAAAATGTTTGGTTTGGATATAACGGATGGATAAGGTAATACAAGAATCCCATTGAAAATGTGCTCAATATGTTTTACCTCAAATTAAATAGAGAAATTTAGTATAAATTTCGACTGTGAAGAAGCTTGACATGTGAAACTTGTTTGAATACCAAAGGATGAAATTGTGTGGTACATTTAATTTGTGGAAAGATTTTAAATATATTTTAAAAATTTGGCTCGTAAGCACAAAGAAGTGGTCTAGTCTGTGGACCACAATTTCTTTCCCTTTCAAATGTTTATAAAATGGTTTAAGCAATCTGCAAACATTTTTGAAAGCGATAATCTACAGCGCAAATGTACCTATTGTATTAAACCTTCGCAGCAAACCTCTCAAATTCCATATACCCAGAGATGAACCAAACATTCATTATTGACAAATTTTTGATAAAATCAGTTGCAAACCATAAATGAATAACTGACACAAAATATAGAAATTGATGATGTTCATTGAAATTTTTGTGTTTTTTGAAGAGGCGGTTCTATCACAGGGGGATACACCAGACAAGCCGAAACTAAATTGTACAAATTGCGGTTACCCGCTGTTATTTTTCTGGCAAATTGAATGTAAATCAGATTTGTTTAGTCAGCTAACTCAATCAAGATGAATCGATTGTTTATTTAACAGTAGAGGCATATCTGGGGCTAGCTTCGGAGTTAGTGGTTAAGCCGAACATCGCTTACACAAACTGCATAAAATGTTTTACTTCGGGGAGTACCAATATGAAACTTGATTAAATCACCTACACTCCATAGTACATTCAACAATGAATAGATATTGGTCTCTTTTGACTCTTAACGTCCAACACTTTATATATATAAAAGAACGTTTTAATGAAACAAATGATTTTTTAAACTACCCCAATGCAATAGATTGATGGAGTGAGAGTGATAACGACTCTCTCGCAAATTTTGAAACAATGCCCTACAGCATTTATCCGTACAGCACACAACGAATTACGTTGCGCCTTCTGTTCAACTTCTTTAGTATTTAAACTCTCTTAACCTAATAGGGGATTTTCAAAGAGTGTAACTGACGTTGGTTCTCTCACCTTAAACTCACGACGTAAGTCTGGCTTTTTGAATTTTTTAGCAGGGAACCATATATATATTTATTCAAAACACTGTCATTACAATAATGATTGCCATTTGACACAGTATACTCAACAATCAGGGTTAAATCAATGAAATGTTTCGTTTTTATGATCGTGTTGGATCATATGTGTGGTTATGCAAAATTCTGCAGCTTTCTCTTAAGATCTCAATTAGGATTTCTTGAATGACCGAATTATTAATTTTGAATTGTTTACAGAAATCAATAAAGAATTTTGGTATCGTTCCTCTTGCGCCCAATAGAAGTCCGATTACTTTCAGTTCTTTTAATTTACATTTAATTTGGATGTCCGGAATGCATTGATTGTATAATCGCTGTTTCTCTTCGTTTACTGTTTCTGGTTGACTTTCATCTCCTTCAAATCTAATTGTTGGATCAAGTATGAATCCGTTTTTTGTGTGATTATCATCTACAATTAAATCCACTTTTCTGTTTGATCCATCTGCGCTCACACATGTGAATTCTTCTATTACGCACCAATTTTTCCTACGTAGCTCTTTCACTAGTAATCTCACTACTTTATTATGTCTGTTGTAATTCAATCTTTATGTAAAGCAAATGCAAAACAAAATGATGTTTGCCCATCGGAAAAGGTTTTACAACGATGTAAAATTAAAATTACCCGCTGAGATTTATGACTATAGCAAAACAATTGTTATAAATATCAATAGGTCATTTTTATTGTGCCTCGCTGTATTGTTGTTTACATTACTTTCAGACAAGTTTTTATTTAAAAAGGATTTTGTTCTTTTAACAAACACCGCTAAAAAATTCAAAAAGCCAGACCCACGTGGTGAGTTTAACTGCCGTCATAAGGAAAAGAAACTTAGAGAAAATCAGCGACGATTTTCAACGGAATTCGGCAAAAAAAATCAAATTAGGGACAAAACTAAACAAAGAAAATCGCCGAGAATCTTTTGTTTAATTTTATCGCTAATTTGATTTTTTTCGGCGAATTTCATTGAAAATCTTCGGTGATTTTCTCTAAGTTTTTTCCTTATGACGGCAGTTAAGGTCGGTTACACTCTCTGAAAATCAGATGGATAAAAATTTCATTCGCCGGCCGTGAATATGATGGTGAAAAGCGAAACTGAGCGGATTCTCTGCGATTTAATGAGAGAATTCGCTGAATATTCAGAACGGTCACCAGTACTGCCGTCATAAGGGAGAAAAACTTAAAGAAAATTGGGGAAGATTTTTAACGATAGTCGCCGAAAAAAATCAAATCAGCGACAAATATAAAGAAAACAACCTTTTGTTTAATTTTGTCGCTAATTTGATTTTTTTTCGGCGAATTTCGTTGAAAATCTTCGCATATTATCTCTAAGTTTTTTTTCTTATGACGGCAGAGTAGCTGACAAATTAAGTGTTATTTCTCTGAGTATTGAGTATAACAAACGACCTTATAAATCAACTTATTAAAAGAAGTAAAAAATTTTAAAAAGCAGAGTTTCAAGAATATTCAGTAAACTTCTAAAGTTTATCACAAAGTTAAGATTAAGAGATATTTGTCTGAAATAAAGGTTCACGTTACCATCAGTAGTGGTTCTCATAAGCCAAAACTGTCACATTTTGTTATTTTACTTTTCAAAAAATTCAAATACAAAAACTGAAGATAATGCTAGCTACCTACGAGTGTATCAATTTCGAAGATATTTAATCACTTCAATGAACAACCCAGTCATGCAGAAGCTTTGTGCCAGATATAGATTCTATAAATATCTGCTTATTACATGAATTACGGTAGACAGATGAGCTATTTATCAAACAAATATACATATATATGAATAATTTAGATAGGGTACATTCAACACAACACAACTAATTTACGTAATTTTAATGCTTCCAAACATGATCAATATTTCGGTCCAAAATTATTTAGTTTCAGAACAAAAAGACTGTAAAGGAAATTTACAAGTTTGATTGGCTCTTCTGAAGCTACCCCTGTGTAAGACGGTGTCGACGATGTAAAAGAGTATAACCGAAATACTCATTTCAGAATTCACTTAAAATGTTTTCTATGTCAATTTTTAAAGTTGTTTTATCTCTGCTAAGAACCATTGAAAACTATTTCATTGCATTATCCGAGTTTGGGCAATTTTATTCAATTCAATCCAGAAAATGCATAAAAATGTTTCTATTGGTATGGAAGTTCAACACTAAAAAAATTAAATTAATCTTTCAAGAACTAGGTAAGTGGGTACTACGACGTAAGTGGTATTTGAATTAAACCAATAGCATTGATACGGAAATTAATCCCTCATACTTATTGGACCGTAAACCATTCGGTCTCGGAGGTGAATACCATACTCTTACACTTTGTGGGAACATAAGTTATGATGAAATATCTCTTGAGTGTACTTAGTTAAAGCAAAATCCTTTCAGCAGTTAAACAGACTTGAGAGCCGCCATTTACGTGGGAGAATTTGTTCTCAAACTGGGCAGCCAGCCAAATTCACTAATGTAAGTTATTTATGTCCTCCCTCCTCTTTCAAAACGATCCTCTCAACTACTAACTAGTTTATAAATTAGCCTTTCCAATTCTATAATTTTATACCTTGATGATCATTGAAATTTACTTAATTTGTAAATGTAACATTTTGACGTTTCTAAATTTATACATTGACATGAAACAAATTGTAACATTTAGAAATCAAATCCTTTGTATCCTAGCAAGTGCAACATTGAAACTGCTTACTTACTAGAAAACGGGAGAAAAATTTTTGTTGTTTTATCCGGGTAATGCAAATTTCCGCTGAAGCTGTGCGCATAAAAAACAGCTGCATCTCGTATCTCGTATCCCTGTCATCTTAATCACTTTAATTTCAATTCACTGAAAGTATGCTTATTAAACGGGACATTATCGAATGGCATATGTCGTGCCGTGAGATAAACGTATCTACAGCGAGTTAAAGCGATAAAAGTGACTGAGATGTTCACATATCCCATTTCATAATTTTTCTTCACATAAAATTGACGAATTCACTGCCTGACAGTTCAGCAAAGAACCATAAAACTCAAATTTTGACGCAAGCCGATTCCAGCACTGAAGGTGTGGATTCTAAAAATCTCGGAAGACTTTGTAAGTCTCATGTACAATGGGCAAAATTTAATTTTACTTGCTGTCAAATATCAGCTATTCCAATGTATTTCATATGGGCAAAACAACTGAAATTTGACAGGAAAATTAAATTTGCTGATTGTATAAACAATTTTTTTAAACATCAAAAGAAATTCAATAAAATAACAATTTTTTGTGGGAAAAGTAGGACAACATTTTAAGGAATTAAATTTTTGGCGTTTGAAGCAAAAAAAGAGCATCGAAATCATCAATGAATGATGAATTTTCATGAGACTCATTATTTACATATTTCGTAAAATTTAAAAAAAATAATTTTTTAACCAATAAAGATCTTGAAAATGTATTCATTTTTTAATGACAAAATGCAGGAAAGTGTTAAGATCAATTATCGAACTAATAACCGGTCGTTGTAAACTCAATAAGCATTTACATAGATTAGGTTTGTCACAGGACGAATCATGTAAAAGGTGCAACGAAGAGGATGACACCCCACTACATCTCCTGACCAATTGTACTGCGCTGACTGTCGCAAGAAAAACTTTTTTTGGTTCAGCAATAATGAAGGAATAGAAGCTTCCTCTGGTGAACATTAGGACACTGGAGCGATTCAAAAATCAGCACATAAAGGACGTATAACATAGGGGATATACCACCGGACACAACTTTGCGCCAAAACTTTTCCACTACAACTATAAACACCTTCTAGGGACAATTTCTTGAACTCATTTGGAGTATTGTGAAGTGATGCGCTTTTATTTTTGTAATATTATTTATGGCAAGTAAAAGATACCCAATTAAGAGGTCTAATTTCATCGAACTAGCAATATATATTGTAATTAGATTTGAGCCAATAAACGAAACTAACTAACTCATTCAGAAGAAAAAGTCACAGATTTATTTCACTATATTAAAATGAAAATACTCCAGCCGCCATGTCAGCCGACTGATATCCTCGGCGGCGGCTGTTAGGTGTTCAGCCGTCAATATAACTCGGCGTCGGCGCACATGACACATGAAGGAATGCTTTACAACGCACCAATTTTCATCTGGACACTAGGCTAAATTTGTTTAGATTAGATTTGTAGATTACAGCGGCAGCCTGGTTTCAAGCCGAAATTAAGTGTTTAAATTTTTTACACCAGACTGTGTAACGATTATTCCACCTCGTCAATGTAACATACGGATTTCTTTACAACGGCATAAATTTAAAAATAGTAAACTACTAGATTTCCAACTTAAGTACGTTCACAAACTTGTTTATTATCACTGAATGACTCTTATGATTAATTAATTTGGCTTATTCTAATATGCGCATCCCCTTAAATTATCATAAACCTGACTTCAGGTAGGGTGATGAGACTGTTAATGTCGACAACTTATGCCTTTCTTCCAATTGGCAAAATGATGATGAATCACATGCAGAAGAAAAATGATTATCGTTTCTTTGGACCAATATGTTGATGTCACCTAAAAGATTTTAAGATTGTTACCCCACAAACTGTGTTAAAGTTTTGTGAAATTCAATAAAATTATGGTACTTCAACACAAATTCTTTCACTGTATGCAGACTAAACCGTCTGTAAATACTCTGCGGAATCCAAAAACGAAAAGACCTTTCGTCTTCGCTCAACATTCTCGTGTGTGTCAACTGACATTTCATAACTAAACGATCTGAGTGGCATCTCGTTACTCGACGTATCACCAGCTAGTCTCTAAAGCAATTCACCGGTTATTTCAAATTCTAACTTAGGGTCCATGTTAAGTTTTTACAAAAAACCAAACAATTCACAATTTCAACATGTACTCTTCGGTATCAACATCCTTCAATTCATCGAATGGAGCGCTTATGACTGCTATCAATGAATATAATAGTGTTGAAAGAAACCTACGTCATCTATCTTCCTTGAAGTCCTTCAAATTTAAAGTGAGACTGAAAATTATGTGCGACAGCGAAAAATTTATGCCTATCTCACCATTCGTGTTTATCAATTAACCCGCTGTTAATATCTGTGATATTTTATATTTTATATTTTTTTTTCTTTTACCTGTGATTTTATACTACTTCTTATACTACTTCTATTTATTTTAAAATCGGACGAAAATTTTTCAACACCTCAATTAGACAAATATTTAACGATATGCTTATACCACCTTTGACAATTTATTTTTATTTTTTAACCAAAAAGGACCATAATGCTACAAGACACGAACTAAATCTTGAACCCAACTTTGATTCTAAGTAATTATTATAAAGCCAATGTTAAAACAAAATTGTATTCAAACTTATACTGTACATAGTGTTCCACACAGCAATTTATTGGAACGATGATAAATAAACGATATTTAAAAAAAAAAAGAATGAAATCGGCGTTACAGGTTACAGCTGCCTTCTTTTTCATGATTGGAGGTCACATAGAGGGCAGCATGGTGTCAAATTGAAAATACCGGATACTAGATTCAAATTGCCCATACATCATTTTTTGACACCAGCCTGCCTTCCCGGACTTGGTTACTGCAGCATGACCAATCAGACTAAAACGTATAAAATTCTTCAATCTTTTTTTTTAAAATTGTGTATGGATATGGATACACCTCCTTGATTTTCATTTATCTTTAAGTTCGGAGGTAACCATCCTCGAAAAAGGAAACTGTGGTATCGAAAAAGTAGCGACAAATGCATCGCTTCGTACTTCGTACAGGTCTATTATCATTTCAGACTATTATAATTCATCGAAACCTAATACTATAAGCTTGGCTGTAGTTCAAATGTCATTTATGGTTCCTATAATAGCTAACATGTTGCGTAAATCGAATCCCTAATGAAAATCTAATGTTCAAAGGTAGATTATATTGATCTCCTAAACTGACAACGAGTGGTAACAAAACTTTAAGTCACATTCGGAATCCTCTTCTACACGAATATTTGAAATGACCCATGTCAAAATTATTAAACGAATATGTCTGCAGGTAGAGGTAATATAATGCTGAACCCAATAAGCACTCGACATGATAACGCTGATAGAGAAAACTATTTTTGGTATTAAGGCTAAAAATATTTTAAAACATCTGCATAATACCGTTATAAGCATTGAAGACAGATATTCGCTTAAAAATTATAGCATATCAATTAAAACGTATTTCACCTTAACCGATATTACCCTCTTACACCTTCGTTAAGGTAATATGACAAGTGTATTAATGAGCGATGTGTTCGTACCCTTAATACAACTTGTTCATATAAAATTCTCGACTTGATAGCTATGCGAAGTAAAAGTGATGTAAATATTTCAGAACTGTGTTAAATGTTTAAGTATCTGATAGAAAACATTTTTACAAAGAGTAATGTAATATTTATGGGAAATATTCGGAAGGATGTCTTAATTTCACATCAAGTAAGAAAAAGTTGCATGACGGAAAAATAGGCAAGTTTTATGTTCATCATCAATGCCATTGTAATGATGTAACACATAACCGAAAATTGCTGACACTTTCCGTACATAAATATAGTTTGTTGTCATACCATGAAGTTGATTTATAGTGCAAATAATTCGTATTAATCAACATGTAACCTCGCATGTAACCCTTGAAATTAGGAAAGTAATTTATCTATTACGAAAGAGGTCTTCATATCGTATAACTAATTACTAAATGAATACGGGATAGAAGGTTTCAAAAACAATCGCTGATGTTATTTAAACGAATGCGGAATGATATTGCGATAATGCGAAATCCAGACCAAGAAGCTCATTCAATGCAGAATTTCTCCACTTGCGCGACCTGTAGGCGAATAGCCAAAGTATTATTGTAGACCTAATCACTTACCAACAAATCTTAGAGGGAAGAGTATTGAGCATGAATGTGTTTTGGAGAGAGTCAAGAGAAGATGCAGGTGTCATGATATTTTGCATTCGTGGTGTTGTCCTAACGAAGCCTCTACTTGCAACAATTTTTCTCCATAAAAATGTTCTAGCGACGATGAAATAAGGAGTTCGGGCACTAGACTGATCCTATGTCTAGTGCCTGAACTCCTAACCTTATCGTCGTCTAGAACATTTTTATGGAGAAAATTTGCAACAAACAGAGGTCTGCATTTCAAGGTGGTCAGGTTGGTGCCAAAAAAGTTTCTATGACAATGTTGGAGTGGTACATTACTATGCACTCGTTTCCGACTTGGCACCAGGCTGCCTACTTGAGAAGTTTAAGTAACCATAAAGAACGCAGCCTGGTGCAAAAAATCTGTTAATGTCATCAAAACCGCAGTTACGAATATTATACGTCACATTAAGAGTGCACACTGTTCACAAAGGAGCCATCTATCAGAATCTTTTCAACTAATGCAAATTTGTATGGAAAAAGTCGCAATTTTCTGTACCGTTTTTCTCTTAAACCCTTAAATGAAAACGAATGCTTATGTCGTCATTACATACTTAACCTATTCCCAAACAAAATCGTGGAAACACTTTTGGAGAAAACATTTACATTTGCTAGAAATGTGAATTCCAATATTTCATTGTCAAAGTCAGTCTTTCAGATTTTCCACTTAATAAACACTTCAAAACGCATAATTTTTTCGACCAATGTGTTTGCTCACTTAATCTTTAACTAAATAAACAATTTAAATGACAGAAAACATTTTCTAAAAGTTAGAAATTAATACAAAAAATTTTGAGTTGATGATTGCAAATAAAAATGGCCGCCATCTTTGTTGGCTTTTGACGTTTAGAAATATTTGCAAATGTGTCAACTCAAAAAGTTTTTATCCATTTCTGACTCGTAGAAAATGTTTTCTCTCATTTAAATTTATTATTCAGTTAAAGATGAAGTGAGCAAACACATTGGTCGAAAAAATTATGTGTTTCGAAGTGTTTTTTAATCGGCGGTTGAAACCAAGTGAGAAAAAGTCTACCGACACCTCGGGTTTTAATTTTTGGACCCGTACGAAATACAAATGTCCTATATGTTTACTATAAGACATTTTATCATAACATGGGGTAGATCGAGACGGGAGTGAGGCAATTAGTATCGTCTGGAGATGACGAATCAGTGAAGAAAAGCGTCCGTTTTTTCGACCTGTCATTTTTTCTAAACGGCTGCACCGATCACCCCAAACTTTTTTTCGCTGAAAGGTACGTATGGGATGGCTATCTTTAAAATAACGTATTTAATTACTTACTCAAAACAAAAATGTACAAGTAAGTATATAGGAACGTAGAAGAACCATTACGCCTTCAAAAAAATAAAACATTCGATCTTTTCTCGCTAATGAAAAACTTTTATTAGTAAACTTGATTCACCAACGGTTCGCCTACGAATTGTAACAACCAAATTGATTCTCTCTCAAAACAATCGATGACATCGTTCGGTGTATATTCTTCACTCTGCCTATTACACCAATCCCACAAGTTTGCTTCTACTTAATTGCTCCGCATTACCTGATACAGCTGTAATTTTTATTCAAAATAATTTTTTTGAACAGTGGAATTATCTTCGCACTTACAATAGTTTCATTTCATGGAAAAATGTGGAATAAAAAATGTGAAAGTATTGTTAGTCTGTGAATAAATGACGCAGCGTAAAGATTGCCAAAAGGAAAAAGTAAAACTAAAAGAATGACTATTGTAACGTCTAACGTCGGCAATGAGTATTGTTCTAGCGGTTAATTCGCATTAGCTAGATATTCACCTGCCATTGGCACAGTAAATTAATATCCTTTGTCAGTTTTTATTATAAATTACGAAGAGTAAAAGAGATGGCATCCAGTATATTCAAGCGTCTGGATAATTAAAGGAATCAATACAAGATGAGCAGGAGAATCATACGAAATTCAACGTTACAACTTCCGAATCAGCCCACAACATTCATTTTCTGCCGATTGCACAGAATGGTAACATCGAATTATATTTTATTGGAAAGAATTATTTTGCGAGGTGTGAAAGTTTGTATTTTTGTTATTGCTTCAAAATTTATTCGATTCCAACTTTTCAAATGTGCCTCTTGGCTTCCCAAAGCTATTATTCTAACAGCTTTATTTCTTTACAACATTTTCAATTTTCTTTTGTAATTTTTCGATTCTACTTCCCGAAAATTCAAGTCTGTTATTATTTTATTTACGTAGAATACATTGATCATTGAAATATGTTATGTTATGTTAAGTAATACGAAAGGAATCAACTCGAGCAAAATAAATCCGTAAAGAAGAAGAAAAAAAATCACATGAATAAATCTCTGTTTTCAATAGTAGGAAATTTATGACATTTATCATAATAAAAGAAAATCGAGAGTAATGTGAAACACCTGTATGTTCCAAATTCAAACATAACTAGTAAGGAAATTCGGTTGTCATGTCACGGTTTCACGCGTTTTTTCTTTCGAGGGTATATACAAGCGAGTTAATTCGTTTCCATGATGACATTCTTCTCTGTGACAAAATGTTTTTTCATCGACGTAGAACAGCAGTCCCGGAGGATATTGTTTGAGTGGTAGCCAAGTGGAAAATATGTATGATAAAGATTGTTCAAAATTTATGTCCAATAATAAACATGAGCGAATTGGGAAAAGAATTAAAATATTAAAAATAATGCGATATGGAGCAGAAATTATGACTTTTTTCAAACTGACAATAGATAATTGCTATAGAAGCCGAAATGGGTATGTGATTGTTAAGCGCTGGACTTGTAATCAGGCCTGATTGTAGGGGGGCGCAGGCCGAAAATAAAAATGGACCTGAAATTTTCGCTATAGTAAATACCACACTTTAGTCAGGGGTCATTCACATATTACGTCACGCTCTAGGGGGAGGAGGGTCTAGCTGAACGCGACGGTCTATAGAAATTTGGGTCAGATTTAGCCCAAAATTTCGGACGGAGGAGAGGAAGGGCTACGCCGCATTAAGAAAGTTTAAAAATCGCGACCGCCTCGAAAATTCTGTCTTTTCACTTTCAGAAAATTGCACTAGCTGATAGAGAGCTTATAGAACTTTTTCAAGGGGAAGTTTCCATACAACGCCAAAGCTCCTCGTTAAAACAGTTTTACAATCTTTCCCGGTTGAGTTTAGAAAAATTAGTTCCTAGATCAACTAAAGATCATTAATTCGAGTACATGTACCACTTTTTCTACTTTCCAACTTTTTTTTGAACAATTCTTTCTTCGTAAATTATGTGAATTTTACCGGACGCCTAGAACAAAACAAAATTCCTCAAAATAGTTCGCCTGACATAAAATTGTGAGATTGAGAGAAGCTGTCTGCGCCGCAACAAATTCTTCCCTAAGTTAGAATAAGAAGGCTATCCTACCAATTAGGCCTCGTTCGCATATCTAGCACGATCTAGCGCTATAATGGAAATAAAACATCATTTAAGCACCGCCTTAAATGGGACGGACCAGAGCTGGAGAAGTTTTTCTCTGAGAAGCATACGTGGCGAACTTTTTACACAATTTGTTGGAGTTTTTGAATTTCGTCTACATTTTATAGATGCCGTTTTTGGACCCGTACAAAGTACGAAGGTCCTATACGTTTACTACAAACAATTTTAATGTAACATGGGGTAGATCGAGGTGGGAGTTGGGGGATACATATAATAATAATAATAATAATCTGCCTTACAACCCATGAAGGGTTAGAGGCTAGATCATTATTTACTAGTTTCGCTGTTTGTGGTTCTATTTTTTGAGATCCTTTCATTACCGGAAACTTTTACTGTGCCAGTGGTAAGCTGTGCGACAAACCCAGTGCCATGAGATGTAACGAGGAGGGGGGATACATCTATTATCGTCTAAATATGACGAATCAACAATAAAAAAAATGTCCGTTTCCATTTACCATTTCACCGTTCTACCATTTCGCCCGTACTATCATTTCTCCCGTACTACCATTTCCCCGTACAAACGTTATCACCGTACTACTATTTCCCCGTACAACCGGGGGGACCTTGCGTTACGCTAGCGTTACAGGGGGGAGGGGGGGGTCTAAAAAATGCCAAGTTTAGCGTTACGTAATTTATAACGGCCCCTTATCCCTTGACTGAAAATTAGGGTCTAACTCATTTACACCATTCATACAAAATACAACTATTTTGCGAAATGACTATTCGTATGCAAATTTTGTTCTTTCGAAAAACGATTTGCATTTTATTATTATATAAAGTTCCCACTCACAAAATTCGTGGAATGGCGTATGATGAAAAATGCAATTGGTTTTTCTAATTTTTGAAGTTTCTTATTGTCATTGAGTTGCTTGGGAAAATACACTCACGGAAATGTGAGAACCGACACATTTTTTTGTTTTGTGGTTTAATACTTTATTGATTTCTTCATATAAAAATGCATACAAAAATTCGCAAACTCAAGTAAAACACAAAAGCAAAAATGTGTCGGTTTTCACTTTTCCGTGAGTGTACAATAATACATTTTGGTCATATTCCATTAACAGAGAGTAAAAAAGAATGAGTTTATTTACCTTTTCAGTATTTTCTTCATATTCGCATAGTCTTCAAACGGGTCCTTTATTGCTTAAAGTTATGCAGACCCCGTGCGATTCCTTATAAATCCATGAGGCATCAAGGTTTTAATGTAAATTAAAAAATAATGAAATTCATTAAATCAAACAAAGCATTTAGAATTCCTTTATTGAAAACCCCGACCGGAACAACAGTGTAAAAAAACTCAAATTCAGCAAAAATTTTTTATATCAGCGTCAGGATCATTGATTCCATGGAAAAAAGCGTCTCTCGACGTCCTCTACAATACATCACAATTTTTTTTCCATCAATTCAATTGGACTGGTTATCCTGTCGGAGCCAATTTTGTTTTTCAGATTACAACCGCATTGAATTTTTGTAGAGGAAGGCCCGATGAACGAATTTTTGTACTGATATTCATTTTGAAAACATGTTGTAACATAAATGTCAAAATGTTAGTTCAGTGAATGACAACGACTTTCTTTCAACTAATAATTTAAAATCACGAACTCTATACGTCACATACACTTTTTACGTCATTTTTTGGCCATTTTAGGACAAGTTTTAAGAGAAATGGAAACGAAATTACTTATATGTATTGATTCGTGGAATGCATATACAGTTTAATAAATATATGAAAGATTAAAAGGATCACGAAAGCATCGTAACGGTGAATTTTCGTAAACAGAATGTGTATACATGTTACAACAAACGAAATTCGTTCATCGGCCCCTCCACTTTACTAAATCACTGTAACAACCGTAAATGTTTAACATATAGGCCCCGTATCCTTCATACGGGTCTAAAGAGTGAAATGAAAACAGCAACATTTCAAATCGTGAACCGTAAATACATGTGAAAAGACAAGTTTTAAATATGGATCTTATCCTACACGCACTTATATTGCTGTTTCTAATTGCAACGTATTTTATTTTTTTACAATTACAAAAATTTCGAATGAAACGCGATCGCCATTCAAGCCGCGAAAACTATGGTAATGATGAATACAGCGGCGACGATGAAATGCCAATGCTAATGGGACGACGGCAATCAACCGAACATCTAACACAAATTCAACAATCCATCGACGAGCCAATGGAACAGAATGAGAATGAATTAAGTAAAGTCGCCGAACATTACCACTCCATGAAAGAGAGATTTAGAAACAACAGTGAAAATTTACGTTACTATTGTTACTACATTAAAATATCGAAAATATACAAGAAAACAAAATAAACGGCCTCAGTTTTTAATTGTAAATTAAATAAAAGGTTGTAAAAGAGTGGGTAAAAACACAACAAAATGAGTTTCGTGCAGATGTGTGACAGTGAAATTCGATCCAAACACCAGTTACAAAAGTTGCACCTTAAATTACTCCACAGTCAGAAACAGTGCTCTTTGTCACGAGACAGTCTTTTGTTTTATTCTTTGCAACTAAAATTCAACGTGAAGTTAGCTGCAGTTGCAAAAAAATCAGCTGATTTTTTAACTTTTCAATGAAGTCAGCTGATTTTGGTAAATTTATGATTGAAATCAGCTGATTTTGTTGCAATGAAGTTAGTTTCGGTTGCAACTGGAGCTAACTTCACGCCGAGTATTACTTGCAAATATCAAAACAAAAGACTGTCACGCCCCTGGACGGTTTGTTTACCAATATAAGCACGTGCATCCTCTCACTTTGACATTTCCAACGTTGTAATTTTGTAACTGAATATATGGCGCTTTATTTTGAATCGAGATTTTAATTTAGCGTTTTGTAAAAAATATATAAATTATTTGTTTATGCTATGGAAGAGTTTTCGCTCTAAGGAAAGTTTATTTGTCTATATAAAACTAGTAAATACCCCCGCCCCTAGGGGCTACGCGGACATTAAGCATTCTTGTCCGCTAGGTCGGAGATTTGCGACATTAATACTAAAATGTTTGTAAGAGTGTGCAATTTTCTCCGTACTACCGTTTCCCCGTACAACGTCGCACCGTGCTTACGTTTTCTCGTACAACCGTTTCTCCCCCGTCCTACAATTTCCCGTTACTGCCATTTCCACCGTTCTACCATTTCCCCGTACTAACATTTCCCCCGTACTACAATTTCCCCGTACAAACGTTGTCACCGTGCTACTATTTCCCAGTAAAACCGTTTCTCCCGTCCTACAATTTCCTTCTAACTACTGTTTTCCCCGTACTACCATTTCACCCGTACTACCGTTTCCACCGAACAACACTTTTTCCCGTACCACGATTTTCTCCGTACTACCGTTTCTCCGTACAAACGCTATCACCGTGCTACATTTTCTCCGTACAACCGTTCTACTGTCCTACAATTTCCTCCTTACTATTGTTTTCCCCGTACGACCATTTCACTGTTCTACCATTTCCCCGTACACACGTTATCATCGTGCTACTATTTCCTGTACAACCGTTTCTTCCGTCCTACAATTTCCTCCTCACTACTGTTTTCCCCGTACTACCATTTCACCGTTCTACAATTTCCCCCGCACAACCGTTTCCCCCGCACTACTATTTTCCCCGTACAACCGTTTCCACCGTACTACTGCTTCGCGTACAACCGTTTCCCCCGCACTACTGTTTTCCCCGTAAAACCGTTTCCCTCGCACTACTGTTTTCCCCGTACAACCGTTTCCACCGTACTACCATTTCCCCCACACAACCGTTTCCCCCGCACTACTGTTTTCCCCGTACAACCGTTTCCCCCGTACTACTGTTTTCCCCGTACAACCGTTTCCACCGTATTACCATTTCCCCCGCACAACCGTTTTCCCCGCACTACTGTTTCGCGTACAACCGTTTCTCCCGAAATACCATTTTCTCCTTACTATTGTTTTCCCCGTACTGCCATTTCACCGTTCTACTATTTCCTCGTACTAACATTTCCCCCGTACTACAATTTCCCCGTACAAACGTTGTCACTGTGCTACTATTTCCACGTAAAACCGTTTCTCCCGTCCTACAATTTCCTTCTCACTACTGTTTTCCCCGTACTACCATTTCTCCATACAACCGGTTACCCCCGTACTGCTTCTTCCCCCGAGCAGCACCACCAATGCTGGTGACTTCCACTCACAAAACTCTGAGACTTTACCAAACAAACCTATCGTCTTACTCCCATACATTCGAAAATAATTTTAAAAGCATAAAAATTGACCCAATGTCCAACTGCCCGACATTTTCACTAATGCTGGTGACTTCTACTCACAAAACTCTGAGACTTTGCC
>CM055406.1:50561169-50571171 GCA_029228625.1 Pseudolycoriella hygida
CAATATCAACAACTTTCCCGAAGAAACCAAACGCGTAACTATTCTAATTCAGAAAATAGCAAAAAATCCAAGATGGCGTCACTTTCACAGGTGGCAGCCATTTTCTTAGGATTCATAAAGATTCTACTCACCAATGTCAACAACTTTCCCGAAGAAACTAACTGTCTAAAAACACAAAAAAAAAATTTTAAAATTACATCAAGAAAAAATTTCAATTGAAATCTAGGTAGCATAATGGTTTTTTTGCTATAAAAGGAAATGCAAAACCGCATTTTAATTCAGTCTCTTTGGACTCGTCAAGCAGGTCGGACGTATGTTGGTTCACATGGGAACCTTCTTTTGCATTGCCTTTTTTTTGAATTATAAGGCAATGCAAAACGACTTTTTGCTTCAGTTCCTCGGAACTCTTCAAGCAGGTCGGACGCTGGAAATTTGTGACCGACAAACAGACAGACAGACAAACAGACAAACAGACAAACAGACAAACTTTTATAATTATAAATCACAACAAAAACCTCTTTAAATGTAGAGTGTGACGCAGTCCGTAAGTCTGCTTCCAAAATTAATGATATCGCTTGAGGTGACGCTATCGCTGATAATACGCAGAAGTTTGTTTGAATGGAACCTTGTGTTCAATGTTTTGATTTCCTGAAAAAATTACAGCGTCACAAATGCCGGACCCAACGACGAAATAATTTTTCTGTACTTTCAGTTTTTGCGCTGCAAAAATGTGACTTTTAGTTCTTATTGCGTAGATATACCGCTGGTGGATGCGGCATTTGTGACGCAATTTGTTTAACACAACCTAATTTTGTTTTAAAGATTTTTTTCAGAAAAAAATTGTTCTCCAGCACACTTCCCACATCATTCCACACACTTCCCACATCATTCCTCACACTTCCCACAACATCCCACACACTTCCCACACCATCCCACACACTTCCCACATCATCCCACACACTTTCCGCATAATCAGACACACTTTCTACTTCATTCCACACACTTCCCACATCATTACTCATCATTTTCGGTCACTTCAAAAAAAAATTTTCTCGTAGTCGCTCTACGGCAGCGTAGCTCATTTCGGACGACTTTGACCAACTCCTGGCGAAGAGCCCTCCAACCGATTTCGACAAGACCTGTTCCGTTGGCTTCGTGAGATGGATACCTTTCATTTGGTACCTCATTCACCGCGATCTGACCGGCCGAGTTATAGCCGAAGAAGTGGTCCCGTTGGTGGATTTCCATATATGGGGGTTGTATGAAAACTTTGAAGGCCAATAACTCAGTTCCACGATTTTTTTGGGGGTAGCCACCGGCTGAATTTTCCATTTGGGACCGAAACTGAACTTCCCTAAAATTTTTTAGGAAATCGCTCCGGCGGTTCTCGAGAAAAAAAAAGTAGATACATAAATAGCTAGATATAGAATAGACATCGTGGACACACAACACAGGAATAAAATTTTGATTATTTTCAAACATATTTTTACCATTATTATATGGAAATTGGTCATCTTTGATTAACGGTATCTCGGCTCGTTTTTAACCGATTTTGATGAGTGTGGGCTCGTCGAAAAGCTGCTGCGACGTAGTTTTTTTTAAAATAATTTGAAGGGGACGGGGCAAGAGGAAAAAACTCAAAAGTTCGCCTATACATCGTGTCGGACGTTTTTTTGGGGGTTTGGGGACTGCGTCACGCTCTCCGCTACCGTTCCGAGCATGATGAATGCAGCGATACTTTCGTTCCTCATTGTAGATAGAGTTTGGTGTCAAATTGAAAGCTTTTGTGTTAGGTGTGTATCAGATAGACCAGCAAATAAAAGTGTCAAAGAAGTGTGCAGTCCCCGCCGAAAATTATATTGACGTACGCTGAAATATGCAGCCGTCAATAACTAAGCCGGCGCGACGTTACCACCGACACATTTTCCATCGGCGCGATAACCAGAAATTGTTAATTTTCACCACAGCCGCGTCGGCAAGCCCGTATCTAGGGGTGGGGGGGGGCAGAAGGGGCTAAGCCCCCCTGAGATTCTGAAAATTATGTGCATAACTTTTATATTAACACACTTTCGTAAGCCAAATTCCTTTCAGAATTTCGCTTGCGGCGCATTCAAACGATACATCTGCAACATTAACTACTGATAAATATTTTCCAACAAGCCCAATCGTTCTTGGGAGAAATTCTTTAGCAAAAAATTCTTTTTGCTCCCTATGTTTGTTAATTTGTGAAATAGAAATTTATATTAGGGGCCGTTCATAAACTACATAACGATAAAATTGGAATTTTTCAGACCCCCCCTGCCCCCTGTAACGCAAAAAGAGTCAAGTTCGACCCATTTTTGTTCTAACCGTAACGCTTACTGTCATTTCCTTGAGAGAAATGAGCCATTTTAAAGCTTGACATCCAATGAAAACGAAAGTTATTAAAAAAAATTTAGCTCGCTTCGCTGGCGATTCATAATTTCTTTAACAATATGAACGATTTTCTCGCCTGATGAGAGAATGTTAGCTTCAGGCTTTTCTTGAAACGTTTAAAAAATTCATATTTTCTGTGGCACTTAGGGGGGGGGGGGGAGCTCAGCCCCCCTGTCAAGTCACTCTGGCTACGGGCCTGCGCGTCGGGAATAAGTAAAAACTCCTTCGTAGAAGCCAAGATTTTTTGACCGACGCGCCTAGACTGGTATTAGGGTCCCCAACAAAATGGCGGAAGCGGTCAAGCAGTAAGAGCTGCGTGTGAGGCGAAGGGGAGCATACAAGGGAAGAGAGTCCGACGGAAGGGAATAGATTTGCTTGAGATTTAAGACATTACGTACACCCTTTCAACGATGGACGCAATACAAATTTGTTGTGTGAGCGCTTTAGTCACTTTGCTCATAAATTTTTATATAGCTAACTTGGAAAAAAAGTAGATTTTTTCTGCTTGAATGTTTTCATGTGTTAAAGATGTGAAAAATCGCAGCATAAGTTAGTCTGTAAAATCAACTGAAAGAAAAGTCTGTACTCCGTCGGAACAGTAGTTTTCCATCCAATTAACCTATTCTACACAAAACGTACTACACAAAGACACAATACGTACATTGTTTGAATTTAGGTCAACATTTTATTTAGAACCTGATGGTATATCATCATTGTCATAAATAGTCGCAGTACTACCATTACATCGCTCGAATTAGCCATAATTTTTCTTTGCTACTTGAAAATGGGCTAACATTTATTTAAAATTAATTTCACTCGACCATAAACTATTTGACCGAAGCTTGCAATATAAATATTGTGATTTCTTCAGTTGCGATCATATAGTTAATATTCCCAGCATATGAATCCCATTGTGGTATCACCATATAAGCCAAAATGACTCAAAATGCGTTTAAGGTATATCTGTCACTGACATTTTCAATGCCACAATTTGCACATCAACACTAAATATGTATCTATAGCAAATAGATGAGACTTGTGAACCTTTATGCTGTACTGTGTTTGCAGACTAAGTAATTTCGATATATGAAATTCTTTCACACAAAACAAATCTTCACAGACAATGTTGGGATAGCGACTATACATCGCATTATGATTCCTACGTTCGGTAGTTAGTCATATATTTATTGGGCAACACATTTCATATAATGCAACGCATAATCACTAAATTTTACCAAAGGCTGAGCTATAATATTGATTACAATAATATTTCGGCCTCGATTTCGGCAGAGAAAATACAATGTGATGCCGATGTTTGAGGAGAAAAGTAATTATTTTTCCATCACATAGTTTTAGATTGGGTTACTACTAGCATACGGAACTGACTAACGACATTATTCATTTAACGAGAAACGGGATGAGTTTCAATTACGAGAAACAAGAGCTTCATTGTAACTCAGAGGAATTTTCTTCCATTTTAACAGTTGCAAATATCCACTTGACTCAAAAAACTTTCCTTTGTTATGAGAAAATGGGAAAATTTTCCATTTTTTATAAATACATTGAAGATATTATGACACAACTTAATTAAGGCTGGTGATATTGGCATACGAGGGCAAATAACCCAATACACCAATTTCAAATATAACGGTTCCGAAATGTTGGACATAGCCGTGATAATTGTGGTGTTTAGTCTGTTTAGTGCGCCGAAAGTTTGAACGCTGCTCGATGTCAGATTCAGGACTGCTGACAATATTACGAATAAAACATCTGCTGCCGTTAAAAGTTTTTTTGATCGTATGGTTAACATATTTCCAGTGTTCCAGTTCACTACTGAACCACCCGTCCCGTATATGAAGATTATTTATCTCATTTTGAAATTGCCATGTAACGATCTCACGCTGAACGTGTAATTGTTTGACGATTATGTATTTTTCCAAAATTATTAAATAATAGTATATCATAGCACAAGGACTATAATTGCGTGATTATAGTAGTCGAGTTTTAGTGAATGATCCGAGGGTTCTGTCGTAAGGTCTATTCACGCACTGAGGTGAAGTTAATGACCGAGGAGTTAGGTGCTTCAAGCTTGTTCGGAAACCCAGCTGAGCTGAATGCCATCGAGAAGACTTTGTTTATTTCTGGGTGTCTGGTGTACTTTCCTTTTGTTTTATTGCACGATGTCCCTCAGAGTTGACCATCTCTATCCTTGTATTTCAGCATAACAATATGCACAACCAGCTTTATTCGAAACGCTACGCAACTGCGAAAAATTAGAGCTGTAACACCGTCGAACTTCAGGCAAATTCGATCCCAATCATTAAAATGAACTTTAACTGACGTTTTTCAGTGGACGTGGATGATGTTTATTGTGTACTTCACGAAAATCAGCGACAAAAATTATTTAACTCGACTATTATTTATTCAACTCCATACAATGGGACGGGTGGTTCAGTGGTTTTTTATTTATGCGTATGGTAACATCGATATGTTCATTATTTTTTACAATTACATTACTTATACACACTATCTTAATTCTAACGATGTGATGTAGTAGTTACTCGGTGCTTGATATTGCCGGGAGGATAGTAGAACTAACAGGTTCGGCAGCTATGGTGATGATATTATACGTTTTTTCTGTGCGAGCCAACAGGCTATCATCGTTCACACTTGTTCGGTGCCGGTCATATGTGTGTGATACTGCATTTCTAATGTCAGCGTCATCTATGAGGGGCTAGTCGGGTTTTTTTACTTGTCAACGAATTTTCCCATCTATTTCTTCGTTCGTCTCCAAGATGACGCTAATGTGCCACGTAGATACATGTGTGAGTGACGTCACACTTTTTGTACCCTAATTTTTTCGTTTCGGGCATCGAATACCGAAATTATCCAGATTCTGAAGCTTGGGTCAGCTTAGGGACGCTGTACACTATCAGTTAATCACAGAAAAATCCTATACATCCCGGGGATTGAACCCGGGTTTTCTGCGTGGAAGGCCAGTGCGTTCACCACAACGCCTTCCCATCCCCTCAGTGGTGAACGCGCTGGACTGCCACCAAAAATGGCTCGGGTTCGAACTTTGGTGCTGAATGGTCACGAATTTTACTCCAAGAAATACGACGTCCCTAAGTTCACCCAAGCTTCATATATTGGACAGTAAAGGTGTTCAATGCCCGTAACGAACTGTACTCAATCATTAGCCCTGATAACGTCACATTAAACAGATGCAAGATTGTGTACGAACAAAACATAGTGCTTCCACGTGGATGGAAGCTCTACCGCTGCTAGAATGTCAAAAATTGCGCCGGAAACAGTACGACGAGCTCTTAAACGATGACAGCCTAGTAATTAATCGACTGCGGATCTATTGGTATTCACCTTCCTCCCTTCATACTAATGCTTTAAGCCTTAACAACAATGCGAAAAACCTTAAATCAACAATGTACATAGAGAATTACTAGATGTAAGAATGTATATGTGTAGATTAAACGAAGAAATGTAAAAATAACATAGAAATTGTAATAAAGATGAGTACACAGTCCTGCAAAAACGTGTGCAAAAAAAAAAATTGACATAAAATATATGAGGTAACTGTCAATATTTCTCACATATCTGTAAAACTTTTTTATTGCTTCATATATTATCTGTCAAAATTTTTTCAAGCATCGGTTTCGCAGTCATTTTTCACGCATTTTTGCGCATCTGTGTATTAGCCTTAACTGAAAAAGATGTATAAACCACACGGAATAAAAAAAACTCCACCTATAATAACGCTGATTATAGTCGAGTCTACCATAATAACGCTATTATGGTAATGTAATGTGTCGATGTTTGAAACTTGTCGATAAGTCTATGAAAACCCCACAATTTATGGAAGAAATTTTTTTGTTTGTGCCCTTGGACTTAGCTAGGGCCTTAAAATTTTAGGGCCTAATATGTTTTTTCCATGTAAATCGGGTAAATTCTGTCAGATTTTCTTCATTCTTTTTCTTTTTGAGAGGTAATAGGAGGCCTTCAGACAAATTCAAATAATCCCAGACTCTAAAAACAGCTGAAGACACAATAACAAATAAGTCTTTGACTTTCGTCAAGGGAATTAAGAGACTTCGAAAACTACATCAGTTTTGTCTCTCATCAAATCGTTTTATCTAACTACCTACACATACCAACGAGAATTCACGGTAAACACTTAAGCACTTCAAGTGGCAAATAACTTGAGAATATTGTTTGAGAACCAATTTCTATCCAGATTAATTCCACACATTCCACAAGTTATTGCGATTAAAATGATTAAAACGCTACCATAATATTACATATTTCTCTGAAGTCCATCGCAGCATGAAAATTTCTAGCGTAAATTATCCGAATCGATAAATTCGATTAATTTTTGTGCTCTGTAATGTATGCAAAAGGCATGCAAAATGTTTCTTAATGAATTAATAATTAAACTCGCAGTATATTGTATTCTGGCAGCAAAAGAGGACTCGCATTAGATGATTGAAAAAAATGGTGCGATTCTTTATACTAATTAATAAAAAGGTGTGTCTTAATATGCGTCATGCAATAGGGAGGAAGGTGTAGGATAGACTTGCATTGCAACGATGACATATTGTGCAGATACGGATCAGTCTTTACATTATGAAAGTTGTTTTGACCCTTGACCGAGTAGTTCACACGGAAATGGTGAACTATCTTGTTCATCCTTTCATTCCAGCTATTTGTATTGAGTAAGGAAATATTAACTTCAATAATACACTCGCACGAGTTTAACTTTGGATGTTTCTTTTGTTTTGAACAAAAGAAATATCCAGAGTTAAAATCGTGCGGGTGTAACTTCAATGTAAGTCCGACATTACATAGAAAAGATGTTCATTTTATATGACGTAGCCGCTGCAGGCAATAATGTTCTTTTCACAAACTTGCTCAATAAACTGTGTAAGACTAATTACGAAGTCTCACATACAGTGAAAAATTCATTCATTAAAAATGAAGAAAATTGCTAATGTGTTATTACACAACTCATGCATGGGACTCATTGCAGTGTATATAGTGAGTGATCAAGAGTGAATTTTTCTCCTCAGAGTGCGGAATTTATTTTTTCATGCTTCATATGCGGTGCGAAAGTAAAAATTTCATCCCATGGGACGAAAATTTTATTTTCGTTCCTCGGTCTAAAGCCCCGTGGGATGAAATTTTTTTTTACTTTCGCACCGCATTTGAAGCATGAAAAATATAATACAGCACTCGAAGATACTTTCCTATGTCTCCCTTGTAGGGTAAATAACTATTCACGCATTAAAATTTTGTGTGCGAGAACGAGACATTCATGAATGACGTTCTGCACTTTTTTCATGTTTTGGGACCCCTTATCACTCTTCCAATTGCGTCCGATGTCTCTAATCCAATAAAAATGACGTCCATTTTGTTGACATCCCCTCCCCCAAATTTACTTTCTTATCGAGTAAAGATCATAGTGAATTATGCAACAGAGAAAGTATCTTTTGAGTCTAAAATAGGAGCTTTGAATGAACAAAGTAAAAATAAGGTGTACAAATAATTTACATTCTTTAAATGAGAGCCAAAGTAAAAATGTCAATTTTTAGGTGCGAAAGTTTACTTTGAAGCAAATTTGACATTTGACAATTGACATTTTTCTACTATTGGCTCTAATTTCAGGCATGTAAACGTAAATGCGTCACTCCGAAAATCACTTTCGGCTCTTATCCTTGTGACATAAGCAAGGCTGGCTTAGCGTCGCTAAAAACTGACGTCGCTTAAAACTGACGTCGCTTAAAACTGGCGTCAGTACTAGCGTCACTAAAAACCGGCGTTGCTACTAGTGACGCTAATTTTCCATTTATCTCGCTGGTAGCAACTAGCGACCGCTAATTGTGACTTTAGCGAACCCACTTTCGCTAGTCGCTACTCGCTAAAATTACTTTATCATCACAAACATTTCTTATTGCCCTAAAAAATAATATTCTTAATCAGGTTTCGTTTGAGTTTCCATTTTTTTTTCTAACGTTTTCTAACTATATTATTCGTATTATTCTCTTAAACTGCTATTTGTCTTAGAAAATTGAAGGAAAATACAAAAATTATTGCAAATGTTCACATAAGCCCAGCGCGACGTAACATTCCTCTAGCACTTCCACCTCGTCACAATTTGGTGAGCAAATAATAGAGCCTCTCTCTTTCTTTAACATGACACTACTTACGAACGACTTAATGTATTTGTTCTCTTAAAGTTCGTATTAATTGTTTCAACTGAAACTGTCAGAAATGATCAACAAAGTTACTTATGTTCTAAGACGTTTATTGCTTTCTTTCATGAAAACTCTTGAATCAGAAAACCAACCGAAAGCTCCTAAATTACATTGTTGGATACTAATTTTACAATTTTTTTCGATCTCAAAACTAGCGAGTTTTAGCGGCCGCTACTAGCGACCGCTAATTCTCGCTACTTTCAAAAGGACTCGCTAGTAGCGACTAAACAACTGGAGCTGCAAATTTTTTTTCTCCTTCCCCTATACAATCCTTAATTTACTTTCCTTTTTGTGATAACAAAATTTAGCCGAAACATTCTGATATGGTAAAATATTTCCCTTCTCCACATTTCCCAAGCGACCGTGGAACACAGGTTTCGCATATCGACTGATACGACTAAAATAGTCTCAAAAGTGTTGCTTATAGCAAAATGATTAAATCGTCATAAATAAATTATGTAGACCTTAGAAGATTTATTTAATTATTAAAACCTTTTTAGTGTACTTGACCATAAGAACGACATTGGTTCATTAAAACATTTCCCGTAATTTAGTTGCGAAGTGTTAACATTTCTTCGTGTTTTTCTAGCACACTACGTGATTAATTTTCCACTCCAGTGCAAAAATGCATAGCTGTTTCAATCTGGAAAACCTTCAACTCAAGTGTGTTTCATGTAGTAGTAGTAGATTTGCAACTGTTTTACTGTGTACTTAATTCGAGCTTGTCTATTTTTAGATACAAACGATCTTTTGCAAAATATTTGACATGATGAACTGCATAAAATGTCTCAGCACGGACAAAATACGCCCCACAATGATAACATGAGATGTTTCTCGTCCCCCCCCCCCGCACAAAAGGCCTTCTGTACGTAGAAATCTACCAACTATTTACAACTAGTAAATACCCCCGCCCCTAGGGGCTACGCGGACATTAAGCATTCTTGTCCGCTAGGTCGGAGATTTTCGACATTAATACTAAAATGTTTGTAAGAGTGTGCAATTTTCTCCGTACTACCGTTTCCCCGTACAAACGTTAGCACCGTGCTACTTTTTCTCCGTACAACCGTTTCTCCCGTCCTACAATTTCCCCGTACTGCCATTTCACCGTTCTACCATTTCCCCGTACTAACATTTCCCCCGTACTACCATTTCCCCGTACAAACGTTATCATCGTGCTACTATTTCCCCGTACAACCGTTTCTCCCGTCCTACAATTTCCTTCTCACTACTGTTTTACCCGTACTACCATTTCACCGTTCTACCATTACCCCCGCACAACTGTTTCCCCGTACCACGATTTTCTCCGTACTACCGTTTCTCC